>BLKM01008175.1:114777-217551 GCA_013340265.1 Coptotermes formosanus
GGTTGGGGGTGGTCCGGGGATCAGAAGGGCTCAAAATGTGTCCAGTAAACTTGTTATGGGTCCTTTAAGACTGGATTCCATTCTTCTGACAGAAGGCGGTATTCTGAGGGATCCGGGAATAACTTAGCTAATAAATACATGGGGTCCCGACTACCGAGTCGCGAGGGACTCCCCACCGGTTACCTACGCCACTGTTGCAGTGGGCATAAACACCGTACTACCTTGTTTTCTTACAGCTTATTCAGCAATCCTGTAGACTATATAACATCGGATGTTTAAGTAGGATGATTGATGAATAAATCGAATGAATTGCAAAGATGTGGAAAGAAATTGGTCTTGGGTTAATTTGTGATATGATACCTGGACTTTTTGGGAGATACTAAGTAAAACCTCGAAAACCTTAAGTTGGGGTAAACAAGATTTAAATTCGGAACACCTGCAGTAGGAACAAGGATCGATACACACTTCGCATCACAAACTGTTTCAACTTACAGCTGTCAATTACAACGATCCCCCGACGTATTTCAGTATTGCACCAGAAGCAATATTTTTGATAAAGCGATACATTTAGATTTCAGCTGAATGTAAGGGAGGCTATTTAATATCTAAGCCGTGCAGTATCCTAGCAGACTATACGGTGTCACATCCCTGTGTCTTCATAGTCACTGTCGTGAGAACGTCACGTTTTGCAAACAGTATAGGTTGTGTGAAAACACATGTTCTGTGCTTATTGATTCAGTAACTCTTGGGTTAGGCTATATAAAGTATGATAATGGTCGGCGAAACGTTAATACATTTCTTGACTGCACATGCTTCTGCGATCTTACATAAAACCTCAACGCTTCGCTAAGTGGAATGGATTTGCATCTTCGTGTCTGGAAGGTGCAAAGAAGTCCCTAAACTTTCAGCGGGTACATGGAACTACTGTCATGCTCTGGACTGGGGAAATCACACTTAACCTACTTGGGTAACATTTCTTATCAAAGCACGGCGGATCATCAGCTTGTGCGTGCAGATTCCCACCACATACGGAGGATGATCTTAAGTATATCGAACAAGCAAGCAGTTGAAGAGAACAAAAAAGGGGCAGTCCTCCCTCCACGTGTGGATTGAAAGAGGAGCTAAAGGAGCTAGCCGCCAGAATTCTAGGGGTTTTGTCAGACGCTGACAGCAGAAGCTGGCTTCAACTTCTGCCACTTGACCTGTCACTGAGGGACACGCATCACTTTTGTTCTACAGGTTTCACGCACATATTTCCTTCCACGTATGTTTGTACAGCCCAGCTTTAACTTACTGTCGACATAACTGAAACTCAATTATACAGCAAAATCGCAAAGTTATGGCACTCCGACGTGCGAGCAGCCTATTGTACGAGAGTAGTGGGAGCCGTAGGGCGGGCAGATGAGAGGCAGAGGATGTGAGTGCAGCGTGTTACCCTTCTTTCTAAAAACATGCCTTTGTGTTCTTATGTTCTTATATCATTTCTTCAGTCGGACTCCGACGATAAGGGAAGTACTCCACAGCAATCTGCATGGTTCCCAATTTTACACAGGGCCAGTATTCTAAGAAGGACAACGTCTTTTTCGGCTAATATCTGGCAACACGGAACGGTCTCCATATTGTAACTGCCTGTAACCAACTAAACAGGCACCCCTCTATTAACACCTGTGGACGATACCAAGTGGAGAACCTAAAATCGGTTGTTTGCGCAGTGCCAAGAGATTGGGTCCAAGTTCTATAAAACACATGCTAACTTTAAAATTTGAGCAACGGCGTTGCTAATTCCAACTGAGAGAAGAATGGATACACAAAACAGAATCTTAAAAACGTCCTTGGAAAGAAGTCCTCTGTTAGAAGACAATCGCGCGGCTGGGAAAGGAATTAACCACATTCGGCAAGCCCATTATCGTGTTCACAATAATCAGCTACTGGACGCTACGTTGAGCAGTTCACACCAGTCCGTATATGTAAACCCTACGTACGTATCTAATACTGCCCTTACATATGCGCCTAGTGGCCGCAAGTGTTGTCTTCATCTTAGAGTATGCGACTACTATTTTGTACCGATTTCTGTTCCCTATATGATTCCTTGTGATCGTCTATGATTTGGCCTTCACAACATACGTAGCTAATTTAAGTCCGCGTTCCATTGGTTGAAATTTGAAAAAGGGAATAAACAGAGGCACAAAAACTTTGTATTCTACAAAAAAAATCCGTATCCTACTTCTTGTTTAATTATATATAAGAAATTCAACTTATAGTTGTAAAAAAGCATGACTGGATCTTAACCTGCATTTAACTTCTGTACCTTGAACAAAAACTGCTTTTCTTTTACAATTTTAATTAATTCATTTCCCGGAAAGTATTGTTTTACAACACAATAGGCATTTTTGCAGATTCATTCATGTAATGAGTTACAAGATATGGGGGTTTCTGTAGGTAATAAATTATTAAACTGAAATACTCAATTGAAGATCTGACGTCAGACAATGAAATGTAGTTCCAAAGGGCCTTTGTAGGTAACAGCAGAACAGACGACGTCAGTAAAGAAAGAAATCTAACTAGAACTAATATTAACACGTCGCAGACACAGCAGCTGAATACCGAACGTATTAGCTCAGCCGCTTGGAAAGAGTGAATGGAAGCTTTTATAAAGCACGAAGAGGAGAAGGCAGGGCATATAAAAAGCGAAGGACGAATTTTTATTTGAACGTAGGAACCGGAAGTCATTATTATTATTATTATTATTATTATTATTATTATTATTATTTGCTCTTGTAGGAAGGAAAATAAATCAAAACCCAGAGTTAGACGGAAAACATCCATGTGATTATTTAAGGCGAAATTTTTAGCTACTCACAGATCCTTTCATTGATGTACTGACATATTCAGTTGCTTATCTATACAAAATAGACACATTTAAAATGAACCGGTACATAGGTCTGTATAAAACAATTAGTGCATAGTGACCAGACGTTACTCAGAGGTTTTCATACTTCTTCTCCCCACCGCTTACTTGTTTTCGCTTAAACGGATATTTACGCTTCTTCAGAGACAACAGCTATGTACTAATTAGAAACTTTTTCTTACAATAGTGTGGTCCTGAGTTGGGATCTCGTTCCGGACATTGACTATCCTGAGTGGTAACTTTGTTGCGTTGCCTTAATTATTACCCCCACACCCTGCGGTACTGCCTTACTGTAGGACATAGCTGCTTCCTTCCGTGTCCTTTAAAGTCCACCAACGATAATGATCTATAGCACAGTGTCATAAAACCTGTAAAGTTAGAGTGACCTACAGTACGCTTAGCATAAAGGAAGTATCTAGCAAGAGAAGAAATGCATAAAGAAACAACTATAGAAAGAGAATGGTGAGAATGATAACATAAAGGAAATATAACTGGAAGAGACTCAAAGTGGAATGAACAGAATTAGAAATAAACTTTGGTTGCCCAATTATTCTTCCTCCTAGTATTTTTTTGTGCTTATATATACCTGGTAAAAGCCAAAAGAGGCCGAAACACGTTAGTACAAAATATAATAAGAACCCGTACATACGGGAGTCGTGATTGACCGTATATTTATTCATCTTGATTTAAAAGGTAGAAATAATAGAGACTAATTGCATACAAAGATATGCCTTGCAACATATAACAGTATAAATTGAATGGTAAAAGAGAGTGGCATAATCTGATTACAAAGAAAAAAAGTCACTTCGTAAGGTGGCATTTAAATATTTACACAAACAAATAAAACTGCAACCCTGTCCACGTAACTTGTCACAGCATCACATAAAAATCAGAAACAGAGTCAGAGTTACGAATAAAATTAGTTTGGTTAAGCTATAGAAGGTCTCCGCTGTGTAGGCTACCATACAAAGAACATGCCGTTTGGATCGTCCAGAACAAACGGTGCTGCATAACGAAAAGAGAAAAGGTGAGGGAGGGAGACATGTATCACCTGTCACAGTAGTACAGGTTTCTGGTTACAGCCGTGTGAATCCAAATCCAGGGAATGTTAACAATTTAAATCCACCTCTCACCAAGTAGTACCTTTTCACAGTCCCGCCCAAACAGACAGCTTCAGTGATTTAGTACTCCCGTCTGTGAACAACGACATAACAGTTTAAACAAATTCCACATGTATTTTCCCTTCTATGTCTTAAAGACAAAGAATTGTAATTTTTCGCCTTATGGGCAGAACACGGACAGGTTCACTTGACAGCCTTATGAGTTCACCATCTATACGAATATAATTCAGGCAGTTTGAAGACGGAGGCAGCACGTTACTCCGAAATGTCGGAACAGACTTATTGTCCTACAAGATGTAGCAACCCAGAAGGCTATGTTGCCAGCAACACCGGCCGCGAAAGCCTGAAAACCATAGTAGACTGAGGTTACTTCATAACAGGGCTCTGACGGCAATGTTTGAACCTAAGCAGGAAGTAAGAGGAGGCTGGAGAAAAATGCATAACGAGGAGATTCGTGCCTTCTAATCTTCATCAAATATTACTAAGGCGTAAAAGTAAAGAAGGATTATATGGTCGGGCGTGACGGACTCATAAGGGAGATGCGAAATCCGAAGAAAACTTCAGTCTGCAAATCCGAAGGACGGAGTCCAGCTAGAGACGTAGATAAACAGCAGAGCATAACGTTAAAATGTACTCGTATCTGAAAGGATATTGTATGAGAATGTGGAATGTGTTGGTCTGAGTCAGGGCAGGGTCTAGCGATAGGCTGCTTTGAGCGCGACAATGGAACGTCGGATTCCACAAACGACGAGGATTTCTTGAAGAGCTTTACCTGGTCACTAAAAAGTCTCCCATGAAGCCCACGGTTTGAGTGTCAGCTTCCTAAATATATTCTCTATGTAATCTAGACTTCTGCTTTTAATCAGCTAGGGTGTAGGGATATATATTGATATTCAAACTATATTAATAATTCTTAGTGCCTTAATCGGGAAAATAATAAAAACATACGCATATTTTACGAGAGAAAATTACTCTTGTGATCGTTGCGTAGACAGCAGCCAAAATTCTACAAATCTGTTAAGTGTACCGACCGCTAAGGGAGCACCTGAGACACAGAGAGACAGACAGACATCCTTCAAGTAGGTTCGTAACTATTCGCTAGTTAAACAATCACAGCTCAAGTACCTTAATTTAGTGAACATCACTGCCAGCACGATTAGTACATGCCTTTTATGTGAGACATCCCGTTGTGATGATAATAAAGGTCAAATCACAACTCCTTTTCGACATCTCTTTTAATTGTCAGAAGAACACAACACTTTTTAACATCATGCATTTATTTATTTTCTACAACATGTTTCGACCTTTTGTATCGGCAGTCATCATGTGGACTACTATTCCCTAGGGAACTGAGTACTTTTAACCTTTTAACTGTGAAGAAGAGGCCTCCACCTCAGTATATTTCAGTTTATGTTGTTGTGATTCTACCTGGTGATGGCCGATGCAAACGGCCGACACATGTTGTAGAGGATAAATAAATACATATTGTTAAAAGTGTTGTGTATGTCCGATATGAAACAGATGTAAATTAATAAGCACAAAGGAATGATGACATAAAAAATCTTTTATATTTTGGATGGTTTGATGCGACAATTTTCGGCTTAATAAAAAGCCTACATCAGGCAAATAAAACACAAACAATTATTGTGAAATTACGTAAGTACTAAGTAATAATTTCTTAGTGACTGATGTGCCTGATGAAGGCCTAAACATCCAGTGTACGAAGGGAATTGTGCCTGGCTGTTATTGTCAACCTACGGATAGCACAATCATTAAGCGGGCTGTTTAAACACAAGCTGTCTTGTCCATGAACAGCAAGGGTTACGTCACTGTCACCCTTCCTACTTTCACTGAAGCAGGTCACATTTATCCCCGAGTACCAACAATCCTGAATCAAGTTCGAAACATTCCTGATAGAAAGAATCGGTAAGACTAAACTCTTTTAGGTATAACTGCCGACGACAATGTGTGCCACTAGTACCTTGTCACGGGCTCTGCTTCGTGAACTTGAGTTACACTTACGACGTCTGCCTTATTCAAAAGCCACCATTCAATTTATGTGATCCGTCATAGCCTGATCGGTATAGTGTCTAGACTAGGAGCTGTAAAAACGAAGAATCTTGTTTCGATTACCGGCAAAGGCAAGGGACTTTAACCTTGCCCAGAACGTCCAGAGTGGCGTTAGGGCTGGCGCAGGGACGCACAAACACTTGGCGCCAGGTAGCATATAATATTTGTGGGTATTCATCATGGAATTGCTTCGTGTCACCTTTCTGATGCCTAGAGTTTTGAGATGGCTCGTAGATTTCAGGAAAAGTCGCCCACACGTGTTCTGCGGCCTGCCCAACCTCCTATTCAAAGGGTAGCTGGGTCTCTGCCCTCGGGGGTAGAGCGAGAGGAACATGGAGCTGATTACTCGCCTCCACCTACTGCCAAGATTAAGAATGAGAGGAGCTTAACCTGCCACGCTCACTCACATGCCTTCATGGTGAGCACAGGGACAACCAGTTTGGTGGTTACTCGGAGATCTATCCTACGAGAAAATACAAGGTGTAATGAGATTGCGGAGACTGTTACAGACCATCAGCAGGGAGGGCTCTGTCGTTACTGCAGTTATTGGTAGTCCATCTCACGGACACTTAAAAGTTCAGCATGCTCCCGATCTGGGAATGTACACAAATTGTGCATAGACTTGCCGCAACAGGTAAAGCCAGGTAAAGCAATCCTTATATAGGCGTAAATAGGCCCTTATGCCTCCAGGAGTTTGAGACTCCCAGAATTTCCAGACAGTTGGCACATGAAGATGGTAAGGTTGTCAGCCTTACGGATACGGCCGCTTTTACCGCCCAGGAGGTACCCTGGAACTCATTTCTGTCAGAGGCTGAGTCGACTACAGGACCATAGTGCTACCGGAAAGATTAAGTCTGTGAAAAATCCTAGTGACCCCATCCGGAATCGAAAAAGGACGTACCCAAAAATGTAGTGTGTAAAGAAGCAACAAATTAAATCCCAATTCCATATGTAAATAGCCAGCGAGCACTGTACAGAAAATCGTGTATTTCGGGTACGTAGTTTATTACTGCATTTTACTTTGTATGATTTTTGCTTTGGTCGTAAAGTAGCAACATCCCCTTTGTAAAGCGGGTATATCAGGTAGTAGTACAGAAAGATACAAACACACCATCGCACGGCAACCACATGGGCTTAGTGAGAAAATGACGTATTTGGTATTTACTGTTCTCGTACGTAACACCATGCGGCACTACAGAGATAAAAGCTACGACATAATATACTTCCGCTTTTAAATCCTGCAATTGTTACTGAGTAAGATCAATGCCGTGTTTGTCTATTGCAATGAAAAATGCGTTCCCTGTGTAGGCTGAGGTCCAAGGGCCGTGTCACGTACTATTTTGTCTAAATTGTTTATGAATTTCATTAAAGTCAAATGTAGAAGCTTACCCTAATTATGTACACATGCGAGATTTTTGATTCCCACAGCGGTGACCATGAAAATTACCGTCTTATGAGATGTCATGTCAGACTACACTAGTGGTCTGAGAAACGTGCCAAGGTTTTGTGTATACCTACACCAATCTGCCTAAAAACAGGCAATACCTATCACAATGCTGGTGTGACGACATATACCAGTTCCAGCTTTCCCGTTCGTGCCGCGTTTTGTCAACGTAATGCTGAAACTTTAAATGACTTTCTCCTATCTCGGAAGAGTAACCGTATCTGCATGTGTTCAACTTTCGAAGTGGTATTCGCCATTGTGTTAAGCTTGTAGCGGAGAATTTATTGCGAGACCGGGATAAATTCAATAAAATTGTGCACCGTTTCAGCGAAGAGGCAAATATTCACACTGTAAACAACAAAATTGGAGAGGGCAGAGCCTATAGTATTTATAAAGAGCATATAGTCATTGCTGTGCCGTATTCTGCTTCAATCCCAGAAGCAAATTCTCGTCTATACGCAGCATTCGGAGTTCTGCAAATGAAAGTCACAGCTGAATGGTCAGTAATGTGCTTCGTATTCAGCAGAACCCGTGTTCGTTTCCCGGTCCTGCAGGTAGGCTGTCTTTCACTTACACAACGCTCCTGTTGGAGGGTTGTGTATAAATCGCCATCCTCACGGAGACACAAATATGTAACACTAACACACCAATTTCACATGTACAGTATTAAAAATATATAAAATATACAAAAAGCAGTTACAAATAGAATAACACAGATATTTTGGCCAGTACGATTTCGACACGTTCTTGGCTGAAATTCATTTGTTTGTAATGTGTGTGGTTATATCTCTACAAACATCTATCGTCGACGTCTTCGATCCAGAAGGACCAAGCCCCTGTGTCGCATACTGATGTGTCCTTTGTAGGAAGGTGTGTATTGATGTCCCCCTGAGGATGGCGATTTATAGCTCAAATATGTAGGAGGGTTCAAGTTTATGTATAACTTATAATTGTATTGTGTGCGTATGTTGGTGTATGTGAATGACTGGAATTAACAAAATAATGTTAAATTCGTAGGCTACCTCTTTCGGGACAACTGTTGGTTTAGAATAGTACCTTGGAAGAGGACGCTATGGTTCCTTCCATCGCTCCACGCAGCACACTTATTCCTCAGAACATGACTGTCAGAATATTGAGTTTCTCTGGCAATCTGCTTGTTTTTTATTACCTCTCTTTCCCAAAGGATGACTTACTACGCGACATTTGAAATATACTTAATATACGCTGGTGAATGGATACAATAAAATACTACCACCACTTACACTGCTACTACCACCACCACCACCACCACCACCACCACCACCACCACCACCAGTACTACTACTACTACTACTACGACTACGGATTCTAATATATTAAACTGGTCAAGCACATTAGACAAGAAACAAAGACGCAATACCCAAATTTGTATATGTGGGCTGAATAATGAGTGGGACTACACCTCCTGCTCCCCATACGCCTTCATGGTGTGCCCAGGGACAACTTTATAATTTTGCCATGAAAATATGTAACAAACGTTAATATAGGGCTCCACGAATTCACAGATGTCGTCACTGAATAAGACGTGTGGCCACCTTCATCCTCTCTTTGTGTTTACCTCCAGCAAAAAGTTGGCGCAAAGTCGACTTTGTGTCAGAATATTTCCGAACCCGGTGATCATGCACTCCCGAGACGCGGTGCCTAATTAGGCACGGGAACAGCTGTACATTTTTTCTGGTCTGAACTTGCCGGTTTCTACAATGTTAAACTAGAAAGAGCCTGAGTTTCTGGTTGTGAAAGGAACCAAACTGGTTGTGAAAGGAAACAAACTGGACAATGAGGGTGGCGTAACACGGTGCGGATATCTTTGTTTGCTTACTATAAAGTCACTTCGAGTTATAAGAAATGACGTAGGCAATCACAGTTCTGCGTAGAACAGGTTCAGGACTGGATGGACAGTTACGTTAACTACCGTCCCTCTCTTCGGTTCACGTTTAGCGAAATAGCGTCTACCTTCGTCAAAGACGTGGCAGTACTACTGCACTGTGCCTGCAAGGCCAGTAAAGTTTCAGGGAGCGACAGCCTGCCTGAGGAAAAGCTGCTCTCCTCTTAACAATCTCAGACATAAATTTAATACAAATGATGTACGAAAATTATATTCCTACCATTTAAAATGCCAACCTGTTAATACTCCGTGCAAGAGATCATACAGTATTTAAGCCAACAAATTGCAGAGTCAATAATAAATAATAATTTCTCACTTATGCTCCCCCGAGATGTTTCGACATCTACAATGTCATTGTCAGGGAGCTATACACAAAGGCAAGCAGTCCAGCAAGTTCTGTCAAAGATGGGTGTATGTAGAGTTAAAACACAGTACTGTTGATTAAAGTTAATAAATTGTACTCAGTACTGTGTACTGACATAGTACTCAGCGATCCACCGGGTCATAAACACCAACCAGACAACACAGGTATATTCCCTTTGTATAAAGACGGCAAAAATTGACACAGAGTATATGTTTGTCGGCAATGGAAGATAAAATATTGTTTATAATTTTAAAAAATATTTGTTAATTGATTTGTATTTTAGACACTCTTAGTCATTTTAATTAACAATTTTGTATTTTAAGTCTTCACACGCACATCTTTGATGGAATTTGCTGTACTTGTATGCATTTGTATATACCTCCGTGACAATGGCCTTGTAGAGGTCGAAACACGTAGGAGGAACATAAGTGATAAATGAGTATTTATTACTCATTGTGCAATTTGTTGAATTAAACAGTGTATACTCTTAATACCGTTTGGAGAAGTAACCGTTATTTTATTGTGAGACTCACAAAAAGCACAAATACGCAATGCGGAAAAGCTCCGGACTTCTGAATGTTAAAGCAAGTGGTGTTGTGCTTCAGTAAATCCTTCGACACAGAGTCAACAATTACTCAAAAGGTGACAGAAGGTAGCCTCATTTCTCAGCGATTAATACGTACACAGCTCCTTCAAGTGCAGAGCTGATAACCTTTGAACTGAATGGGAAGATCACGAAATGTCAGTAATTAAGGATTTGCAAAGGACTGATCGTGACCTACTTAAAACTTATTCTGCAGTTTATCCCCTAAGCCCTCGTAAAACCCTGAGAACTTCATGACAGCCGGTAGTCCAGTCAAAATTCAATTGTGTCTCTTTCGAACACACGCCTTTGACGTCACATGAACGTGTTCCGTGCATTCCGCGAAGTATATATCGGTCTGAATAGCACACACGGTTCTTTCACCTCTCCATATAAAGGAAAATTAGTGACTGGCTACGGGCTGAATGAGGAGGGTTGAATTCCCGACGACAGCAAAGAATTTTTCTTAACCATGTCCTTATCAAATCGGAGTCCAGCCACACTCACACACAATGACACCATAAGGCCCTCTAGACAATGATACAGACGCCTGTCCGTCAAGATGTCCCGACGCCAACCAGTAACAAGTTCCAGAACGCGTAGAGTTTTAATCATACTCATAGAGGCATAAGCGTCCACGCAGTACCCTTAATACATGCGGATACCTTTAGCCGACGAAGCATTCCCAGACAGTAAGCCGTGTCCAGATCGCACGAATTTCTAAAGTTTCGGAAATGTCACTGTCTTAATCATCAATGATTGACATGACCAGCGTTGCCAGTAGAAAACGAGTTTTATTTCTAATTACAAGCCTTTCTTGTTGATACGGCTGCCTTTTAGACGAGACTTCCTATTGTTTACCCTTCTTTAACTTTTTAAATATTTTACTCACATTTGATGCTGTCAATTGCTTATATTATATAGTGTTTGTGAGATATGAATGGAATATGAGTACAGACAGTTGGTGGAATGGTACTGACAGGATTTTAAACAAAACAAATTCCACAGCGACTGGCGTGGGATCTAACTTGGGGTTCCAAGGTGAGAGGCGAGTGTCTAACTTCCTGGGCCACGGCACACAGTTACACATTTTATACCCAAGTTCACGCACACTTTAATGCTTTACAACGACTGTCTCTTATTCTGTCTGTTGTCTGTCTGTCTCTCCCCCATAATTCAGAATCATGAAGCGCGATGATGAACGATGCAGAATGCTCTACGCGCAGCTAACACCTGTCAGCTTCAACCGCTCCAGCTTTGTAACGGCCTGCGAGAGGAATCGGTGACAAAGAGTTTAACACAGAGCAGTTTTACGACGTCTGAGAATGAAAGAGTGTTGCTTCCATAGAACCTACACCTAGGTGAGAACATGCGCGGATGATTCAGACTCAGCGAAGTTGTTAAACACGATCGCAGTTGTACGTTGCGTGGAAACCCGCCGCCCTTCAACCCCGCCTTAAGACATGGTTTTCAAGAACAAGGCGTCCGTGAATTCGTGAAGCACGATTATGTTATGGCTGGAAAGTTCATTGCCTGGTACTGTATTGTTGTGATATGTTAAGCATCGGTGTTAAAGAAACCCGCATACGTGGACGTACGTTGTGTGATGCGTTATAGCGTGATTGCTCTTGTTCGAGGTGGTTTTTAACGGAAGAACCACTGCGTCAGCGCATTATTGTGTGTGTGTGTGTGTGTGTGTGTGTGTGTGTGTGTGTGTGTGTGTGTGTGTGTGTGTGAGGGTGGGTGTGACCGAAGATTCCTAGACAGACGTAGTTCGATTCCAGGCTTCTGAGTTGAAGAGAATAAGACGACAAATGTCATGTGTCTGACGTATGTGTTTCAGCTTCTCACTTCATTAGTCAAGCTGGCGAGGGTTCGACCTCCTCACAGGACGATCACGTGATTTGTTCCGTAACATTAAACTGTGTTGCCCAATTGGTACAGAACAGGATGCATTTTGAATAAATCAATTAAAATTTTTAATCAAATATAATTGAATGGTTGGTATTTCATGCTACGAATTAAACCGTTTATACCAACATCTCTGCGTGGCACGCAGACTTCGGCCGGAAGGCAAGTGAGGCTTGACACGGATTAGTGATAACGGATGCGTCGTCACATTACAATCGCTTGCGTGGTTTTAACAAATCACAAACTCAAAGTACCCATCAATGAAATTCTGCGCGATTACGGAAAAGATGATTGCGCTTCACGCATCCACGGACACGTAGTTCTTGAAAAGCAAAGCTGTGATTTACTGGTCTCACACTCCGTGTCAGAGCAACAAATTCATGTATAGCGCAGGGCTTGCATTCTGGAGATACCCCCACTGAAATACCGGTCAAGAACTGCTAGCCAGATTTTATGTTTTCCCTCAGTCCATCTAATTACAAAAACAACATCATTTTTCACTTATTCCTACGTTTAGAAAATTCGAAACAGATTAAAAACATGTATATTATATTTTAATTTTTAATTAATTACAACAGCCGGATCAGAAAATTAACATCTTTCATTCGTCAGAAGAATTATTTTATTTGTCTTTCTTTCTCTTCGTTCTTTGTTTCCTTCTCTTCTACAGTCCTTTTGAATGAAATACGATAGAAGGTAAAGTTCTTTTTGTCTACGCCACGAAGGCATATAAGGGAAATGCGGGTAAGGCTACACCCATCCATAACCTCGGAACTGGATGGAGATGAGTGGTTAGCTTCAGCCCCCGTTATTTTATAGCCGGGACAGAACCCCGGTAGCCCCTGAATAGGAGACTGGATGGGGCACAGAGATCGGCTGGACACTTTTGTTGAGGATAAAAATGCCTTGCCCCTACCGTGATACGAACCTCGGAACGTGCAGACCGTAACCTAGTCACCATACCGACTGAGCTACTCACATACCATACTTCTGAGTCGGATTCAAACCCTGGATTGTCGTGTTTGTAATAAAATTAATGCCTTCTAGATATAATTTCGAGTTTCGAGTTTTTGTTTTTCCAGCATGCAAAGCACATGCGCCGTGCTACATTGTCATCTGTGGCCTTCCTGTCGCTACCGTATTTTTCCACATTATCTCATAAACGGCACGATTTTCGGAAAAAAAGTTATCGAACATAAAATGTGTGTTTTGATTCTCTCTACAACTTTTGTCTAAAATTCTCAACCTAAGAATAATTCAGCGAGATACTACTATACTTGCACACAGGTCTTCATGTAAAGTACCCGTTTTTCTTGTAAGATTTTAAAGCAACCTGGTCTTTCTCGACGGATTTTCAAAAAATTATCCTATGCAAAATTTCACGAAAATCCGTCCAGTAGGAGTCTGTTGTTCTATGCGGAGTAACGGACAGACGGATGGACGGATAGACGGACGGACGGACGGACGGACGGACAGACACGCCGAAGGTAATAGTCGCTTTTCGCAATTTTGCGAACGCGCCTAAAAATCAAGTCACATCGATAGAGAAACGTAATTAAATTGTCTTGCGCCACTTTTCCATTACATCTGTAAATCTGTGGAGAGTTCAGTGCCCAGCCGTTTATCAGAGAAGGAAGCCGGCGATTGTTTGTGGATTATTTAAATGCTGTACAGAAGAAGTTCAAGATTGGGAGCTATAATTCAAAAGATAATAAACAGTCTGACACACCACTGTGGTGTGTCAGACTGTGTTTATTGCCCCTGTAATTGAAGTAACACACCGGATGACCCAAGTTAAGATTACAATTCAAGCTGTGGTTACATTCCTGACCGGCAAAATAGAATGGAATTCTTCGGGCTAGATGTTGGTCGCATGGACTGATTTCGTTCGTTTAACTACGCACTACTCGTGTAACAAGAGTAAAGAACGTATTTCAATTGTAACTGTCCTACCTGTCATACCTAATCAACGTGCCTTAAAGGCGTATAGAGGGCGTGCAAGGAAAACCCACCTGATCACAACATAGTGTGAATGATGAAAAGCTCCGGACACTTTAACTCCTGATTAGCACCTCATTCCTGCTAAACTTAAAACAGGTCTATACTAGTACCAACATACCAGAACATAAAAATTCTTCCACGTCAGAAACCGTACACAGTTTTTCACGCCGTACTGAGCCTCTTTACTGACTGAAATAATTCGGCTCTGCACATACACACGTTTCTCTAACTCCTTGTTTGCTAAAGTGCATATTTCAATGTTTTGAGGTTCATTTATTTGTGAGACTACTCTGTAGGCGCAAAGATACAGGATACTTCGTGGTCACAATGTGTTTTTCCTTGTATTATTAAGTAATAATTAAACTGATAAAAATGCCAATGACATTTGAAGATGATAGTAATATACAGTAGATGCAATGGTTTATTAAGCAACAAGACGCGGGGGTATGGGGGGGTGAAGGGGAGGCCCCTGTCCATGCATCTCTATCCTCTATAGCAGCAGACGTTAGTTATAGCGCCGTTATATCTACAAAGTCACCGTCATTTGCATGACAAACTTCAGCGAAAGTCTCACAAAACTTACGCACCGCCTACCTTAGTCACGTGATAGCAGCTACTATGTAAATAGATAAATACTGACACTTCCATCGCTCTGATTGCAGAAACACCCTGATCTACAGGTATACGACTTCGCGCACTCTCCGTGGTTTGTGCCACCAGCTTAGGCTCCCAGATGTGTATATGTGGGCCTAGAAAGTCAGTATGCCATTCCTCTCCCTTTTCATTATACAACTGCAAATACGGATGTAAAAGGCAGAATGGTATTATTGGGTACAACGGATATACATCTGTATACAGCTGATGCGCCTTCACTTCAAAAAGTCAAATGACAAGTAGTGACAAGTGATTCAAATAATACACAATTTGGGTGAGAATTCATTTATGTGAAGAAGGAAGAGATGGAGAAAAGAGAGACGTCTGTTGAGTTTAACCCTTTAAAGACGAAGTGTATCTGTTTTATATAAGGACTCAGTGCGTACCGCGCTGTAAACACTCTCCACTTCGGTTATAAAAACCAGTCTGTTGATGTTTTATAAGGCAAAAGTTGCTGTTTGTTCTGAGATCCGTACAAAACACATAAACGAAATGTGGGCACCACGTTGAATTTTTTAATGCTACATCTGGTGGTACGTAAAGTTACCGCTAGGCTTTAAAAGGTTAATGTAGGAAACTAACGCCTGAAAGTGAAAATAAGGATGAGAGTTTAGAAGTATGAGAATAAACATGGAAAGAAAGGGGATATGCAATTTATGGCAAATAATTTAAGAAAATAAAGGTAGAATCGTGAAGGAGTGCAACTTGTTGCAAACGCTTAAAAAGACCAGCTGCGCGTAGGAATGCAGACAAGCGTATAAAATATTAGAAAAATAAGTAAAAGGAAGCAGTGAGGGGAGAGAAAATTGAATACCGCAACATTAAATTTTTACATTACAGTAATTTTTTCAGGGTGCAACAAAACGAAAACTCACTTCACTTTTAGTCCAAATCAGTTGCAATGAATGGATTTATTCGTTTTTCAGTTCAACTTATGTCTACAAAGATATTGTGGTTCTGGACAACACGTCTTCGACTGCAGAGTTATAGCTCTAACGGCAATATATTTTAAGTCAGGAATGTAAAATGTAAACGCCTCACACCTAAAGTTATGGGCATATTGACACAACCTGTCTTTTACTTCCTTCTTTACTTTACCACTCCCAAAGTCAGCATTAAGAACACACTTCGGATCACTTTGGTAAAACAGCGCAACTTAGGAAGTGTACGCACAACCTACGAATTCCAGGGCCTTATCTGCTTTATTCGCTCTAATACAAATACTTCATTAAATCAGTCAAAATACCATTGAAAATGGACATCAAAGAACCTATTTTCTTTCAATTACTTCGAAAATCCTAAGCCTTGCCGTCAAAAAATGTGTGGGAACAAAAGGTGTGCTTTGTTTTATCTACAGCTTTTGTTCGAAATATTTTCTCCAAGTTACTCTCCAGATTGCAGCAGAAGTACATGCAGCTGTTCACATAAAAACAGGCCGCTATTTTAATCAACAGAGTACAACTAAGTACACTAAAGCTGCAAATCAAAGATTTTATTTAAGTGTGACATGTTTCGGCCTAAATGGCACTTACCGAGGAAATCTACATGATATAACAGTAGCAGCTGTCCGTAGTTTAAAAGATCTACAAATATATGTGTGCATTATGTGAGTTGAATTAAAATACACGTTGACGTAAAATGTGGAAGAGAGTCACTTACACCGAGGAGTCCATTGTTAAGCCTGCATGTTTATAAAATTGAATACGGTAAACTATGGCAACAGCAAAACCAGGTTTTGTAATTACAGTCCTTATATGGATTGCTGTCTTAGAACATGCAGTCTGCTGCACATTAAGGCTTCTGTGTAGTCTTTTACGTACACAATTTTATCCTATACATTTCGAGAGGCGGTAATAGTGCATTTTTTTCAAAACTCCATATCAACATGGAGAAGATGCTAATATGTTACAGGGTGTTGTTCTAGCGGGTTGTAAATAGAGGTGCTATGTTGATATATATATATATATATATACACACACACACCGGCAATGTTTTTGTTTCGTCTTATAGGAATGCAGGATTAATACGGACCTTGGTTCTTGGATTGGTGTAAGGCAAATGAAAGTGGGCAGGACTACATAATACTTTCAAAAACCAACTAAATTCGCAATATGTTTTTTACTATTATGTATATTAAAATAACAAACTCCAACATGTTCAACCTTTCTCAGATCAACATAAGCGGGTATATATATCAAGCATTTGTTATAAAATAATGTCTAAAATTGTTGTAAACAGCTATACCTTTAAATCTTTTACACCATGCACTAGGAGTGAATTTGAGATGTAAACAGTTCGCTGTGAGATTGCTGTGAACGTAGAGCTACATGGAACTCATTAAATTCAATGTCTCGGAGGCAGCCCGTGTATTTGAGCAGGAGTAATAAGGATCTTGATGCACGTGAAATTGGAGTGTTGACTTTTTCTTATCGGGAACAAAAGCGCCAGTGTCATGCAACTGTAGTTCCACCTTGCACGAAAATAAGTGCTTGAGCCCGATTTCTTTGTGTGCGCTGCCTAAGTTGTCAGATTCAGACTCCAAAAGAGTTTAGCCTTGGCAACCGCTGGGTCAGGATTTCTAAGAGACGAGGAGATGTAGAAGGAAAGGGAAGATACAACGCCCGGCCGGTGTTTCAGACTATTAATAAATTAACTTTTATCGGCCTTTGCAAAGGGGAAAAAATTCTTTCCTTTGGGTGTAGAAGATTAATTTTTTAAATATGACTTAATGGATGTTAGGCTTTGAAGGATTAAATTAGATTAAGTACAGACGAAGCAGCTTGGCCCTTAACTTGCGTATTGCTGCAAGGACGGCGGTAAAACTTAATAAGAGTTACCTCATAAGTGGACTGAATTCGGCAGATGAGAGGAAGAGAACTAACTCGATGTCAGCCTGTCTTTGTTCTTCAGAGTCTCTGCAGCTAACTTCGAAACGTCAGCAGTTCCAACATAACGTGAGTGGATGTTAAGTTCTTAAAATCTGTTCGTTAGTTCTGACAAGTAGAACGAAAACGTACAAACGAAATTAAACATGCAAGCAACTAACATGTTCAGGTAGGCGTACGATAATTCACTCAACGTTGTGTCTTATCTTCTTTATGACAGGTCTGCCCTTCTGTTTATGTCGCAATACTTCATTATATAACTTTTTTCCTTACGTGGACATATGTTTCCCTACATAAGTATTCCGCACAACACTAAATAAGTGTATATATACATGTATATGAACTCCAAACTTATCGTGTGGGCAAATTAAAGTATCCCATTATAACTTCGCGAAGTTTACCAAACTGTATGCAAATTGTTAAGCACATCTGTAAGCATTCAGTAGGAGTTTATTAAACGTCTGTGATAAAAGAGATAAAAAATTTTGCTGTTTCTGCTTACCTGGCGAGTAACGGGTAGTTCAGTTACTAAATAATACAGGTATACGCTATGTGCAACGCCCGGAAATGGGACGACATATTTCGAACAGCTAACGTTTTCACCTCACTACCATCGCTTTGAGAACAGCATCCAGTCACGCCTTGCTTAAATGTCATTACAAATTCAAGGCATTGTCTCACTCTACATAAGTTCTCACGTGAGCGCACGTAATACTTCTCCAATTGTATATTCATTTCGGGCTGTTGTTTTTCTTCCATGTAAATCAACACTCTCCGACCGCAACGAATAAACAAATTGGGACAGTCTTGGAGGAGAAAACAGGACTTCGAGTACATAACGTACATAACAACTGCATAGCCAGTGTCAGCAACCACTGAAAAGTATAGAGTTTTTATGATCTTAAATGTATACCGCTTGTAAGAGTAAGTTCTGTAAGCTGTTGTTGTCATGTGACAATGGCCCCGTGCTAGCGGTTCGTTTCTCTAACCCAGTTTATTCGTAACGAAATCTTGGCCAGAGTTGAAGCAAAGCGTGATTGCCTTGAATATTACACGCCTGCACATGGAAAGTATGCCAATCCTGCAACACTCTTTGATGAAAATAGCTACCTGATCAATAAACAAAAATAAACCTTGTGACAAACGGGTGAAAGGAGAAATGAATATGAGCTGAAGGCTAAATCCGGCTGACGAAGCCGGTCGTTTCGTAAACGTCAGCGACATGTAAAGAATTAAGTAACTGGTTATCACAGTATCTTCCCTCATACCTGAATGACTCTTCAGGTAGGTATGCACGAAACTCTCCGCATTTATGGAACGCCGCTTTTCAACACAATATCCACAAATTCCGCTACTGGATCCCAAACACACCCAGTGCAATCCAATATAAAATTCTTAACCAAATTTCTTCAAACCCCAGTCTATTTTTATCCTCACGTATGCTCCTGACCTCCCAAAGTTTCTTATATTGAAGGTAAAAAAAAAGGTAAAGCAGTCCCATTACAGGCCTGGACAGGCCCTTAGGGTTCCAGGAGGTTGAGGCTCCCAGATTTCTAGACAGTCGGCACATGAAGGTGGTAAGGTTGTCAGTCCTACGCACCGGCCGCGTTTACCCCCCCAGGAAATATTCCTGGTACTCATTTATGTTAGAGGCTGAGTAGACCCCAGGGCCATAGTGCGACCGACAGGATTATGTCAATGAAAAATTCCAGTGACACCATCGGGAATCGAACCCGCGACCTGCCGGTTTGTAGCGCAGTGCCTCAACCAACTGCGCCACCGCGGCCCCCCACTTATATTGAAGATGAACTATATATATTTTCTTGCCCAAGTACCGTCCCCACAAAACATACGGAAATTAATGCTGTAAAGCGACTGATCTGTACATCACTGGGGTGAAATCGCGACTGGCAGGAGGGCGGTCCATGACCTCCCAACCGCAGCGCCCTAATCTGTCACAAGTGCTGTGGGCAAAATGTGGCCTAGTGATTTCCATCTCAGTTGACTTATTAAGAAGCACCTAGCAGACAAGCAATTTCAAACAGACGCCGACATGAAGTAAGCTGCCACCTCACGGCTACAGACAATTTACATAAATTTTTTCGAAGCGGGGATACAAGCCTTAGTGCCACGATGGGACAGATGCTTAAATGTCAATGGTGACAACGTAGGGATCTGATGTGTACCGTCTGCTACCGAGGTACTATGTATACATTTAAGTCAGAATAAAGTTCTCAGCATCAGAGCGTCTGTTACCTTAATTTTAGGAACTTCCTTGTATATACTTCATAATTCGCCGTTCAGAGTAATTATATTATCTGACGTTAAATAATGTGTGTAGTTAAAGGTAAATTGAAAATTATCCCCAATCAACCGTCACAGAGAACACTAGTATACAAATATCAGAAATTACGTGATATTACGTTAGATGTCCTTTCTCGAACACTTCGTTACGTTATGCTATTAAATACGTGAACTGTATGCGTGAAATAGCCTACTAATGGCAATGAGGAAGGTGATAAGTGTAACAGCATTGTGTTCGGTTGGAACACGGTTTCACTGTTAGAAAGTTAGTTAACTGCTACTCGCGGCATAATACACCGCCGCCCAGATATTTTATTGGGGAGGGGAGAGACATTCAACACACTGTGCTTAGTATACTCATAACCCAATTCTTTTTAGATGGAAAATAGCAACGATGCGAGAAATCCAGCAGGCAAGGTTCTATTAGCCATGCTACATAAAGGCCTTAATTGGTGAGCCATAGATTAAACGACATTGTCTTTTTCAGATTGAGATCTAAACTAAATATTTTTCTCTTTTCTTTATTCATTCTGCTGACTGTTTTGGAGAGCCGTTTATTTAGAAACATATATTTTTGTTGCGCAAGATTTCGTTTACTGAACCTAAGCTTACTTATCCTCTGCCAAGCTTATGGTTTAGACACTCAGTCAATATTCTGTCTTTAACAAGAATAAGATGAGTAAGACGTTCGTGTTAAGACACTTTCCTGAAAATCGTCTCACCAAAGTTATGCATCTTATTACTATTCTTCGTAGTCGAAAGTTTATAAAACTTGGACATTTCCTTTTCTAAACAATCACAAGCTTTAGAATTATGAAAAAATGTATCACAAATGTATCTGAGGACCTCAGACATACAAATAACGAATGGAGAAAATCACATAAATTGCCAATAGTTTACCGACTAATTAAAAATTAGGTTCTTAAGAAGGAAACTTCCATGAACCGTGCGTGTAAACTAATAAATATATTTAGTGACCATATGTGCGACTAAGATATACTGAAAATAGTCCTTATGTAACATTTGACTCCTGTCCCTCACATTCATAATCACATGAGTGGTCGGCAGTAAAACCAAAAGACGGAAGGCTTAGATTTTGGTACTTCCCCTTCCTCAAAGAAAATAGAAGTAAGCCTATGACATTATTATGTTTTCTACGCGTATGTCTCTTTCAAGTTTTGAAAACTTGACAATTTTTCACAAAATTTGGCGTGAACTTCATGTCATTCGGGCTCACCCCAGCCTCGCACATATAACTCCCACAATTAGTAGCAGCATTATGGTCGAAATTCGAACGTTGTACTTCTCGAGCTTAGGATTAGAGCGCTACTGACATGCCAGCTCTCTAGCTGACAGTTTTACGAAACAGTGAATAGGTGTGTGTATTTATTTATTTATTTATATGTGGACGTGCATGAGCACGCGCGTTTGCGTGTATGTATGTATGTATATATGTATGTATGTATGTATGTATGTATGTATGTATGTATTATGTATGTATGTATGTATTACGTAGGAATGTACGTATATATTTATGTCTTATGTATGTATATATGAATATATGTATGTAGGTCTAGGTATGAAATATACTTGTATAGCTTGGCGATGGCTTGATTATAATGCTAATGATGTTACTGGGCTTGCACCTGGCGGCGTTTGAATCCCACCGCAGTAACAGGCACGCCGTAGTCACTCGGTGTAGCAGCAATCAATTCACGAGCTATCGCTCAAGCGGGAGTCACAAACTTGTAACCGGTTTTCAAATTGCGAGCCCATTTCCTCTCGCAAACAGACCGTTGCTCCCGGCGGCAATTCCCGACCGTCATTTTTCCCAAATCTGGATTGCGCATACCGCCGCGGCATTCCCAAGCGGTCTCTGCAGAAGCACCTTATTATTTACTATTGGGTATTCGATACATTGTACCAGGCTTGGATACCAATGAAGATGCAAACACGGAACAACTATGGAAGAACTGGAAACCATAAGGTAGGAACTGTACGTACATACGTCACCTTGAGCCACGTTCGCGAAACGATTACTTTTTTCTCAATCATTTTAATTCTACCACATTTTAAAGGGATCTACTAAGTTCACTGATAATACGATTTTACGTTCTGGCAAGATATGCTCTTGTAGCCAGTTTTCTCTAGATTTACTTCTAAGCCGGCCTATTTACTGACTTGCTACTAGTATGGGCTTGTCTTGCCTTATTTATATTTACCATGAGGGTTCTATTTATGTTTATCATGACGAAAATGTCCAACACAATAGACGTTAGGTATATTAGCGGGTCAAAGGAACAAACATGTTTAAACACTTGTCCTAACATATAATACACACTGTTTTGCCTAACCAAATGCTCGGATAGCCCTAGTCAGGGAAAATGCATGTATTCGGCAGTCAGTTGTGTCAGCGTATACACAGATCTGATTAACATTGGTGTGTCCTTGTGTCTTCAATATGCATAGATAAAAAATATACTTTTCCCCTTATATAACGACCAGAACCACACTACTGAATCTTGTTTTTAATTAACCCCTTTAAGCTTCGTTATTAATATATACCACCAGAATTAAAGCCAATATTTCTGTATATTTTCCACACAGTGAATTTAAGGGCTTCGGATGATCCGCACAAGCCGGTCCCAGTAGCCGCGCGGTCTAAGGCGTGAGTCGACGGCCGATCGCTTGATGGGACTCTAAATTCGAACCCGCCGGCGGCATGGGTGTCTGTCTCTTGTGAGCGTTTTGTGTTGTCAGGTAGAGGTCTCTGCGTCGGGCCGATCACTCGTCCAGAGGAGTCCTACAGAGTGTTGTGTTTGAGTGTGATCGTGAAGCCTCGACACTGAGGAGGCCCTGGCCCACTAGCGGCTGTCGATCCAGGAGGAGTGATTCTCACAATGCATACCCATTATTTTGCCACACACCTTTCACCGATTGTTCTTATAGTGGAAGCACACTGTGTTCTCTGTGGTTTAATAACTGAATCTGATTATAGCATTGAAGTTGTCAGTCATTATTCCTCTTTCAGGTAATTCGAATAGACAATGACGTTCCTGTAATAGTGTCAGTTCATTAGCGCTAGTCCAAATTTTTTTTTTCTCCTTATAAGAATGAAGCAGATTCCTGATAGGAAAACCGCAAGTTCATGACGAATGACAAGTTTCTCGAATACAATTACATGAATCATATATAGAGTTTCCGGAATGTGGAGGATGTAAGAGATTGGATGGGATAAACCCACTTTAAGGCAGCGAGTCTTTATCGGTTATATCCTTCTTCGTAACAACAGAATGAAGTGAAAATATAACTTTTAAACTTAAAACTTTACTTATTTTTTCTTTAAGAAAGAGAAGCATGCCTCAGCCTGTAAACAAGAAATGAACCTCTTACCAATAAGGCAAGTACGTGAAACATTTACTGTGTTCTACTTAAAAGTCACTCAAAATGGCGAAGGGTTTAGGGAAGAGAGGAGCTCAGTTCTTCCCACAACAACTTGCGGCAGGGTAAGAAGTCTGAAAACGAATATCTCCGTGTCTATTGTCGCCGCCTCACTTGTAATAACTTTATTTGTGCCTACTTTGATTTTTCTCCCCAACTCTTCTCCATATTTTAGTCCCATCCACCCCTTCCTACATAACCTGAAGTAACAGACAAACAACATGCAAGACGTACTTGGCTCCTGTGTACCGCTACAGCTAGTAAATACGAGCTTTGTGTCAGGAATCCCCGAAATGTGCAACTGCATGCCAAAACAAGGTTTTCATGATATGAAGGCAAGAATCAGGAAACAAGCAGCATTGTTTCCGTCTCTCTAAAACAAAAATGTAGGTCAAGACAAGCACTGTGTGTTTCAGGTTTGAAGCCAACAAAATGTATATAAGAAGTTAAGGTCCAGTATAGGAGAACATTTTGAATATTGGTACCGCACACTGGAAAACATGTTTCGGATTTAAACTACAACGAGGTATGTTGGACATGAACTACTGCAGGAGATGCAATAACAGTTTCTTTAAAAATAACGGATTGTGTTCCGTTATCCAGTAAGGTGGTTCAGCAGTAAGTAATGTGTTTACCCACTTAAAAAGATTCTCTTGTTTCACCAGTTGTTACCTTCCAGTGATTAACCGCGACTCGGCCGAAAGCATTTACAGAACCGCAGAGGAAATGCGTGAGGCCAACGTAAGTCAGCCATTTATGTCATTGTTACTCTCTTACGTTAATCATTCAAAGCACGTATTTTAAGTATACGTTATCTATAAACTAAATTCCTATCCCACAATCCGTGTTTAAAAAGGCCAGACAGATAATACTTTAAATAGAAGTGATTACGACGTATTTTAAGAACCATATAAAATATTTAAAAATGTAGAAAAACTCAGAATATGTTAAAGTTAAAGCAGGTGATACGTGCAGCATCCACAGAAGCTTAAAGGGTTAACGTTCTAATCATGTCCGTTACCTGTTCATTGTACAGGGCCCTAATTTAAGCTCTCATTCCAAAGGGACACACAAAATACCTGCCAAAGACGACAGCTTACCTCGAAGCAGCGGCAGTTAACTACCGGTACGGCTTCCATTGCCGAAAAGGCTGCAGTGCATGGCACCCAACACAGCAGTGCCCCACTGCATGCCCAGCCGATTTCGTTCGTTACTACTCGAGACTCAAGACAGGCTTAACAAATTTCAGACAGTGTCCCCCGTCAATGAATCTCCAGTGACAGAGAATAACTATGTCAAAATGCCACCTGACTTGGATCCTTCCACTCTACTTTTTCCAAGTGAAGGCTAAAACAGGCCAAATTTTAGAGTAGTGGTACAGGAAACAAAAAAAGGATGGGCAGTGTGGAAAAGCCAAGTAAGTCTTACTGCAGTACGTCATTATCAGCTTCCCTTAAAGTTAACTCTCAAGATGTGGAAAAAGACTGCGACACTGAGAGACACTGCAGATGAATGTGATACTGCTAAGGAAACACATGCTGCCGAAATAGTAGCCTGTTTACTGGAATAGAGGGCATTATTACTCAGACATTAGATTGTGACACATAATGAAAATAATGCGGTAGATATACCATAATTTATGTACTTAGGATACCCTATTTCAGGCCACATAATGCATGCGGAAATCAAATTACAATATTAGAGTCAAAAAATGACACTAAGTACTAAAAGAATTTTTTTTTGAAAAAGTTACGTAATAAAGAAATTATAACACACCTGCGCTACATAATATCAGCAAAATAAAATATGGCTTACGTATTATAGAAACAATATTCCCTCTAAGCTGCGCGGGTGCACGGCCGCGCAGTACCTGAAATGCCCCCACACACATAGAATTGCTGCCGCGCAGCTGGAATTTTTCAGTTTACATTGTAAATGTTCTTACTATGCACATTACAAAAAACTTTTAAAGTGCCGCGCAGTCGTCAGGGCATGTAAAATTTTCTGCTCAGAGCGGTAGCATATTCGCGCAGCTGCAAAAAAGTTACAGGGAACGCTGTATAGAAATAAAACACACCTTAAAACTGATTGCAGCACGAATTAAGTTTACATGACATTTGCAGAGTTCTTATTGAAACAGGTAAACAAAGTCTTAAAAATAATGTCTCAGACCTATCAGTAAAACTGACGATTCCTAAATACCTGGCTATGATATTTATAGAGAAAGAAAAGGGGGGTCTGAAATACAAGCCGTTGGGACAAATATAGGCGAACACCGTAAAAACTTCAGCTGCATTTAAAGGGCTTATGAACAGACGATTTACGTGAAACTCTGCTTAGTTCCGGATAGCGGCAAAATCTGTTCCCTCACTAGTAGGCCTACTGGCACTGTTCATTCAACCCGCAGTATGTTGCAGTGTTTTCACTTAAATGCATACTTCTTCTGTTACACGGACGCATTAACACATCATCATTCCAAAGGTAATGAGGCGTTTTTTACTTAGACGCCAGGTTCGTATCCGATTCGTCGCTGCAAAAAGAATTTAGGTCTACTAGGTAAAGAATTTTGTGCTGAAGTCCGTTATCGAAATTGAAATTCAGGCAATCATACTTCACTGAATTTTCCCGGAAATCCTGAAGGAAAAATATCATTTGGGAGAAACATAAGTACACGGGAGATAATAAGGAAATGAATTTTATACGTAAAGTGTGAGGGTTTCGACTGGATTGATTTGGCTGAAGTAAGGTTCCAAGGCTGTCTGTTCGTAGGTTTGTTTCCGACATTACTACAGAGATGGAATATTACATTTAGGATGAAGATAAACTTTTGGGGAGAATCATATTTTGTTTCGTCACATTAAACACGATTCACACTATGATTTAATCGAAATTTATGAAATGCCTTGAAAACGGTTCACAGTGAAATAATCAGTATGTTACATAAACAGGGTACTAATACGCTGTGCAACTTTTTAAAAATAGCTTTTCGATATTGTGGGCATAAGGGAAAATACTGTCTGACCACACGAGTCTGCTATCACAGCATTAACCAACAGTGTGATACGTCAGCAACACTGAGTTTGTAACATGGAAAAGGTAGGGGTAAGTAAGAGGAAAATGTTAAAATTAACGTTGAAATAGGATATTAAGTGTGGACTGGAGTCAACTGACTCGAACACGGAGACAAGCCTTGAGGTTTCGTGAAACCCGAAAATTTCTTAGAAAACTGAGCGACTATCTATGTTTTGAAGAAGGAAAGTGCACTGAATTCAGGAGAAATATGTCCGATATCGGATATAGGCATGCTGACCTGCTATTCTGAGAAACGACCGAAGTGCCGAAGGAGTTGCATTCTGAATAAACACCTGGCCTTCTGACAGCAAGACCCTGTTGAAGGTGAAAGATTGTTAACAACGAAGGATGGCTATGGACGTCAGAGACTGAATTAATATTCATTAGTGTGCGTTCAGCTAATCACCCACGTAATACCTATGGTTTGCACGTGCTAGGGAAAAAGTATTATTAGAAACAAACCCGTGTATACCGACATTGCCTCAAGCGACGCTCCGTATATAAGGTCTCACATTCTGTAGTAGCAATTATTTCCCCACTTTTAACCATAACAGTTATATTCCTCGGTTGTAACAACACTCGTTTATAACGACACAAAATATTCAGTACCCTTCATGACGTTATAACCGACTCCGACTCTATTCCTTTATTTGACAACAGTTTCAACTGCAGGGGTTGTAGCGGCCAATGACACGAAAGGATCATGAACACTGAGCAGGTACGTACTTGACGGAAGAAGGTCGTCGCCTGTTTAAAGTTACTGTCACCGCATTGCTTCGAGAGGCCCAAGGGTAACCGAACCACATGCATTCCAGAACTCGTCCCTCAAAGGATAGTCAGCTTCACTATTCGGCCCTTTTAATCGTGGGGTAATAGCTCCTGGTGTCTATAAGTTGGAGGCTGGTTTGGTTGTGGTGACGAAAAGAAAAATTCCTGCCCCAGACAAGATTCGAATTCTGTCCGTCCAGTCCGCGAAATTATATTAAATGCTGTGATGTATAATTTTCCAGTAATATATGGCGAAAGGCTACTTTGTATTTATACGATGTATAATACCTGTCCTCAAGAATTACAAACTGCAGCAGTATAAACCTAGTGAGGTGGAAACAGGTTAAGTGCCATTAACGTTTTAAAGACTAACATGAACCTGAATTGTATATAAAGATTCAGTTCGGACCACGCAGAAAACAAAATCTTTCTCGGTTACAAAAACCGTTCAGACACAGGGAAACAATCACCGTTTGTTCTGAGATCCATACAAAACACATACATACACCCTGTTGGCAGACTATAAATTTTTAGGCGCGACCACAGAATTGCGAAAACCGACTATTAGTTTCGTCGTGTCTGTCAGTCCGCATGGAACAACTCGGCTCACACCAGACGTTTCGTCGTGTCTGTCAGTCCGCATGGAACAACTCGGCTCACACCAGACGCATTTTCATGAAGTTTCACATTTGAATGTTCTGTCGAGAAAATTCAAGTTTCGTTAAAATCTGACAAGAAGAAGGCAGGCAATATACGCATAAACATCACATTGAGACGCGTTCGCGTAAGGATTGTTGCCGTGGAAAAGCAAGGATTATTACATATTCCGAGTATGTGTCTGTAGTCTGAGCTATCCACCATGCACAGCGCCTGCGCCATATTATATTTTCTTCTGTGGCCTGTGTGGTTCTACCATATCTTTCAGCCTCATCACATAAACGGCACGATTTTCCTAAAAAATGTTTTGATTTTCTCTACAAATTTGTCTGAAGCATTTCTCATTCTAAGAAGAATTGAGCGATATATTGTCACAAAATTGCATAGGTCTTCAGGTAAATTACCCTTTATTCTTCTCATATTTCAATTAAACTTGAACTTTCTCAACAGATTTACGAAAAATCCGCAAACAAGAATTTTCATGGAAATCCTTCCAGTGGAAACCGAGTTCTTCAATGCGGACGGACGGACAGCTGAACGGAGCCACGGACGGACGGACAGACAGAAAGAGAAATAGACAGAGAGACAGACAGATAGTCATAGGACATGAAGTTAAGGGTTGATTTTCGCAGTTTTGCAAAGTACCTAATAACGGGTACTTTACACGAAGACCTATGTACATTTATGATAATACTTCGCTCAGCTCTTAGAATCAGAAATGTTTCAGACACAAGCTGCAGAAAAAATCACGACACACATTTTATGCTCAATAACTTTTTTTCCGAAAATCGTGCCGTTAATGGGATAATGTAGAAGAATATGGTAGAGCGACACAGGCCACAGATGACTCTAAAATACGGCGCATGCTTTTGTCGTGCGCGATAACTGTGGCTGCAGACACACACTCGGAATACGTATCCTAACACTTACTGCTTCTTCACGGCAACAAAGGTTACGCGTACGCGCCTCAATGTTACATGTATACGTACGTTGTTTGTGTTTTAATATGAAGGTCGGTGCTGCAGACAGCAACAATTAGGATGCAAATAGTTAATATACAATTCTAACATAGCGTATGACGACAAACCTGCGCAAAACACACACCTTATACTAAAGAAAACTTTTGCATAAACGACAGAAATATAATTACGGCAAGATATGTTTTGTTTTGTTGAAGGTATTTTGTGCAGTTGATGCTGCTACTGTATGGGGACATGCTACAAACACCTTTACTGACAATAGGCCTACAAGTGACAGCAAAAGCTCCCATGTCTAAATATTTCAAATCCTTGAAGTATATCGTGCTGACGTCCAGTGTTTTAACGCATATTAATCACACACAGCAATAACGTAGAAAACGTGCTGCGATATTTGGATTCCTAGAAGTCAGTCTGACGTTTACCTTGCACTTTGTTGTGTGGGCTTTGTAAAATGAAAGCTTCCAATTAACACGCTGACATGTGTAGTTGATAAAAGTCTATGAAACTATAATTTTCGTAGTCCTTCCCTCTTCTACCTACTTGTTCACAGTAGGCGTCGACGTTGTTTGTTTTCACTTGATCATACTCAGATACACACCACAGTCAGTAGGACACCCCTGGACGAGGAATCGGCAAGTCACAGAGACCTCTACCCGGCAACACACATACTCACAGGAGACAAAAATCTATGCCTTCGGTGGGATTCGAACCCACGATCCCAGCAAGCGCTCGGCCGCAGACCTACGCCTTAGACAGCGCGACCACTGGGATCGGCATAATTTTACCTGTTATATTACCTGGATATGTAACCTTTTCTGTTCAAATTAAGAAAGAACATTTTCTGAGGATGTTTGAAAACATGATACTGAAGGGAATATTTAAATATAGGGGGAAGAAAACATACAAAGACGGGAGAAAGTTATATTTTGAGGAAATTCATAATCTGTATTCTTTACTAAGAATTGTTGGGGCGATCAATTTAAGAATAATGGGACTGAAGGGGTATGTAGCATGCATAAGAGCTAGGAAGCATATATGGAATATTATTGGAGTAAACCTAAGTAAAAGACCACTTAGGAAATCTTGGAGTAGACGAGAGAATATCATTTAAATCATCTTAAAATGTGAAGTTGTGAACTGTATTAGCCTGGCGCAGGATACCGGCTAAAGGGGGACTCTTGTGGAATAGGTACTATACCCTTACGTTCTCTAACAAGCGAAAAATGCCGTGACCAATCTTGAAATCTAAGCTTATAAAGAATCATTTTGGACAGAACTAGTGGGAGAAGTCACAGAACTGAATTCTTATGCATCTGGGCACCCACTTACACGTCCATCGACAACAGACGAAATAACAGAACATGTTTACATGTCTCGTATCATAGAGTTAGAAGCCTCCGACTATACCAGCAGTACCCAGCGCTTGCCGTATGCATGCAAGCAAACCTTCCTTTTGTAACGAATGAATTGAAGCTGAAAAGTGGGTCAAGACCTGCATTGTTATGGACCATAAAGCAATGCACGTCCAGAATTCATAAATAGGGCCACCAACTTTTACAAGGAACATGAAAACGTCATTTCGTGCATCATTTCACGGAGCGATCTTTTAGAAAATGAATGATTTTGTAACTTCCACAAATCTGACGGCATAGTACCAGACATAGAGGACCCCACAGCAGTGCTTGTTTCGTACTTACAGCCTTCATTTGGTGGACGAACAAATACAATATCGCACTGAAAATGGCAACATAAACAGGCCTTATGCTCAGAATGAAATAAAAAGGAGGTTAACTTTCTTTTTCCTTAAGCAGTCCATTTTCTTGCGCTGTTTATTCCCAAGCATTTAGTACTCAAACATTCAGCCTAATACTTTATATGGACTTCCCAGTGGGAGCCGGGCTATACTATTCGGTATAGTGGCTAGGCACTGCGATACAAGCCGGAAGGTCGCGGGTTCGATTCCCGATCGTGTCACTGGAGTTTTTCATTGAAATAATCCTTGCGGCCGCACTGTGGCCCTGTAACAGAAATGAGTACCAGGAATATTTCCTGGGAGGTAAAGGCAGCCAGTGCGTAGGGCTGACAACCTTACCACCTTCATATGTCGACTGTCTTTAAGTCTGGGAGCCTCAACCTTCTGGAATCCTCATTGCCTGCACAAGAATATCTTTACCATTACAGTAACTAGGCTGTGGACTTGAGAACCGAGGAATTGTGTTTCGATTCCCAATAAGGGCAAGAAATTTGCTTTGTTTCAAATGCGTCCAGACCGGCTCAGGGGGCCCACCCAGCCTCCTATCCAACTGGTACCGGCTGCTCTTTCCCCGAGGGGGGTGGGGTAAAGTGGCCGGCGCGTGAAACTGACCACTCACCTCCAAATATCACTGAGATTAAGAACAGGATGAGCTACATTTCCGCTCCTCCTTATGCATGCATAGTGTGCACAGGGACAAATTTACCTTCTACCTTTCTTACTTCCCTTACACATGCTTCATTGTCCGTTCAGCCCATTTGTTTTTTTCTTTATCATACTAAGAACATTAGTGAAAGATTTTACGTGTAAGACAGAAAGACAAAAGCCACGCACTGTGTGGCAGCAGTTATTCTCAGAATTAAACAAAATTTTATAACTGTCCGTGAACGTATTTCACCCGTAAGCAACCCTCCCAAATATTTGAACTTTGTAAGGTTTTCGAGGATTTATTAGCTGACTTTATGTTACTTTTTCTGCATTATGCTGACAAGACACGGAAATATATTATTAGTTATAGCAGGATTAAATCCGCAAAGTCCCCGTCATTTTGCGTAACAACCTCAAGCACGGGTCTAATAATCCTTACGGTCCTCCTACTTCAGTCACATGACTGCAGCTGCTACGTAAGCAGACGAATATTGACACTTCCATCGCTCTGACTGCAGAAACACACTGATCTACGCGCACACGACTTCGCGCAACCTTCCGACTTGTGACATCGGCCTAGGCTCTCTAAAATTACCTGCACCTCAAGTTGGAGACTTTGTGAAATTACTCCTGCTATAACCCTTCCCTTTTGTACATTTCTAAAGCAGTGTTTACCAAACCGTTTTCCGCACACCACTTGCAGTATTCAAAATTCAGTGGATGGCCTTTAGATATGTGTACGAAGTATGAGTATTTTCTGATGCGTTTCGTATTACTTCGTACTTATTCCAGTGTTTTAAAATGGTATCACATTACGTCGTTTTGCGAGCAAAAATATATCGCCCATGAAACAGGAATTTGTCGTAACCCACACAGTTTGTCAACCTGCGATCCCCGCCATTGCTAGACAGTTGAGTTACAAACACACCTGCTGTCAAAATGCTATATCCACAGAAAATTGCTAGACTAAATCAAAATAAATTAATAATATAACATAGTCATCTATTAAGCAGGTGCCAAGCTTTTTGCTCTCTCCTGTAAAACTGTGTATTGTTGGGTTACGACGAGTCACTGTTTCATGGGCGATATATTAAAATAATTTCGGGAATAAAATTAAATGAAAAAGGCGTCTCTCGAGCAGACAAAAACATGTATATTGTATTAGTCCAGAGCTGGCCAGCTTCAGCCCACAGGAAGGCCACGTAATTCGTTAAGGACTCGCCTGAGGGTCGCACCTGTGTATACATATATCGAAAAGCGTAAGGGGGATTGAATTCATTAGAAGGCCATTATTTACAACCAGTAAGTTACGCTAAAAGTACGGTTGCATGACAAGGTAGTAGGCCGTACTAAACTCGGTAAAACACAAAGAATGATTGGCTTATTGTGTAGCCTTAAAAGTGGTAATTTGTAGTTTCTAAACATTTTCTCTGCCAATAAATTTGCCATATTACGTTCTGTAGACCTATTGTATTATATTTAGTGGACTGCATACCTGAAATTCTTCAGGTGACTGAAAGCTGCAAGTACTTCCCTCCAGGGCTGCACGTTGGCCGGCCCTATATTAGACTGTGGATAAATAAAGTACGTGACCAAGTAATTAACGACGACGACGATGATGATGACGATGATGATGATGATATCCTGTACTCCTAAATAGACCATAGGTCTTCCGTGAAATTCCGCCATCTAACTCTGTTTCCTGACAGCTCTTTGACCGCTTGGAGCTCTTTCCCATCCTATTTATCTCCTGCTCTATCGCTCTCCGCCATGTCATCCTAGGACGCCCTCTTCTTCTGACCCCTTGAAGGTTCCACTCCAGTGCTTCTCGAGTCAGGTCATCATTTGGTTTCCGTAAAGTACGTATGCACGATCCATCCCAATTTCCTTTCCCTGATCTTTGCTTCAACTGTTTGTTGTTTTGCCTTTTCCCAGAATGCTCGAATGGATATTTTCATGGGCCACCTTATTTGCAGAATAGCACGCAGACATCTGTTTACAAAGTTTGTAATTTATTTACAATATTTCTAGCTATTTTCCAGGTTTGGCATCCATATAAACGTACACATTCGACATTTGTTTCAAAAACCCTGAGATTAGTTTTGTATGGCAATTTATTTGTGCCGTGTCACGGCATAGCTTTTCTGTTTACTCTCCACGTCAGCCTATCTACCGACCCTCTTCCTTACCTACCGGTTTTCCTTGCTGTTTCCCGCCCCTTCTTCCGACGTGGAACCCGTTATCCGGAGTTTTCCTTCGTCCGGGTTTTCCCTGCCTAACTCACTCTGCGACCTGCTTCCGAGCTGCGAGTAACTAAATTCTGTTTCGGTCTGGTGGTTCTAAATTATGTCTCGGCTAATATGTAGCTAGCGGGTGGGGTTGTGCAGTCCTTGGTGGTGCTGGGGTTTCATTTCGGATTTTGTGTTGGGTATCAGCACCACCAAGTATTTGGTATATGTAGGTGTGGAGACTCTAATTACTGTCCGTTCTATTTATATTTTCTTTATTGTTTACTCTTATAATTGTGAGGACTGAGTTGGTCACTTTGTCTATGTTGTTAACTTTGTAAAATCAGCAGCAGCATGTGGTGGATTGAGCTACACGTCGTTTCCTTAACAATGGTGTAGACTGTGACCTTGTAGCTATGAGGATGTGAAATGTATTGCGAGTGATGTTTGTATATCGTGGTTTATTTGGATAAGAGTGTGTAATTGTGATTGTTACTGGTGCGATATCATTCTGTAAGTATTGTGTACTGTGGTATGCCACATTGCAGAATATAATTATATACCATACTAGCCGCTGTAAGCTACGCCACAACCAACTACGATCCGCAGCAGGTTATCCTTATAGAGTGGGTAGATATAGGGCACCGACGAAGAGCCGGCGCACATTTGATATCCAGATAGCTGTGAGCTGGGCAAAAGCACATTTGGCTTTCTTAATCCAGCTGTCGACATCTTCTTCAGTGCCACCGTTTTTAGTTACCTGATTACCCAGGCAGCAAAAGTGTTCGACTTCCTCTACCTGTTCATTATATATACACAAACTCTCTTTATTTGTAGCATTTATTCTAATTTCTTTAGTTTTCTCTGTATTTATCCGCAGTCCAGCTGCTTTAGTTTCTTCTCATAAATCTTGTAATTTACCCTTCATTGCCTGCAATGTAGGTGCAATCAAACAAACGTCATCTGCATAATCCAGATCTTCTAATTGGTTAACAAGAGTCCATTGGATACCTCTACCTCTTTTGCCCTTCGTCACTACTGCTTTCATAATTATTTCTAAAACCGCCAGAAAAACGATCGGAGACAGCAGACATCCCTGTGACCAGGTAATTACCTTAGTTAAAAGTCGATGAAAAGCAGTGGGTTGTTAAGTGATGACCAGATCGCGGTCAGAAAGGGTCGTTCAAGCGGTTCGCGGAGTCCTAACCGTGGGAAAACCTGTTCTAGACTAACACGCTTGCTAGCATCTAATACGTTTCTGTTCTGTTTCATGGTATTTACGCTTTCTTCCAAGATGTTAATGTAATTAACACAGATTAGAAGGTGATACTCAGCAGTATGTTTAAAATGATCTACATTTCCCAGGTTCCCTAGAGTTGTGTCACAATTTTCTTTTCGTTTCGCAGTCCTTACCTCTTCTAACTATTCGCAGTAGGTGTCGAGGTTATTTATTTGCACTTGATCACACTTAGACACACACCACAGTCGATAGAACTCCTCTGGACGAGGGATCGGCCACAGATAATTTTACTTGTCATAAATTGTGTTCGTATTTTCTCTCCTGCTTCTTGTTCCTTCTGCTAAAACTTTGTCTCTTCAAATTAAACCTCGTAGCCGTCCAAAGCGCCGATCCCAGTGGCCGTGGGGTATAAGGTGTAGGAATTCGGCCGAGTGCTCGCTGGGATCGTGGGTTCGAATCCCACCAGGGGTATGGATATTTGTCCTTTGTGAGTGTTTGTGTGTTGTCAGGTAGAGGTCTCTGCGATGGACTGATCACTCGTCCAGAGGAGTCCTACCGAGCGTGGTGTGTGTCTGAGTGTGATCTAAAAACCTCCAAAAGGAGGCGGCCTAAGCCAAATTTGGGCTGAGGCGCCACAGGAAAGGATAGAAAGTGGTCCAAAGTGTCTAATGCACGCAGTCTGTACGCACACAGTAATATTAATTTTGAATCAATAAAGTGCTGCAGCCTGTTGAGTCACTTCACGGACTTTGCTCTCACTGTAACTCGATACTGAATGGGAACATGTTTCTGGATAAGTGGGTTTTGTGTGTTTCCTGTCTTTTCCACATACACCCTGACTCACGCAAGTGTTGCTTTCCGGAAGGTCCGGCGCAGGCCGAAATTTGCGCAAGTCGCAATTGAGTGTATATAGGAAATATACGATAAAATATATATGTGTGTGTGTATAAGGGAAATCCAGTTGAACTCCAAACTCCAAGACACTGGAACCTGATGGGCCGCGGCACGACCGCCCCGCCGCCAGTGTTATCACCCAGCAGTATTCTTCCACCACCTTCGCCTCATCGCGCTTTCATTCCCGCAATGAAATCTCGATATGCTTTCCAAAAATGTTTTTAATTGTTTTTAAGTTTAAAAAATTTCCTGTCTAAAATTGCCAGTTTCAAATTGCTTTAAGTCAGGGAGTGTCTATATAGGCCTATCGATTTGTCAGTCATCCGTCCAGTGAGTACTTAAGACCAACTGCATAAAAATTTATCGTTTCAGAATTAAATCTGAATACCAAGAGACCAAAAGTTCTAATGCTTGAAACATATAAGGCTATCAAAGGAGTAATGAGCTGGAACAGCAGTTGTCAACATGTGCTCCGCAGAACCCAAGGACCCCGATTATGGTTTACAGAGGATCCGCTTAAAATTTCACTGAGGTCGAAGTTTAATTTTATAGAATATTTGCATCAGTAATATAATGTCAATGAAAAGAATAGTAAGTTTACAGTACTGTTATAAAATCGAACTTAAAAAACACCCTGTAGGCTAGTGGCTGAACCAAAAAATAACCCAAGATATTATTAAAATTACGGTTCGCTTACCAAAGAAGACAGAATAAATTTCACTTCAAACGAACAAATGCAGTTCGACTGGATGTACCTTTCATTTGGATTAATACAAACAAGTTACACTACATTTAACTGTTAATACAGCCTTTGCGTTTTATTGATCTGCGAAACTGCCAATTTTTTTAAAAGCCAAAAGGGCTCCCCAGAAAAAGGTTGGAGAACGCTGAGCTGCAAGATGAAAAAATACTAGAAAAGAAATTCTGGAGACTTTAAATAATAACTTACGTTAGTTCACAAAATTTCCTCAGTAAGCTCAATGCAACGAAGTTTAATCGCTATCACTGTGTTCCAGTAATCGTCCGCACACTTCGTCACACATGGAAACATCCGCGCAAATGCCGTGTTGACGTAACCAGCTGACGTCGCGCACGTTCTGGGTAACAAATCAGCTGCTGCTGCCTCTACCGGTCAACTGCCTGTTCCGCAGACACGACAGAGAATTTTTCCTTTCGGTGTGACTCTTTTCGTGCAGGAAGGGGAAGAAGAAAGAGGGGATGGAGTTTCTACTCAGTGCTTGCACGATCTGGCTGTTGAGGTTTCTCCTCCACATGATAAAGCGAGCCAGTTGCTGGACTAGCACGCGGAGCAGCTGACGGGGTTGGGTACACATTGCTATGGAAATATGGTCGGTGTAGTTGCATGCTGCCTGACGAACATAGCGCAACTTGGCTAACATTTGGAGGGCGGAGGCAATATCGACCATGGGTATTAGAAGTTTAATTTGCGACGCAGTAAAACGCAGATTTTTTATTTTTTCGGCCTTTACACCACCCAAACACTCGTTTAGAAAAAAAAACTTTTATTTTTTATCTGCCCCTCTTCAATTCAGTAGCCAAAAAAATATTCTTTGGTAGCATAGTACTGGAGGGGCATTTGCCCCCGTTGCAGCCTCCTAGTTACGCCTGTGGTAGCACGTTACTTGCCTGCCTTCGCTGCGGATGTGGTTACTTTCCTTGTTAGTACCAAACATATTGTAGCTAAAAATTTAAACAGCGACTAGCAGTCAAATTAAGAAACCCATAAACAGAAATCGGGATAGCGTTGTGGGTATAGCGATTAACTACCAGCTGAACAGTCCGGGGTTCGAATTCCGATATGGGCAATAGAACTTCTCTGCTTCGAAAGCGTCCAAACCGGCCGTGGACCCACCCCGCCTCCTATTCAATGTGTATAAGGATTTATTTCCCTGGGGTAAAATGGTCGGGGCGTGAAATTAACTCAACTCCATCTAGTGTCGATGTGAAGGCTGAGTAGATGTATGTCTGCTTCCTCTATATGCCTTCATGGCTTGGACAAGTAAAACTTTACATGTAATAAACAAGGTTGGTAGTGAGGATTCGAATGTCCCACCGAGGACCCTGCTGTGACACCTGAGCATTAATTGAGCGGCCTAACATATTGGCACGGGTACGAAGAAAACTTCGGAGTAACTGTGGGTGTTCCCTATTAGGTACATGGTAGGAAACAGGAAATGAATGCAGAACACAGAGAGGTTACATTTTTGGTTTAGTTAAGCGACAGATCCATTTGTTGCGAAGACAGCAAAATAACTTATTTCTTACACCGTAACTAGACCGACCTTCTGCATCTATCTGTATAAAGCCTCCAGTATTTTGAATATATTTTGAGCGGGAAACTGCCAAATCTACGTGCATCTTTTTTAAACCTCATAAATAACGTGAAAAGTAACGGGGCAATTTATTCTCAGAACACATGACAGTTAACACACTTTAAGAGGAAAATAGTGTAATAGTCGTCCTTCATTAAAGTCGTGTTGTCGAGACTATAGACATCATATCCCCTCACGCACATTTCCAAGCATTAACCTCTGCGGTTTTACTGGGCCCTTGTCCCCTGGCAAATGTAAGTATTTGTACATTTAAAGCTTCAATATTTTTAAGGGTTTTCGATAATTTATACAGTAATGTCATGGGTTATGACAGCATAGGGACTGGTGTGTACAGGTGTTTCGAAGAATATATGTCCCACCTCGAAGATGGAGGCAGCATACTCCTCCGAAAGACTGATAACCAGGTACCAGCCTACATGTCACAAATCAAAAGCACGAGATTTGAAGTTCCCAAAAAGAAATAACGTTATATACTATTTTGACAAAGTTCATAAAGTGGAATGTTACGCGACCGGTGCAGCTAATGGAGAACGCCCTTCAAAATTTTAGCTACAAACGTCCGCAAAAAGTGATAAGATAAACGATGAAGCCATTAAGAAAGTAAAATACGCAAGCAGAGAGAGCGAGAAAGAGATTTACGCGCCGTTCTGATTACATGCTCCTTGCATTTATGGTATGTAAGGAAGAGATAAGGAGATACGTGAGCTGTTATCTGACAGACACTTCGTTTCAATTTTGGCTGAACGTTTGACATTAATCTTTACACACTCTTTAAAATCAGTGGCCCAAAGATTTTCATATCAACCCCCCTTTCCTCACAAAATCTTATTTATACTTTTCAGGTGTTTTACCTAAACGTTATTCGGAAGTGTATAAAAGAGTTCGTTGCCGAAACTTACACTCACAAAATTAAATTTGAGACGAAAGGTACAGAAAGAGCGAGAAAAGAAAATACACTATCTAAACTAACTAATTAACTAACACTAGAAACAGGTTCCTTATTGAAAACCTTAGTTCCTTAGCCAGTCGGGATATTCTTATGGAACCCGAAGTTTCAATACTGCCTTTACAAGAACCCGCCATTTGTCCCTACCCTGAGCCGGATCAATTAAACCCACCTCCTTCTAACCTCGTTTTTAGAGATCAATTTAATATTATATTCCCATTTACTTCTACGTCTTCCAGACGTTCCCTTTCCCTAAGGCTTCTCCAACAAAACCCTGTATGCGCCTCTTTTCTCCCTCATAAATGTCACAGTCCCATCCAACCCCAGTCTTCTGAAGAAAATGCAGAAAATAAAGAATAAGAGATATATTAATGTGAACAGTTTGATAAATGAGAGAAACAGCTGACGGCAGTAAGTCCGAAAGTAGTGACAATAATAGAGTACAAGACGTCGAACGTGACAGAAGTCATTACTTATACATCCGATATGTCAATATGAGAGCCTCCTCTGCCGATATGCTGTCAACTATTGGAATATTGATTTACTTTCATACAGATAAAGCTCCAACAACAAACGCATTCGTTATCGAACACAGATCTTGATTTTGGCCCAAAATTATTCGCGTCATAAAATCCACGAATTCAAAATTGATGAAGGGACAGGAGGGCGTGTCCCGTCTATTTATAACCAGAGGTTTAACTCTACAGAAAAACAACCACCACCTCCGTAGTGCTGAGGCTTTGAATATACGATCAAATAAACCAAGTAGCCAAGAACGGATTAATATCCTACAGTTTCAGATTCGGGTGGGGCTTATACACGTATGTAGTACAGGATGGCTAGGTGGCGCTTGAGGTAGAAATTTCAAGTACAGGATGCGGCAGAAAGACCTGGCGGTTTTCAAAACGAAATAACACAATGACGCTTCACCTTATTATGTAACAGTTACTATCATTGAAGAACTCAGTACATGCCACTTTATGTTTTGTACAGTACGTTACCCACATGTCTTCCACCATTTCTCAAACACTGTTCTAATCTTCCTCGGCGCTTTTCCATCACCCGACGAGTCATCTGCTACGGGACTGCTGCGATTTCTTCCTTTATTCTCTGCTTTAGTTCCTCCATGGTTCTGGGCTTAGAGATTAAAACTTTACTTATGAGATACCCCCATAAAATGTAATCAGAGGCGGAGAGCTCAGGTGAACGTGGAGGCCATGAAATGTCACCGCCACGAGAAATAACGTGTTGTGGAAACATTTCTCACAGGACACTCATTGATGTCCTTGCAGTATGGGCTGTTGCCCAATCTTGTTGGAACCATACTGAAGAGAGACTGATTCCACTACGACGTAACTCTGCTTCACAGAAGTTGCGTTAGTTAACATTTCCACATAGCGCTCGGATGTCACAGTAACCGCTGCACCTTCATGTCTTCAAAGAAGTAAGGGCTAAGGACCCCAAAAGATGCGATCCCACGCCAAGCAGTCCATTTATCGCTGTGGAGAGGACGCTGACGGAGCTGTTGTGTATTTTCGGCTGCCCAGTAGCGGTAATTCTGCTTGTTCACATAACCAGGCAAGTGGAAATGTGCTTCGTCAGTCATTAGGACAGCGCTGATAGCGGCAGCATCATTCGGCGTTTCGAGAAGTTGCTTAGAAGATATTCTGCGATTTACCATGTCGCGACCATTTAATTCTTGAAAAGTTACAATTTTGTACGGATGAAAATTAAGATCCTTTTGCAAAATTATCCGCACGCTGCGATCAGATAGACCCACGGAAGCGGAATGCCTCCTAGCCGAACGCCTTGGGCCACCCTTATTTTTTCAGCATTTTCTGGTGTCCGCACCTTAGGAATTTTGCCTCTCGGTTTTCTTTTTAAGGCTGAAGCAATTTGCCGAAAGTTCTGTACACATGCTTTTATGATGTTACGACACGAAACACAACCACGACGAGGAATATTAAAATGTGTGCAACATAATCGTTGTGTTTTAACAACAGAATCGCCATTCTTGAAATAAGTTTCGACAATAAATGCACGATGTTGCGCGGTCCACCTATCCATTGCTTCTGAACTAGCATGACACAAATTAGTCACTAACGTTAGTGTCATTACCCCAACCCATGCTCTCTAGTGAGTGATAAGGCACATTTCCACTTGCCTGGTTAGGTGAAAAAGCAGAATTACCGCTACTGGGCAGCCGAAAATCCACAACAGCTCCGTCAGCGTCCTCTCCACAGCGATAAATGGACTACTTGGCGTGGGATCGCATCTTTTGGGGTCCTTAGCCCTTACTTCTTTGAAGACATGAAGGTGCAGCGGTTACTGTGACATCCGAGCGCTATGTGGAAATGTTAACTAACGCAACTTCTGTGAAGCAGAGTTACGTCGTAGTGGAATCAGTCTCTCTTCAGTATGGTTCCAACAAGATTGGGCAACAGCCCATACTGCAAGGACATCAATGAGTGTCCTGTGAGAAATGTTTCCACAACACGTTATTTCTCGTGGCGGTGACATTTCATGGCCTCCACGTTCACCTGAGCTCTCCGCCTCTGATTACATTTTATGGGGGTATCTCATAAGTAAAGTTTTAATCTCTAAGCCCAGAACCATGGAGGAACTAAAGCAGAGAATAAAGGAAGAAATCGCAACAATCCCAGAGCAGATGACTCGTCGGGTGATGGAAAACCGTCGTGGAAGATTAGAACAGTGTTTGAGAAATGGTGGAAGACATGTGGGTAACGTACTGTACGAAACATAAAGTGGAATGTACTGAGTTCTTCAATGATAGTAACTGTTACATAATAAGGTGAAGCGTCATTGTGTTATTTCGTTTTGAAAACCGTCCGGTTTTTCTGCCGCGCTCTGTATTTGCTATAATGGGGTTTTGTGCCCTATTTGTGTGCCTTTCATAAAACGTGCGCTTTATGTGCAGGTGCTGCATGCTCATCCATCCTTTCTTCTGTGCTGTTGATTTCAGAAGCTGCTAAATAGTTTTTCATGAAGTCGTGTATTTTAATTGTACACCAACATCACTTGCGTGAAAATGTAATGCACCAAAGAATTACACCTTCCTTGCACATTACATTCAAAACACACTTCCATACTCGACAGCGCACTCACAGACAATAATTTTTTATGGCAAGGTAAAATTGTCCCTAAGCATGCCACGAAAATATGTGGGAGGCTGGAAGTGTAACTCCACTCATTCTTCACTTCGGCACAGTATGGAAGTAAGCCCTGGTCGCCTTATCCCAAGAACATATACCCCGGTATCCACTGGATATGAGACTGGGTGGGACGCAGAGCCGGTTTGGACATCAGGAGAACTGAAATATCTGATATGTCTTCCGGGTGTCGAACCACGTTTTCTCGGTCGCCCAGTCCATATCTTAGTCAGTACACCGAATACGCTATCCGGATTTTTCCTGGGTGGTATTAAATACTGACTTAATTGACCCACGAATTTTGTATATGGTATGTAATTGTAGACAAGTTTCCAATAATGGAAATTGTTGACTAAAATATTTTAAGAATTTTATTAGCCCTACATTACTAATAGCGGCAGCGACACACTCACAAGCACATGCAAAAACACGCACACACCACACCACAAAAACACGCACACACCACACCACAAAAACACGCACACACCACACCACAAAAATGCGTGCACCCGAACACGCACATACACACAGTATGAAAATTCCAATCCTGCTGCAGAAACCGCCATATTCAGTCGTCTAGGTCGGTGCTTCTCAACCTGTCTGACGCAATATTTTGCTTTCAGGTGCGTTCCTACATTATCTACACATGCTTAATTTGCGAGGCTTCTGGTTCTTTTAAAGGTGAAGATGAAGAGTTTAGTTTCCGGGTTATGAAGCCAGGTAGACCGGTGCACAGGTACCCGTGCACCAATGTACACGGCGGCACATCTTGCAAGACAAGACCCTTGTATGTTTCACAAAGTTCTGCAAGAGCAGTGAAATTTTGTTCAGCCCTGTCTTGTCATCTTTGCAACCTGTGTGGTTGTTCCTGTTGTTCCCTCTACATTTTTCGTGTTTATTACGCAGAAAACACTCCAGAGTCTTCAAGTATCTCAAACATTCAAGAAATTCACCACCTCTTTCAGAAAACAATAACGCATTATCATGTTCGCGAGAATCCACCATTAGTCCCTAACCTGATTCAGACACACCCAGTCCACCCACTTGCCACCCGAGCTCTCCTTTATCTTTCTAGGACAAGGTCTTTCAAGTGACTTCTTCCACGAACACTTTCCTGTCAAAACTTTTTGTACTTTCTTGCATCTCCCACACCACACCTATTACATACACACTAGAGTAGTCGATCTTCAGATCGCCCATCCCGTTGTGCAAATATCAGACTCTATCTAATTTTACAGACAAGCGCAAAAAACACTAAAGAATAAAGCGTTTTGTTGTGTTTGTCTGTAAAATTAGATACAGTACTAGAGTAGTCCTTACGTTGTCTTTAACTACACTGTCAATTGCTGAGATTATTCGGGGCCTAGCGCCGGTGACGGACGAGTGAAAGAGGAAGAAGCACTGGCATAAAAATGCTGACAGGCGAAAACGGAGAAAAAAACATGTTTAAGTGACATTTTGTCTACCACAAATCCTACACGGACTGGCCTGAAATCGGAACCGTGCCTGCTCCGAGAGGCCTACGACTAACAGCCCGCCTCTTTTTACTAACCGACCGCCTATTTTTATTCTAACATACTATTTGTCTACACAGTTTAGGCTAGGATGCGTGTACGTACACAGATATACAGTACTATGTAAGGGAAAGGGTATGAAACTGTGATGAAATTCCATAGGGAAATTATTTTGTAAACACCTGGTGCTTGGTAAATAAATCCTGAAACTTGATTGTAACCTTGAGGGCATGTAAGTCGAGGAAGCAATTTAAGAGACTTCACGAAGCGGCACAATCTTTTCTTATTCTAGGCAAAAACCAACTCTGAAACCGAATATCTGGACGGAACACACAGCAGCATTTCTCATAGCCTGTCAGTACATGAGGCAAAGTAACATGTATGACAATACCGACGAAGTAATTACGAGCACAGGACAAGGGGCTGTAGATCTAATTTACATCCATGTTTCGAACAGCTCCAGTTCAGAGATACACGAATAAATTATTAGTGTAATCACAACTACTCACATACAAAGATAGATGTTTCGTAACAAATTGAATTTTTAACGTCACCATTCGCTTCAGTGTTTATTACACGTGAACCAGAGCAAAAGGAACTCAGCATGGCCTAAACCAGATTCGGCTGAATGCACTTCTTAACACTTTAAAGCTATCGATCCATATTAAGTCTATCGGGCCCAGCCAATTGTTAACAGCGATTTTCTACATCTTCTGGTATAAATTAATATATACGGTAAGCAACACAACAGATGTCATCACCGTGTGGGGTGGTGGAAGATGTGACTTCCAAGTAAGACATCAGCCCCGAGTACGTCGAAGGAGTAGTTGCGTACAGCCGATAAGGGGCGGTCTACCAGTTTCGAAACTGATTCACCGTGATATGTTCGAATAACTTCAGATTATGTATGTGAAGTGACAGGATGTTGTATCATGCAAACAACTTCACCTATAAAATCAAGTGTTTTTAAAAACAGTTAAATTAACTGCAATTTTAATTGTTTTTAAAACGTTCTGTTTAGGCCCCAGAACATTTCCCTAACAATCTTTACAATAGTAATCAGTACAGTGACCAGGCTACGGGCTGGATGATCCGGGGTTCGAATCCTGGTATGGAAAATATATTTTGTTTCTTTTCCAACACGTCCAGACCACCTATTGGGCAAAGCAGACCCCTTATTGCATAAATAGCTGGGGCTCTTTCCGTGGGGGGAAAACGGCAGAAGCCTGAGGCTAACCACTCATCTCCACCTACTAGCGAGCCTAAGAACGAGTGAATCTGGACCTCTACGCCCCATATATTCCCTCACGGTGTGTACAGGCACAACGTTCCTTTTCATGTATGGTTCCACAAAATGCAAATTTTAAACAACTAATAAACAAATTAAAAGGTTGTGCTTATATAATTTCTCAATTAGTCCTTTTTCCTTTCCTGTGGCGCAACAGCCCAAATCGGGCCTAGGTCGCCTACTTTTGGAGGTTTCTAGATTACACTCAGACACACCACACTCGGTAGGACTCCTCTGGACGAGTGATCAGTCCGTCGCAGAGACCTCTATCTGAGAACACACAAACATTCACAAGACACGAACATCCATGCCCCCGGTGGGATTCGGACCCACGATCCCAGCAACAGCTCGGCCGAAGGCAGACACCTTAGACGGCGCGGCCACTGGGATCGGCTCGCAATTGGGCCTACATTACCTGAATGACAGTCATCTCGTTGTGTTTTACGTAAACAATATTAGTAATGAAAAGCCGCCAACATGGCTATTCAAATTACCCGTTCTGTACTATTAGGAGCATTTTTCATGTTCATAAGCACAGATCTGAGAACAGGCGACATGAAGAATGACACGGATGCCGATTTACAAAAATAACATGTATGAAACTTCTTATGATATGAAGTCTGGGGAGGTACATTTCACCCTAGAAGAGGCCACGAAGGCCCAGAAACGGATTAGGGGTGCAGGTCTACTCTTTCTTTAACCTCGGCGCTAGATTGGTGTTGATGACCAACGCCACGCCCCGGCGGCTTTACCCCGGGAAAGCGACCCGTTACGCACTGTACAGGAGGTTGGGTGGGCCCCAGAACCCTTTTGGACGGGTGCTAAAAAGCTCTCACCCACCGGCATTCGAACCCCGGACCGTTGAGTCCGTAGCGAGTCGCTATACCGTCTACGCTATCCCGGCCCACTATGATATTAAGCAGGTCTGTAAATCACATCACAACAAATATGCGAATATTGAAACTGTACAATATGTTACGTCCCATAACAGCAATGCTGCTTGTGAAAAGACGAATGCCCACGGCTTTTCCTCTCCCCTTGCTCTAGACGGGATCTTTCGTTTTTAGGATTTCGTTGAATCTGTCAGATGACCGATCAGCCACTTTCGGTACTTCTGTGTGTACCTCGTATATGGGGGTGTGTGGTTGGTGTGTGTATGTAGGAGTGAGTGTTGTTTCAGTGGGTAGGTATTCTCTGCATGGCTATTTTCAGTGTATATTAGCAAATATATAAATGCATTCTCTAGTGCCTTCACCTGCTTGCAAATGTCTTTTACAAGTGGTATGCTCCAGGCCAACTCCCCATTCCCCAGCATGACAGCGGAGTAAAAACAACTGGGAACGTCCTAGCCTTCTATTGTCGAAGAGCTTGCATTTGTTGGGAAGAATGGAGAGAAAAAAAATGAAATCTCAGAATTGAAGAATTGTATGATGATCTTAGAACACATTATCCCACACCTAAAGCGCGAGGTAAAATTCCAGGAACAGTGCGTTGATCACTCCAACGTCATAGTTAATTGCAGGTTAGTTCAGAGATTTTAAATCTTGCTATGCCTCTTTTGCACGAAATGTGTAGAATGGTCTCACGATGTGGACGTCATAATACGACTCTTACTACACGTTTCGTCTTCCAAATTACTGTACAGAAAGATTAATCTAATCGCCTCTGAAATCTGGTCGGTAAATTTCCTTCTAACGTGTTTTGGTTTTCCAAACCCCACATCCTCACGGAAATCCAAATGTAAGTTCGCCATGTTTGTAAAACGCTATTCACTTTCCAAAACATAAATAAACTCGTCGTGTATCAGTCCCTGACCTGTGATCTGTGGGCCGGGGTAGCGCAGTCGGTATAGAGACTTGCTACGGGCTGGATGATCCGGGGTTCCAGTTCCGGTGCGGGCGAGATCTTCCGCACCCGTCCAGACCGGCCCTTGGGCCCACCCAGCCGCCTTTAAAACGGGTAGCGGGTATCTTCACGGGGCAAAACGGCCTGGGCGTGGTGTTGACCACCCTGCGCCCACCTAGAACCGAAGTTAAAGAAAGAATGGAGCTAACCCTCCTATCCCCCTCTGGGCCTTCCTGGCCTGTTCGACGTAGGGTGAGCTTTACCTTTACCTTTAACTTCTATAATCTGATTTATAACATATTTTAACAACTCCAGACGAATCGGTTGGATTGATTTAAGTTACATAACGGCGTTTATCAGCTGCAGCGGTTATTTAGCGTCAAGAGTCAAGAAGTCGTCTTGGACGTCTTTAAGCTTCTTGAAGTTTGAAGACGGGGCCGGTAATTTGCCCCGAAACGTCGGTACAGAACTATCAATCAACGCTACTTAATATCGCAGAAAAGCGCAGAGTTCATTTATATCGCAGCAGAAGTCTGAAATGACAAGTACTGCATGATGTTCAAGCGCTTGAAAGGGGGGAAAAGAAGAAGCATTTCCCAATGTTCCTGCAACGAAAATAAAAACACTAAAAAATCCTAAAATATTTTGTGGCGGGGTGCAGTCAATTATTCGCGGATTTTTGCTTTTCGCGGGGAGCTCTGAAACCCAATCCCGCAAAAGCGAGCGATGAGTATACACTAATCCTTCTTACACATTCCAGGTGTCTCATGAAAAGCGTAAGGCAGGACAAGTGTTAATACAAAACAAAATCCCGGAAATATCAATTTTTGGAAGACGAAACAATTATGTTGAGTAAAATGTTAGTGATATTTAGTCCTGCTTAGTGTTCGGTAAAATTTTCGAATGCAGCCGGCACTACAGCACTAAAGTGTATATGCACAAGAGGTCCGAGACAAATGGGGAAAAAAGGTGCACAACAAGGCAGTGTACACAAGATTGTGCTCTGCTGATAACGAGCTATTTAAGGACCGTAATAAATTAAAGTGATTACTCTACACAGCAAGAGATACAAAAAGCAAATACGGCAGATAGCACTCTGGAGATTCTGGGTGCCGCATCCTACCATCTATATGTTTGCTTTTCCAGTACAGAGGGCAGAACTGGAAGGTTATTGTCAACAGAACTGGGAGCGACTTGAAAGGGGAAGTAGTGGCCTATTACAGGTGCCACGTCGCAATTAGGATGGAAGACAGGAAGGCCACGAGGCACCTCCGGACTGTAAACTGAACACGGGACCTCCCAATTACGATGCAAGTGCACCACTAGGCGGTGATGCCTTACGAATAAAGACAGGTTTATATCCGCCAATACAACATGAAAAATAAACCACAGGGTTAAAAGTATAGACTAGAGATGATGGTAAGAGGATTTTGATACCAGCATGGATATTTATACACACAAGTAGAAAACAGCATTTGTCTGTAGCTTGATTCCTTCTTCAGAACCATATGGAAGATGTATATGTCTGTCGGAAAGTCAGACATCGATATTATAGTTGATATGTTCCAAACTTTTGTAAAAATTGTTATGGACAACATGCCACTGCAAGATATCCCGCATTTGTAAATTCTGATTTTCTGACAGCAAGAATATTAACATGGTTGTCTTGCGAACTTCTGAGATGGGAACATTTATTAGCACTATGCAAATTAGATTCTTAAATCTGTGTCTTTAAGTTGTAATGAATCTATCACGGGCTCCTCAGGTTTTAAAGCCCGGAGCCAATTACTCTGTTCAGAAAATAAAAGGCCCGTCAGTTACTGAAGCTGTCAGACCCTCTAATATCGGGTGCATTTTAAGTACAGGTTATGAAGCTAACACAGCTCACAAAACTGACAGTAAATCTCGAAGGATCCCGTTATGGTAGCAGCTATGATGCAGCATCTTGGGACATGACTCCATTTGCGACCAAAGTCCATGACATACTGAGGCTCTAAGCACCGATGAAATTCGCCTGATATAGCCGTAGGTAACAAGAAGAGCAGAAAATACATGTCTCTTTCTCAGGGCTTAGTACAATGACGTGGCGGAACAGCCTCGTCACCGGCCTTACGTTGCGAGTCTGAAGTTGCGACAAACTTATGTACGTCCCCAGGCCGGATTGTGATAATTTAGATGTGACACACACACACACACACACACACACACACACACACACACATTATACTACCTTTGTGTGATGCATAAATTGGGAACGCGTAATAAGAATGTCAGCACATCGTCCGCCGTATCTATATAATTCCAACGGTGTTGAATCAAATATTTCTAAGAGGAATAAAATTATATTTAAAAAAAAGCAACGATAGAAAATTAATGCGAAAACCAGCGTGAAAAGCCGGTGCCCTGAATTAGGTAGAATTACTCCTACAACGACTTTGAAATAAGGCATTTTATAAATCAATATTCCATTCGTTCGTTGCATGACTTTTGTTTCCATGCTGCAACAAGCCACTTGTGGGACAGGGCCTCCATATTATCGAGGCTTCACGATCACACTCAGTTCGACACATGACACTTGGTAGGACTCCTCTGGACGAGTGATCGGCCCAACGCAGAAACTAGTCAGATATGACACACAGATAGCAAAGAACATACTGAGATGTACGTGCAATCTTTCTCCGTGTAGAGCGATGAGAAAAACTGCAAAGAAGAAAATATCGCGCTGAGAGCAAAGCTTACCACAAAATGTTGCATACGACAGGAGCGTCGACGGTTTGTTTTAGTAGTGGGCCACGAGATGAGAAACCTAGCGGCCCGCAAGCACTGGCGGCCGCTCGATTTTCTGACGATCTCAATGGCGAATATAGCCCATCATCTACTCATAAATATGCGGTAAAATAAAATAGATGGGCAGGCGGTTAGGTCCTACTGGCCTGCTTGTTTATGTGTTACAGCTAATTAGACAAAGACCTTTGTGAAGCTCACGAGGGCCCCATTCTTGTGTCAGGGCCGTATTTTGGGCGTTCCGGGCACAAAATATTCGGTTCAGAAAGACCCGATATCAAGTGACAGAACAAAGAGCTATGTCAGCACAAACTGCACACACTTCCAACGCCAGCCAATAACAACGGCGACCACCGAATATAAATTTATAACCCAGTGTCTTCAGCATGCAGGTGTATAAGAGATGTTGTAGAAGATGAAGTCTTTCTTCAGATTCGTGACAGGAATTTTTACGTCTGGATCAAAGAAACAGAGCGAAAAGTGACAAGAATGACACTTTTACATTTGTATGCAATCGGAAACATCATCGCTTTTCGAAGAAGCAAAGTCCGAATCACAAAAGACAGCCTCACCAGAAGGGGAATTTAAAGAAAGTTTAGGATTCAATGAAGTCAGTATGAAGGAATATATCAGGGTCATTTCATTTGAAAGTAAATATTTGAATTCCGTCTCCACATCCAGTCAGCATAAATGTGTAGAAGTTGCTGGTAAAGTGTGCCTGTTCTTTATTCAGCATCATGCCATGAGGACATACAGGTGAGTGGAAATACTGCTGCATGCATTCTGAATCTTCAGCTTCACGCTCCGGACGCTTTACCACCAGCGTGGTTCTGGCGATTACCCACTGCCCACACACCGCGGAAGCCCAGTTTCCATCCAAGCGCAGTTCATGTGCAATTTGTTGTGAAGGTGGCAACTGGAAAGGCTTTTCTCCCAGTACTGAGGTTTTCCCTCGTCAGATCATTCCCACCAACGCTCCATGCTCATATTTAATTCACGTACCGTCGACTTTATATAATCTCTAATCATTGACAGCACCGTTAAATAAAACGTCTCTCTCTCGTGGAGAAAGGAACCCCCCCCCCCCCCCCCGTAAGAGAGTTATTTTCCTCGTTACCATAAACATGAGCATCCGTATAAAACTTTTCCTGGCAGAGATGTAAATATTCTTCTTTCTTAGTCTTTCCCTTTTCTACCTGCTTGTTCACAGTAGGTGTCGAGGGTTTTTGTGATTTCATTTGATCACACTCAAGCACAAACCACAGTCGGTTTGTCGCAGAGACCTCTATTTGACAACACAAACCCTGTACAAGACAAACATCCATGCCCCCGGTGGGATTAGAACCCACGATCCCCAGCAAGCGCTCGGCCGCGGACCTAAGCCTTAGACCGCGCGGCCACTGGGATCGGCAGATGTAAATATTACTACGGAAAATTAGTCAGTTCGCGTATGTCTTATTTCCTTTTACCTGTGACTGTTTTCCCTGTTTGTACTATAAACAGTGGAATGACTATTCACATTCATGCGCTGGTATTTTTCACTGAGATCTCGTGCCATAAGACAGGTACTAGACTCAACACGTGCGTCTCCCTTTTCCTTCGTCTTTCGTTACTTCTCCATCCCTTGAGTTTCAAGAAAAGGGAACTGGATTGTACCTCCTTTTGCAGTGCTTATTCACGCCGAGCATCCATTGGGCGCCCTTCAGCAGAACGCTGACCTATGAATATCACAGCCATAAACAGCTACGTCCTTCTGTTTTGTTTCCTCTTCTTTTCGGCTGCCACGGCCCTGGCACGCTAAGGCAGCAGTGACCACAAAACAAATTCTGTTTAAAAGTCAGTGGCAAATCCACGTCGTCTAATGCAAGGCGAGAAGAAGGGACAGGAAATGTGGTCTCGAAGAGTATGTAAATAAATGTATTTGAAAATTGTGTTATTTTTGCCTCTGTTCAGCTCGAACATTGCGCAAATATAAACTACTCCCATAACACTAGACCAGAGTTTCTCAGAGTGCCGCGGCGTTTTGAAATCAAAGGCATTGCTACATGCGCAAAAACTGCCTGCAGAGTACGGAAGTTTCAAAGTCTGACGCTGCAAACACGCCTGTAAAAACAAGCCTGTCTCATTTACTACAACAATTACGCCGGTCTTGGGCAGCTTCATATAATGAAAACCCTGTTCACAACACCGAGATGGCTTCAGCCTTCTTTTCTCTCATCAGTCTGTCCCACTGTCTCCTTGACATTTCTAAAGTTACATAACGCGATTTTTCAGAATACTCATATTAATCTTAATATTCTCTTCTAAAACGACTAAAACTCTTCGTTTTTTCACGAATCCTAATTCTTATTATAAAAGACATTAAAGGAGAATAACAGCAGATTTGTAGAGAAATACTCGTATACAAAAAATCCATTCATAATCTCATATATAAAACCCTTCGTCTCTAGCTTCTTCTTCTATGCAAAGTCCACAGCCCGTTTTTAAAGTGCATAAAGGAATCTTAGATGGGATCAGATTAGTAAAATGGATCTTACTGTGAAGGTTGTAAAATGGATTCCTGGGGATCAAGACTTGGGCCAGTGACCGGCTTTTTTGAAAGCGGTTATGATCTTTCGGGTGAATGTTAGTTTCTTATATGGGACTTTGCTACATGGAGTGCCACAGCATATGATGGAAGTAACGATTTTGCTAAGTCTAAAGCGCCACTGTGCGGACTTGTGGCACATGGAATCTGTCGACTCAATCAAGCTTCTGTGACACAGCCATCTGGTGTGACAGCAAGCTAAGAAATGCCACAACACCTCACTTGTTGGAGCACTTCCCGTACTAGCCTCTACAAGTCTAGACAAAACGGAGTGTATAGTGTCACTGGATCTTCATCTCTTTACACTGCAGCTGGCTTTTTCAGCCAGAACTTTTTGGTTTGGTGTCGAGTTCTCTCTGGGCTCCTTACCGCACAGAGACGTGAGAGAGGATTCTTGCATTTTTCTTCCTTAAGTTCATCGTGTTTAAAAAGAAGAAATGTCAGACGTGTAGTAAAATGTGCTTCACATATAACCAAGAGAGGAAGCCCTCGTTCTTTCATGACGAAACTATAGACAATTTTCATGATGACCCTACAGACTTTGTCTTTCTTTTCGGCTGCGTGTAGTCCTGCCATTTGCTGGACTGCCGTTCTCGGCTGTGGTTTCATGAATTCTTCTTCCGCACTGCAATGAGTGGCTACTAACGCTGCTCTCTGGGAAGGGGTGCCGACACCCATTGGAGAAATAGGGATTCTGGAATGGCCCAAATTTGCTGCTTCAACATCAGAACTAGTCCGTGCACTTGACTTACCACTTTCAACCTTCAAACCAAGATGTGAAATCGAATGTTAGATATAAATCTAACCATAAAATTAAATTGCAATTTTAACTGTATTTTTATGTCACGTGCTGGCATGAAAACAACCAACCTTTGGTCGTAACATGTAGCCATGTGTTTTACATTGACAAAAACCACAAAATAGTTGCGTTGATGGCAGCTATATACTCAGTTATTGTCTCTTACTTTTCATTTACAGTCACAATGGCACCAAAGTTATGATAAAATTGGTAATGAAATACAACAAACCCAAGAAGAATGCATTAAAATTCGATAATATAAAGATGACAATAGTGAACTTTTTCTTTCAAGAGCGTGCACTTCTTATACTCACGAATAACGACACCTAGCAAGTATAGTACAATAAACTTTTCATAAGGTGCAACCTCCCTTAGAGATCCTGTGTAGAGTAGAGGCTCGCCCCAGTGTCTGAATAACAAGAATCTCGAAGTGCTGTGTATCTTGTCATGTCCAATAACAGGGCTGACATTGCGACGTTTTAAGCTGTACCCCAACATCGTACATTTTCACTCTGTACAACAAGGTGTTCCATTCTACCTCCACACCAGTTTCCGGTAATACATATTGTCGGTGCGAGGGTTGAGGTTATTGCAAGTGTTGATGACGTCTTCCTGGATATGACGCCGTGTCGACTGGTAAATATCCACAGGGGGGTAAAATAAGTCCAAAACGAGAACAGTGGACTTCCTAGGTCCTGAGGATGGAGGCAGAAAGTTCTTCCAAAACGGAGGTAATAACTTACCAAATTATGTCTTCTTATCTCAGAAGACCTGAAGTATTTAAATTCTGTGTTGTAGATTTCACATTCAGGTGATTTTCAGTTTGTATGTCTTACCAAAATGGAATGTAATTTATCTCCCGGGACTGCACGATGGACACGTGCATAGGCCGTGTCGTGTTACTTAATCATATTGACGCCGGATACTGTACCGCTTGAAATTTTAAACATGCTACTCTATGTTGGTATTTGATAGGAGCTTCAGTCACATGTGTATTTCGTACTTCGAGCATTTTATTAATTATTGCATCATGCTGACTGTGTGATCTCGTAAAAGTATGTGCTTTTAAGAAAAGAAATTAAGCTCAAAGTGACTCTTGCCGTCGAGGTGATATGACGAATGTGAGTCGACATTAATTCGAAAGTTATTCAGTGACAGTACATCCAGTGCAGGGATTACTTAATGTTGAACGAGAAGTAATAACATAGCTTGAGAGAGACCACAGTAGTAGTCACGGCCGATTTTAGGTAGTTAATCTGGCTTTGGCCAGTGGAAAACGCGTATTTCTAAACGGTTTATCTGAGGTATTAAGCTCTAAATTCGACTTTATGGGCATTAATGCAGACGCAGCATTGTACCCTCATGATACAAGCTAAATTCACCACACATATTATTATACACGGTCAGAAAGAAACTAATCATTATGGTAAAAATCTCGTTGCACGAGAGCGTTCATTATTCATCCTAATTTCTCCCGAATTTCATAAATATTGAGTAAATCCTACGATAAAAAATTCTCTTCCTTCTTTAATTTCCTTTACAATAAAGAAGAAGTAAAAGGTAAAGCTTTCCTGTCCACAATATACGGACACACAGGGGGAGTAAAGATGTGGCACCACTCATTCGTAACCTCGGAACTAGCTGAAGATGTGTGGTTAAATTCGAGCCCCGACCGCTTTACTCTGCCAAAGGAATCTGGTACATATTGAGTAGGAAGCTGGGTGGGTCTCAGCCGGTCTGAACATTTGAGGAACAGAAAAATATTTCGCCCCTACAGTGATAGAAAACCCTGATCGTCCAGCCAGTAGCATAGTCGCTATACTGACTGCGTTACTTTTGCAATAGAGAAGAAATAAGCTATGTTTTCAATTCAAAACTTCTTCGCAGTTTTCATAGACAGCATACGTTCTGCTTCACAGAATCCTGAAATATACATCAAGTAAAAACGTCCTGGCCTAGAGAGCACTAATATTTACAGTGTCAAACGGTGTTCGTATTTTACGCCACAAAATAATGGGACACGAAGTAACGAGATCGGGCGCAGCTGTTGTTGAAATATTTAAGGCAACACAAACAATAATAAATTCTTGAACTCCCAATCAGATTTGCAAGGCTTATAAGTATGTTGCTCCTTTAGGGACATTTAGCGCTCATTCCTGCTGCAAGCATTCGGACTAAATAATCCAAACGGCTGATTTATATCTGAAATAAATTAACACTGACACAACAGACGAACATAAGCAATAAACAAGGACAGGGTATGTATTCCACTGTAGTACATTAATCATGTCCTGTTTATACAGCGAAATGTGTATAGTATCAGCACTATACACACAGCAGAACATAAACCGAAGGTACCTTAAACCAAAGTGAACTTAAAATAACGGACAGGAAAATCGAGTGTGTTACATGGAACTGTAAGAGTTATTGTACTCTTCGTGAGAACTGTTACATAGTTACGCCACGGAGACACAGTAAGAGTAAGCAGGCCTACTTAATAAACCTCCCGCAAAAAAAAGAGAAATAAACTCAGATATTAGAAATATTGTCACCAATATGATCACCACTACTTGTACTACCATTACTGTTACTATCACGATCACCACCTCCACCAATAATAATAATAATAATAATAATAATAATAATAATAATAATCACTTTAATTCAAAAATAAAATGACTCCTGTAACAACAGGGGCAACTGGAACCATCTCAAAATCACTCAGAAAATATATGAGCAACGTAATTGGAAAACATGACATCAAGGAGCTACGGAAAACAACCATACTGGGCACTGCGCACGTACTTCAGAAAGTGCTACTGTAGGAGTACATAACATTTAGGATGGGAAATAGCATTGCACGTACCACGTATTATAACCACACAAGAGCTGCAACATTACATACCCTAGAAATATAGTTTGTTTCAGGTGTAATACTAAATACTCTGCATAAAGGTGACAACAAATAGATAAAAATCTATCCCTTTATAGGTCCGGACAGGCCCCGGGGCTCCAGGAGTTTGAGGCTCCTGGATTTCTAGACAACTGGCACATGAACGTAGCAAAGTTATCAGGCCTACGCCCCGGCCGCCATTACCCTGGTACTCATTTCTGTCAGAGGCTGAGTCGACCCCACGGCCATAGTGCAGCCGGAAGGATTAAGTCAATGAAAAATCCCATTGACCACATCGGGAATCGAAACCGCGACATTCCGACTTGCAGCGACAGTGCGTCAAGCAACTGCGCCACCGCGTACGCCAACAAATACATAAGTACTAACAACAATATTTGTAAGTGCTCGAATTAGAAAGAAACGCACGCGAAGAACATGGCGGTTGATACCAAAAACTAAAAGCGTCCCGGTTGTTAAAACTGCATAAAAATACAACTTCAAGAAGAATTATACCATACATTTCCGCTTTTTAGAACTTTCCAGTTCTAGCACTGATGCCGATGATGATGACGACGACGAAGATCATCACAGTAACAGTAACAGTAACAGTAGTAGTAATAGTAGTAGCAGTAACAGCTTATTAAAAGGCAAAGGTAACATTACAGTTAGCCCAAGATATATAGCTTGTAACGTGTGTCCGGGAGGCGTCGGTTTACAACTCGGACAGCCGCCTGATGTTTATAGTGTTTTTTTATTTCCTCCAGGCCAATTCCAGGATAGCAGCTACCGATTTTACCACGATTGTTTCCTTCCCAGTTCGTGCCAACACATTTTTCACTTCTGACCTGACAGTACGAAGACACACGAGTCCAATATAGCCTGACATATTGGCAGAGACGTTCAGTAAACAAACACCGACTGATATGTAACGTCAGGCAATGAAGGACGCTTGACCTGGCTTGGACTGGGTGGTGTGACGAAAAGTCATGCACGTTAACCCGTGACATAAAGTGTACAGCATTACTATGTTACAACTGTATGTTGCACAATCATGACATAAACGCTGAAAGGTTTTGCACTAGAAAGTAGACATCTGCATGACACTCTTTGTCAATTTTCTGTTCAAATTTTCTAATTTGAAGATTTCAGAGAATTAATTATAGCTAAGTGAAAACTATGACAAATATTCCTTGATCAATTGTTGTTCTTGACACCAAATGTGTTTGTACCGAGATTGACGTCAATATTTTGATATTTTCCGTACCGTAATAGTTGTTCGAATTCAAGTATATAAGACCAACTCCAACACAATCCATAGGTGGTTTATTATAATATTACAAGTATCATTTTTATTGCAACATGTTTCGGTGAGGTCTTCACCATCACCAGGGATCCGATTCTCTTAGCGAGGAAAACGTTCTGGCTTGCTGTCCGGTAAGAGTCCAAACTCGCCAGGTTGCACGCCATAACGTTTTCGTCGCTAAAAGAATCGGATCCCTGGTGATGGTGAAGACCTCACCGAAACATGTTGCACTATAAATGATACTTGTAATATTATAATAAACCACCTATGGATTGTGTTGCAGTTGGTCTTATATACTTGATTTATAAATGATACTTTTAATATTATAATAAATCACCTATGGATTGTGTTGCAGTTGGTCTTATATACTTGATTTATAAATGATACTTGTAATATTATAATAAACCACCTATGGATTGTGTTGCAGTTGGTCTTATATACTTGATTTACATCAGTATGTTTGAACGTGCCTTACAAGCGCAATCAGTGGTTGGTGGCCCACGGCTTATTTATTTTTCATGTATAACCTTAATTGGAATACCCTTTTCTTACGAGAAGCATCACCAGTCTCGACACTTCCTTCCGCCGCATATCATCCTGACACTAACAGACATTTCTAGCAACTCACTGTGTACAGCCTAGTACATAGTTCTGATTGGACGTAACGAGATTATATCATTATGACATTCTCATTTTAACACTGTCTAAATAAACGTGTCGCCGATCCCGGTGGCTGCGCGGGCTAGGGCATAGGCCTGCGGCCGTTAGCTTGTTGGGATTGTGGGTTCGCATCCCGGAGGGGGGGGGGGGCATGGCTGTTCGTCTCTTGTGCTTGTAGTGTGCTGTGTAGGTAGCGGCCTTTGTGACGACCTGATCACTCGTTCAGGGGAGTCCTACCGCGCGTGCGTGCGTGCGTGCGTGTGTGTGTCTAATTGTGTGTGAACTAAAAACCTCAACACTGACGCAGCCTAAGCCCCAGCTGGGCTGTTGCGCCACAGAAAAAAAATGTGTGTCCGATATTTAACCCTTTAAAGACGAAGCCTATGTGTTTTATATAAGGACTCAGTGCGTACCGCGCTGCAAACACTCTCCACTTCGGTTATAGAAACCAGTCTCTTAATGTTTTATAAGGCAAAAGTTGCTGTTTGTTCTGAGATCCGTACAAAACACATACACGCAACGTAGGCACCACGTAGAATTTTTTAATGTTAAACCTGGCGGTACGTAAAGTTACCGCTAGGCTTTAAAAGGTTAATGTGAGAAATAAGAATGATATTCTGTAATGTACTCTGTAATGTCTACAGGCCGTTAACCCTTTAAAGACGTAGCGTATCTGTTTTATATAAGGACTCAGTGCGTACCGCGCTGTAAACACTCTCCACTTCGGTTATACAACCAGTCTCTTAATGTTTTATAAGGCAAAAGTTGCTGTTTGTTCTGAGATCCGTACAAAACACATAAACGCAATGTGGGCACCACGTAGAATTTTTTAATGTTAAACCTGGTGGTATGTAAAGTTACCGCTAGGCTTTGAAAGGTTAATGGGTACCGGAGGTTCTTTCCAGGGAGGCAAAGCATTCGGGGTGAGAAGGTGAACACTCACCTCCTTCTAGTGGTGAGGTTACGAATGAACGGAGCTATAATTCTACACTGCCTAATCCCTATATGCTTTCATTACCAAGTTCGATGGCCATGCTTTTTAAGGCGTATGTCTGCTGCTACTCGACTGCTGGGATCGCGGGTTCGAATCCCACTGAGGGCAAGCATGTTAATCTCTTTTGTTTGTTGTGTGTTGTGTAGGTAGCGGCTTCTGTGGGGGGCTGATCACTCGCTTAGGGAGTCCCATCGGCTGTGTGTGTGTCCGAGTGTGTGATCTATAAACATCAACAACGAGGCGGCCTGGGCGGGAGTTAGGCTGTTGCGCCGCAGAAATGAAGTACGTCTTCGTGATATACACAAAGACAAGTTCTTTAGGAACTGTAAACATGCTTAGATGTAAGGTTAAAGGTAAAGGTGTCCGTACGAACACCTTGCAGGCATACAGAGGAAGAGACTGGCAGGTGGTGGTCACAGTACAGCTTCATTCATTTTGCAAGTCGGTATTAGGTAGCGGTGGTCAGTTTTAGGTGCCGGCGGCTCTACCCAGGGGGAAAGACTCCGGTTAATCCATTTATTAGGAAGCTGAGTGGGTTACAGAGTCAGTCGGGTTGCTTGAAAAAGAAAAATATATTTTGACCTCGTCCGAAATAAAACCACAGTTCATCGTTTGAGCAGCCCGTGGTATTGTCACTGAAGCTACTGCGTTATCCCAGTTTAAATGCGCTGAGAGAAATTTCTTGTATATCGTTACTTTACAGTCTACGGTGTGAGACGTTAACGTTGCGGCCCTGGAAAATACATGGTTCTCGAATAAGAGAAAGCAGGGAATATTTACCTCAGAAAGCGTGGATAGACTACGCTATATGCAGATCATTACACACACACACACACACACACACAGCTGCTCTTCTGTCAACATGATATAACAGCACACGTCTTTTGCACAACCTCACAGGCAATGTCGATACTATAAATTTTAAATGAAAGAAACGTGACAGAGCGACTGTGAAACGCCAGTCATTATACAGATACAGCCAGCCAGCCAGCCAGACAGACAGACAGACAGAAAGACACACAGACAGACAGACAGACAAAAGACACTTAATATTTGGGTAATTCCGTACGTATACTGCGTCACAAGACCATTGTGAAATTGTGTACAATTAAGAACCAAAAAAAGGGACAGGTCGTTTGTATTATTGCAAACCGCAGTATGTGACGTGGCTACTGACTTGTGAAGCAGTGGACCCACTCGTCATCTACATAACATCACAGCTGTGGTGCCTGGCACGACGAGTGTAAATGGTGAATTATCACATAGGCACATGAAAGGCATTCACGTGTGCATAATCTCGTAGCCACCGCGCTGTGAGAGTTGTGAATCATTAAGAATGTCACTTGTATTCTGCATAAACCACACCCACATTGCGAATTCATTACACACAGACTTAAAAAAAAACCACTCATCTTCTGAATAGCCTCACAGTAATAAATCCTCACAGGACGTCCGTGAATTGCGAATCACCATACGCAGGCATGAGCTCCAAATCAAAGCGTCGGTCTGTAAATTGTAAATGACTGAAACAAGCAGAGTTGTCTTATATAAGAGGTGAGAGAGGTGCAGACCGACCAACACACCGATAGAGGTGTTTTATTTTACGACTTTATCAATTGTTGCAGTTGCATGGCGTAATGATAGAGGAATGAAATATGAGTACGGAACTTTAGTGATTATGGCTGGAAAGAACGGAAGTACGTATTTGGATGAAACCCCTATCAGTGTCACAATGTCTACCACAAATCTCAGATGGTTTGGTCTGGAATCAAACCACAGCCACCTCTTTGACAGGCAGGCGACGGACATTTTTTAAAGGAAATGTTCTGTACAGTCATTGCCTGCAGGTGCACTATACACAAGCTGCTGCTACAATACGGACATTTGCAAACCTGTACGTTTAAAAGAACCACTGCATAAGGAACACTTCATATAATGCATGTCTCTGCTACAACCTTCACGCCATCTAACAACATCGACACCTAATTTTAGCCTAATTTAATTACACAACACCTATGTTTCATACACATAATTTATGTGCACTCCCTGAAGATGACACGAAGAGGGTCGAAACATGTTGGAGTTGTAATATTTTAATTGTAAGTTATATATTATAATATTGTGCATTTTGTTGGTATTGTCGAATATAATTATTAAGTAATGCCCGCATTTGAGTAACATAAAAATTCATTAAACTTTTCTTCCATTTTAATATTACGGTCCAGTCCACGCCTAGCCCTCTCAAGTACACCCATCCATCCCTAAACAAGAACTTTACTGACCGCGATACATACACATAATTCCTTCTGCTGTATGGGTGGCTTCCCTTTTGCTGATAGCAAACCCAACTCTGCACTTCGTCTGCCAGCATGCTGAATAACTTATCTGAGGAAAGATCTCGCACTCGTATGACCTTCAGTGCTTCAGCGCGAGTCTTATATTCATAGTGTTTATAAGCATATCCATGTGTTCCTGCCTTGAGACCTTTCATCTGTATTCATCGGCATTATATTGCGAAGCATGGGCCATAACACACTGGCAAGTGATTCACTGAGGAAGCAGGAAAAGTGAGGAGACCATTCAGTTGAGGTGAGACATTTGACACTACAGAGTGAGCTAAAGGTGGTGACTGTAATAGGGAGACAAGCGCAGCAATGAATTTACCTTCATCAGTTCTTTGTCAAACAGAGAAACTAAAGGAAGTTGCTGAAAGCTCTGTTGGTGGTTCCAAATTGTAATACAGAACGTAAACTAGAAAGGTTGTTATGCAAAGAGTGTACAGGATCGACTGGATCGACAGTCAGAACCAACGCAATCTATGCTTTCCTGTTTTCCAAGGAACACCTACGTCGTTGTTACGAGATTTAAATCTAAAGGCTCAACAAACTTGTGTTGTAAATCGGAGCATCTAGAATATAAGAGAAGTCATGGTTGGCTGGAAAGCTTCAGGGCTCTTGCAAAATTGCACAGACTTCGTGTCTTCATAATTTACAGGGCTGCTGCTGCTGCTACTACTACTACTACTACTACTACCACCACCACTACCACCACCACCACTACTGCTGCTACTAATACTACTACTACTACCACCACCACTACCACCACCACCACCACTACTGCTGCTACTAATACTACTACCACCACCACTACTATTAGCACTACTACTACTACTACTACTACCACCACCACCACCACCACCACTACCACTACTGCTGCTACTAATACTACTACCACCACCGCCACTACTATTAGCACTACTACTACTACTACTACTACTACTACTACTACTACTTCACCAAAGCCAACCAATTGATAGAAACAAGTTTTATTAACTGGGAAGACGCGTAAAATCGCATAATAAATCATTTTTGACAAATAAGTAATGATTAACAATCTTCTTACCTTCTTTCCTCATGTGTATTACAGAAATCATCCAAATTTTATTTCTCTGCTTTTTACAAATTTGCTCCATGTTAAATAAAAAAACTACACAAAGGAGAAGTATCGGTAAATTTCGCTTACTGCAGCATGTACCTAGCAATTAACGGTGCGAAACTCTTCGAATGCTTCCGACAGTATATAAAGTAAACAATTTTATGTCCAGTTACAATCACGTGGAAATAATGTGAGCAATTTCTACGTATTTGAATGGGAATTCAGCGTGACTTTTACGAGTATTCGCCAACGAACCTGTATACGGCAAGAAACTGTGCTCCTTTAACGAGGGATGGCTGTGGTCACTTCCCTTCAGACTTTCCGAGTAGCTTTGTATTCGTTTCTCTTCTTCACATGAGTGTATAGGGCCAACCTACAATTCTGGTCGATTTCATTACCCTAAGAAGACGAGTAAAGAGGATAATGTATAAAGCTCCACATCATGCGATTTTCCTAACCTTTCTGTTACTCCCCAACTCTTCAGCTAAAATACTCTTCTCAGTAGACCGCATAACGCTCATCCCATATTCTTCACTCAAAACGTGACAGCAAGTTTTACACCCGTATAAAGAAGATACTGTTGTTTACACCATTTTAATTCTTAGTTATTTCGGTTGAAGCCCGGAAGATACGAACACAGGAGTGAGTGGCAGCAGGCATCCCCAAATTAAATCTGCACTTTCGTAAAATACACTTTGATTTGTTACTGTCGCTACCAAATATCCGAAATACCAGCAAAGTTTCGAAGGATGAAATTACCTGTCTTTTTTATTTTTCTCAAACAAATGCACTTAATTATGACAGGTTTCTAATAATATATTTAAAAACATTCTACTCCTACATGTTTCGGGCCCTATCGGCCAATCGTCAGGGAGAACATCGATCGCAGTTACACAAAAAAATATACATAACAAGAGGTGGTCAACTGCGTATGTAGACTTGCGGCAATTATTCGCGCGATAGTTTGTTACACTGGAAAATAAAATGTAAAATATAAATGGGTAAAATACAAAATGTTGAAGTTTGGTTGTTTATAAAATTACTCACTTATATTTTACATTATAACTTCCAGTGTAACAGACCACAACGCGAATAATTGCTAACAGATCTACATACACAACTGACCACCTATTGTTATGTAATTGTTTTGTGCAGTAGCGACAGATATTCTCCCTGGTGCTGGGCCGAAACATGCAGCAGCAGAATGTTTTTAAATATATTGTTACTACAATATGATAATTACGTGCATTTATTGGATAATAATAAAATATCGGATTATAGTGCACCTTCTACAGAACACGAAGTTTTACTCCAGTGCACAATGAATCCCATTACGTTGGCCTGAATTCTGTTGCTGAAACACCAACGTGATCTTACTCGTAGTTCCCTCTTGATCACATCCTTAGTAAACTGGGGTTTCGGAATGACGTTCGTCGGGTGGTGGGTGTCACTAGGGGTCGAAGCTTCCGCTTTTCTGCCTACTGTTGTTGCCGCCTTCAGCTCCCTGTGTCTCATTCCATCCAGCCCGCAGGACATGTTGCTACAGAAGTTTATCACATGAAGACTGCACACAAGCATTTCTGTGATCACAATTTGTGGACAATTTGGACAGCGCGGAGGGGCGGGCGGAGGGGGGCTGGAATCGCAAGCTTAGTAGGGTTGGGGAGACTTTTCCTGTTCTCAAAACAGTGTCTGTGACTGTGTTTACAGGTACTTTTGTTTTTGAGTAGGACAAGGTATGTTGTGACAGTAATCTCATACAGGTTATGATCACACAACACTCAGTGTTTCCATACTTGACATTCATAACCACTGCGTTAAACAGAATCATCGCGCTACAAGACGTATAAACCTAACACTGAGGTGCGTTCGCGTAACCACTGTTGCTGTGGAAAACCAATACGTATTACACATTCTGAGTCTATAGCCTTCGTTATCCAGCACGCACAGCGCATGCGCGGTATTATATTGTCATCTGTGGCTTGCCAGGTTCCACGGCATTTTTCCACATTATCTCACAAACGGCATGATTTTCTAGAAAAAGTTACGAACATAAAATGCGTGTTTTGATTTTCCGTGCAACTATTATCCGAAATATTTCTCATTCTTAGAAACATTCAGCGAGATATATAAATGTACATAGGTCTTCATGTAAGGTACCGTTATTTTATCACATATTGATAAAACTTGAATTTTCTCAACACATTTCCCAAAAATACTCAAACATCAGACTTAATGAAAATTCATTCAGTGCAAACCAAGTTGTTCCGTGAGGACGGACAGACGGGCATGACGTGCCTCCAGAATGTGGAATGATAAATGAACCTTAAGAACCCTTTCCTGTAGACGAAGCATATTTGAAGCCCCTGTATTATAAAACGTCTTAACCTGTTGAATATCCATTGGGCGCCATGTGAATGGTACCTTTATGTGTTGCCCTTTATTATAAGATGCACCTACCTTCTGCTGCCAGTTTTTTGAAATCAGGAGCAACGGTCTGGCAAGAAGAACTGCGACGACGAGGATTCCTGTCTTGCGCCTTCTCGTCTTGTTCTCTGCAAATAAAGAAGAGCAGGTGACACGATGATTTTCTGCTCAGAATAACGTTTTTTCTTACGTTTCGCAGGAAAGTGCTGCCTCTTTTTTCAGGGTAAAAATCTTGTTTCAGGTGGATGTTGAAATCACTGGGAGGAAATATGTCGACACATTTATGAAGTAAAGAAATTTCCAGAAGTTTTTCCAGCGAGACAAAAAGCTGTTTAACTATTCTTCCATTGCGCTACACAAAATATTTAGGACGGGTCGCAATTGACCAGCTCTTAACACGCCATCTCATATTATGATACCAAACGTTTGCTTTTGCGCCTGAAACAATGCAACAATTTTACGCCTTCAACTACGGGCTGTATGGAAAAGAGAAGAAGGATTTTTACCTTAGGTTATATACAGGTTGCTTATTGCACGTACTATGAAGGAGGAAAGAATTGGCGCTCGATAATTCACATTTACGTGCAAAGCCTAGCGGTAACTTTACATACGACCAGGTTTAACATTAAAAAATTCTACGTGGTGCCCACATTGCCTTTATGTGTTTTGTACGGATCTCAGAACAAACAGCAACTTTTGCCTTACAAAACATTAAGAGACTGGTTTTTATAACCGAAGTGGAGAGTGTTTACAGAGCGGTACGAGCTGAGTCCTTATATAAAGCAGATAAGCTTCGTCTTTAAAGGGTTAAAATATTTGGTCAGGCTAATGACTGATGACGAAGTGACTAATAGGGCAGTGTCGCACAGAAGAGTCCCAAAATTCCTTTACTAGATTGTATATGCTGGACTGTCCCCTTCAACACCCGGCTCTGTTCTTTTACGCTAACCAAGGCAAAACGTTTCAACTACAGTTCTGCGCATAAATTTTTGTTCTTTTGTCTTCGTTTTCTGTTTTTGAAAAGCATATAAATTTCGATCTGAGACAGCTGTGAATATTTGCTTGCCGGCATCTGGTTCATGACACTGTCTAGTCTAGAAGATAAGGAATGTATAGCCTGATTTGTTTCTTGTGTATCAATAAGTACCAAAATTAAATCCGTACATAAATTTTCCTTACTTTTTATGTAAGCGTGGCACGTTTTCGTCCTGTCTTTAGTCCTCTCCCTCCTTTCTTTTTCTTTCACTTGTCTCTCCTACTTACACAGTTAATTTATTTTATATTTAGTAATTATTTACCAAGTTCTTGCAACATAACCTTTAAATATTCACTCACACATTACTGAAAATATTAGGTTTGTTACGAAAGCCTGTCAGAGGTACCTGTGGGGCGATAAGGTCAGACAGGCAACCTCTGATACACTAGTGTGCGTGGGAAACATGTATGCCTCTGCGTGCCACGTATTTCTGTAATCTGACTCGATGCTGGAGGCAGAACCAGTACAAATTGAACCCTCCATTAACTACAAGCTGGGCGGTTTAACGGGTTAACGTTGAATGAATATAACGCAGCTTCTTAAGTGTGTTATTCAGAGATGCTGTACCAGAGAAAGAGGACAAGCAGTGTCTAATGAAGTGACATGTTTTCTTAAGTGGGAAGAGGCATAATCACTTCATGCCAAGACAATGACTTTCGTCTTGACCTGTAAGGGACTATGAGTAACTCCATGGATCAGTTTTTATTGAAATGCTAACAGTAGCTCAGCCGATCAAGAAATTTCGCACACTTTTGAGAGATTATAGTTCACAAAGGACAACAGTGCCCCATCTCCAAACCAGATTAATCAAGTCCACAACCCCATATCCTGAAAATTTTTATGAATTTCGTTATTATCCTGTTATCCACACCTAGGTCCCTCCAGTAATCACCTTTTTCAGGTTCCCTGGACAAAATTGTTCACCCTCGTCATCATTGAGTACTAACGCACTGCCAGTTTCGTCCTCCTTGATCCGTTCGCCTTAGCAATGTTGGATGGAAGGAAAAAATAATGAAACATCATTATGCTACATGATTTGTCGCCGTCGTCGTCGTCGTGTTGTTGTTGTTGTTGTTGTTGTTGCTGCTGCTGCTGCTGCTGCTGCTGTTTCCGAATGCTTAAATTTTTCAAGACGAGGAAACCAACAAAGATCAACGTTAAGGAAAAGGATTCCTGGTCGACACTTCAAAGGTCTGTCAGATCTGTTGTCATTAATCTGAACAATGGAGTTTCATTTTACATCATAAAATTCAGCAGCACGGATTATGGAAACGACTTCGGACCATGGAAGGGTTACTGGTTTTGAAGTAAAGAAAGGAGTCGGCCTGTCATTGGTTGCTGCTAAGTTTGAGGTCGATATCACAGCATACACAACTTTGAAATCCCAGGCTGAGAAGCGCGTCGGAATTTCTGACTTTCTCCCGGTTTATGGAAATTCCACATTTTCTTTCTTTCGGTCTTTCAGACTTGCTTTTATTCCGCCTCCCTTTAATCCCGCGTCTCCCCCCTGTCGTACACAGTAGATATGATGTCAATGTCTACTGTGTACAAAATTTGTTAATTTAGTTTTATGCAGTGTTACTTTGGTTGCTGCCCTGATAACGATCGCTCGTGGATCGAAACATGTAGGAATATCTTATGTGATATTATACATATTGTGCATTTTGTTGGTCTTATTGTTGCAAATAAGGATGGTTAGATTTGCAATTCGTATGTACGACACAGGGTGGAGACAGAGCGTTATGTGTGTAGTTCAACAGGAGATGTGGCAGTTACAAGTGTTTGACGTGTACTGCGAATTTACATACTACAGGATTAGTCGGCGAGCTGTGTCGGAGTTTTTCTGACGGCACAGCGGATATCACTTCGTGAAACAGGTATTTATTTGGCCTGGGGTCAGTCACAGTGCGAGTGAACTGGTGGAGAGGGACTCTAAAAGGGCTGAGCGCCGCACAGATGTACCTTTATATCGGTCATAAATTATTCCTGGTAGCATCCAATTTACATTACTTTACAAAGGGCAGAGAGGGAATAATTTTATGTGCATTTTAATAATTTGCTGTGAGTGACAGATTAATGAACAATACATTATTATCGTTTAAAAGGGAATTCAAAAAGTCAGATAATCAGTACTTGTTGCAAAAGGAGGGTGTCTTTTTTCAAATAATGATAATCCTGCAACCATATATTTATTTGTGCGTAAGAGACCCGAAAATGGCACGAAGAAACTAACATGACAAGGAAATCCAAACTCTTATTGTTCACGAAAGTTTAATAGGGTGATAAAGTTAAGAAAGCTGAGATAGGCGGGATATGTAGCATGCAAGAAAAATTGAAAATATACAAAACACATTAGTCGCAAAATTTGAAGACACGAGACTGCTGGGGAGATCTAAGCTAGATGACAGAAGAACATTAAAGTTGATTTTCAACGCACAGAGCAGAATCTGATTTAATAAAAAAGGTAAAGGGTTAATCAGGGATTGCTATAAACGTATATTAAATCTTCGACGTGCAGCCAAATCTTAAATATTTTCACATATTACGCATTGATATACGCACCTTGTTTGAAAAAGAGCTCCCTGAATTGACTTTGTTATGAATAACAAAACAAGGATGCAAAGAGAAAGGGGAGTCCACCAGCATTTCTTCTGTTGTCCCCACCACTAAAGAGACTGCAATGGTGCGGCAGAGGACAATCTGAGAGCAGAACGGAGTCAACAGATAGCTGTCTCACGCTGAGTTCTAAGGCAGAATGTAACTGCGTACAAGAAAAGGCGCCACCTCATTCTGCAGCGTCAGCACAACAGAGGCCGGATGATAATTTTCGGTGAGGCCCAAGATAATGCCAGCCATGAAGAAAGCAAGCTGCTCTGAAACGTTGGTACCTATTTACCCAACGACATTGCGTGATATCCCACAGTACTGTAATCTTCATGAACGCCACTAGGAGAACATCAAACCTCGCAAAAGATCCTGACATGAAAACAAGCAGCCGTAGATGAACAGACACCGGGTCGTGATGGGAATATGACAAGTGGTGGGTTGGACCTAGGACAGGAACCCCTATACTTTAAATTCACACACTTGTAACTTCCTGCAGAGCGCAGTGAAGGATGCTAAAGTCCGGGTGTGATAACAAAGGCAACGTACGTGTAAACGTAACTTTGACAATGACAATCTACACCGCCCAAAGAACTATACTTAATAAAATGGGATTTAAAAAAATGAGTTTTTCACTGACTTTTATTTTGTTGGAGCGCCCCACGTTAGTGAATTTTAAGGAAATAATCTATTGATATCTTTTGACAGTTTTCAAATATAGCGAAAAATAAATGCCTACGATAACTACATGTATAAAAAATAACAGTCGTTTAGCATGCCGTCTCAATAGCCGAGATCATTAGCGCTGGGGACCACTGAGATTGCAAACGAAGGGGTAGGCATGCAACCACAAAGGCCGAGATCATTAAGGCTGGGGACCACTGGATTGCATACGAATGGGTAGTTGAGGAAGACCAAAGGAATTGTACGACCCCTGTGTGCTTCAAAATGGCCGTGAAATTCCAATCAGCCCAATTACAATTTCGTTTTTATTTTTTGTGCTTTAGGTATTCGTAATTAATTACACGTACACAGTAAATTACCCCCTGATCTGAAATCGTATGGGATGTAGTAAAATTCGCGAGTTCGAATGCCCACCATGTAACTATTTTTACCCGAATTAATTTATTAGTAGTACGTTAGTTATACAGTATTATCACAAACTGGTTAATATCGTATATGTAAACGTCCAAATTTATTTTCTTGGATTAGATCTATCATAACTCGTTTGTTAAATTTGTTCGAGCTATCCATATAATAAATTGACGCAATACCCTCGCAATTCAGCATGTATGACTGGTTCCAGCTGATATGTTCCTGTTATAGATATTAATTGCCAAGCCATGTGGATTTATACTCGCTGTGCTGTGAAGAGTCGTGGCAACAGAGACTTGGACTTTTGTCTACCACATTTCGTGTGTTGAGCGTCACGTAACTGCGTTTAGTTTAGCTGTCAGTGCGGCTATTTCTGTGACTGCCGCGTCTCAGCATGGTTTGTTACTAAGGAAATTTAATTGTCTACGTGAGAGCTGTAAGGTATATCACACTCAAGGGCACAAAAAAATTCACAATAATATGCAAACCGTCTCTGATCCAAACCATTGTTTCGGCATATATAAAGGCAAAAATATAAGTAATTTACTTTTTAAACAACCTGTCATACGAGGATTACACATGAATTATTCAAACGCATATATATTTTTTCCATTGTGTGACTTTGTAGTGAACAACCGGTTATTTTATAACCACATTATCGGAAATATATTTTCTGCATGAATTTCTTCTGCTCTATAATTTTTTAACAGACGCCTGGATGAATGGTTATAAAATTTATTAAGGTTCACACAACAATCGCCGCATCGCAACCACCACCGCCAACACCACCATCACCACCGCCGCCCTCACCGCCACCACCACCATAACCATATATTAATATTAATAGTATTACTGTTCTTGTCATCGTCGTTATTACTTCTGCTGTTGTTACTGTCTTTGTAACTGGCCACTGATCTACAGTGGTTCAAAGCTTTGCCCTACCCTTTTGGAAACAGCCGGTAATTTCAGAGATTTTACTTTGTTTAGTGTTGTTTTTAAAGGACGCAACCGTCGTTCAGATAATGCAGCTCGGCGGCTAATGCCATCGGCAGGGATATTCGTGTGTTCAAAGGAAAGTCTGTTTTGACTAACGACTTTTCAGTTGTAGGTACTCTTACTAAGTAAATCTGAACTCTTAAACAAATCTAATATCTGTGGTTCACGTGAATTGTGCTTCTGATTTGTTTAGACTATTTGTAATGTTTTGCTCTCTGTATGCTACTGTTTTAAGTAACCATTTGTTTGAGCAATACTTTGTAAACATTTAACTTAGGTGCATAAACTCTTATAAATGAACCTTTTGTTGTGTTTTGTAGGGTTTGTGTGTGTGTGTGTTTGTGTGTGTGTGTGTGTTTGTGTGTGTGTGTGTGTTTGTGTGTGTGTGTTTGTGTGTGTGTGTTTGTGCGTGTGTGTGTGTTTGTGTGTGTGTGTGTGTGTTTGTGTGTGTCTGTTTGTGTGTGTGTGTGTTTGTGTGTGTGTTTGTGTGTGTGTGTGTTTGTGTGTGTGTGTGTGTGTTTGTGTGTGTGTGTGTTTGTGTGTGTGTGTTTGTGTGTGTGTGTGTTTGTGTGTGTGTGTTTGTGTGTGTGTGTGTTTGTTTGTGTGTGTGTGTGTGTGTGCGCGCGCGCGCGCGCGCGCTTGCGAGCAGGAGCACCTCTTGCCCTTGTGTGAATTTTGTTGTATTTATTTTGTGGCAGTTTTGTAATTGGCCATTCATCTGTTACACTAGCACGTTAACCTTTTAAAGCCTAGCGGTAACTTTACATACGACCAGGTTTAACATTTAAAAATTCTACGTGGTGCCCACATTGCGTTTATGTGTTTTGTACGGATCTCAGAACAAAGAGCAACTTTTGCCTTATACAACATTAAGAGATTGGTTTTTATAACCGAAGAGGAGAGTGTTTACCGCGCGGTACGCACTGAGTCCTTATATAAAACAGACACGCTTCGTCTTTAAAGGGTTAATAAAGGAAAATTAAACTGAATTATTACTAGTTCCCTTGCTGCGAGATTTATTGTCACGAATGTCCGAAAATTTGAAGCAAAGTACCCTCTAATATTTTTAAAGCTACTCGGACCTGTTGCCGCTATGAGCACAGAATTTCTACACAACCTGACGACTGCGCTGCACTTTAAAGAGTTATTATTGTAATATGCATAATAAGAATACTTACAATGAAAACTGAAAAATTCCAGCTGCGCAGCAACAATTCAGTGAAAGAGGCAGCCTTGTAGTTACTGCGCGGCCGCGCACCCGCGCAGCATACAGGGAATATTGCAAGTCAGTTTTTATGCTACAGAATCGCGGTTCCCTTTTCGCGCGCGCGCGCACACACACACACACACACACACACACACACACACACACAAATGAAAACTTTAAAGATTTTTATAACTATCGTAGATAACACTTCCCGGTTCGATATTCGATCCACTGAAGTTTTGGTTGAGTAAAGCACCGGCTGCCGCTGATACATTTCGAAGGTGAATTATATTTTTTTTCCTTATTGGTTTCTGATTGTCTTTGTTAACCACCTTAACACTTACTTTTTATAAAAAAATATTTACTTCCTGAAGGCAACATTAATTTCTTAGGTGTGGTTTATCCATATTTCGGCGTCTTGAAATAAGTTTCTGGCCGATCCCAGTGGCCACGCTGTGTAATATCTAGGTCTGCGGCCGAGCGCTTGCTGGGATCTGGGTTCAAATTCCACCGGCGGCATAGATGTTTGTCTCTTGTGAGTGTTTGTGTTGTCAGGTAGAGGTCTCTGCGACATGCCGATCCCTCGTCCAGAGGAGTCCTACTGACTATGATGTGTGTCTCCGTGTGATCAAGTGAAAATAGACAACCTCGACACTTACTGTGAGTAGGCAGAAGAGGGAAGGACTACGATAATAAGTTTCTGGATAGGCGCATGCCAATAACCCCGTGTAATAGGCCTCAGCAAACTTCTGAGTGACTTTAACTTCCCCAAAACATGAAGGTCGATTACTCATTACTGACTCATTACTTTGCAATCAGCAGACTCGACACGAAGCAATTTAGCGGCAGGTGAGAGCGCCGTTCAACATCCAACCCCAGGGCTGTCAGAATTATTATTTCATTTCCTTGAAATGTGAGGGATGATGGTTTTATCGACCGCCCTGGGCTTACATTCGCCACTTCAGTTTTAGCGTCATTAGAGGCACATCGGAGGATGCTGTGATGTTGAACACTGCGACATGCATTTTACGTGCAATGCAATTTTACGCTATTAAAACACAGAAGAGAACTGCGTAGACAGTTTGGAGTTTCAAAAATTGTAGGTATATACTTGAATTGTTTTTAAACATGTATTTCATGTCTGTGATTATTGAAACGAATTAGACGAAATTTTTAAGCCTGCAAAACAAGTTACTTAACTGATTTGATTTTGGTTTGAGTTGGTAAAATATAAATCCCGCCTTGCCTGGACAGCAGCATTCCCTCTAATACTTTTTTACCGCTGCGCAGACCTGCTACTGCTCACAGCAGAAAATTCTTACGTTATCTGACGACTGCACGGCACTTTCAAAGCGTTTTATAGTATGCATAAGAATATTCACAAAGAAAACTGAAAAATTCCAGCTGCGCGGCAACAATTCAGTGTGTGCGGGAGCATTTCAGTTAACGTCGCGGCCGCGCACCCGCGCAGCTTAGAGGTAGCGTTGGGCATTATCCATCTTCCATGGAGATCCCAATTCAGTACCGTGTACACAACAGCCCACAGATAAAATTGAAATTACACCGTATTTTCATTTAATTTCGTTTTCTTTTTGTTACAGGAGTATAACTGCCACTATGTTTTTCGTCTGTAAGGATCCCGTTGTTGTGACCACCCCTTTGAACTGTAAATGCACTAAGTCAACACGTGCGAACTACAATACAACTGGAATACGTTGCAAACTGTTCTGATATAGGAAGAACACTTGTGTGAATGCAAGCACAGTTTCCACAGTCACTGTAATGTAAGGCGCTTTTCGGTACGTGTCTGTAGCCGCTAATTCTCTGTACTATGTGTTTGTTGGTGACGTCACATCAGTCACTGAGGTTACGCCATTCATTGGTACACAAACAACCGCGGTGACTGCAAGTAGACACATTATCTAATTCAAAACTACGCTCCTACACACCACGTTCACACTTCTGTTTAGCTTTTTAAGGGTAATACCCGTTGTGGATAATACTAGTGGTACCATAGAGACTGTGTTAGTTGCCATTACTACAACAACAACAACTACTACTACTAATAATAATAGTAATAATAATAATAATAATACTGCCGCTGCTACTGCTGCTACTACTACTATTGCACTACTACTACTAGCACTACTACTAGTAGCACTACTACTACTCGTACCAACTACGTGAAAATACTTCATTTATATTCCGATTATTCATTCAGGTTTGTCATACGATTTTCAGTACCGAACTCTCAACAGTGTTACTTCTGCACAAATACCTACAATCGTGAATAACACTGGTAACGGAAATAAATTGCTGTAAACCGTAACCCAGCAAAGGCTGCAACATCTTGCGCGAGATAAGGAGAGGGGGAGTGAACACAAGATCATTCGCATACACAGTGCGGATAGCAACATCCAATACTGGAAATAAATGAGAAATTAAACACGCTCTAGCTTTATTCACAGCTTGAGACTACTGTGTAATTTTCATATTTATAATTTATATGCATGTGGGCTGAGCCACCTTTCCTGACGCATGTAAATGCCAATTCATCAAATGTATACACGTAGAATGAGTGGCAAAAACGCTTGTCTCGGTTTGCGGGAGGACAAAAATGTGGGTGCTCCTATGATCTTATGGCGCTTACGGGTTCTCATCTTCGGTGGCTATTGAGCATCGTGGTGGTGTCAGCTTTGCGTGGCTGCATGTTTCACCACCACTAGCACAGAACTCCACCACACCGATCGCAGGCCAGTTATGTGTATGGTTTCGGGTTCTTTATATATTCAACACTAGCATAAAAATCTGTCTGCGGAAGTAAATCTTGGAAATCATTTCTACTAAATTTTTCTAATTTCAGTGCATGCAGTTAGATATTCTGCTTGATAGAACGAATTTTTTTCTACACTATGGACTCATTTTTCCCCATTTATTTCCAATACAAGTTTTAAATTAATTAGTGTATAACAGCCAGTATCCTTTTCTAACCCTTAGTAGCCTAGCCTGCCGATAGGCAGCGCTTCGTTGGGTGTTTTTCGAACTTCGTTTAAGTTATTAATTTTAGTATTCGATATATCCTGCCGAGAGCAGCGCTTCGTTCGCTTAGTTTCTTGTGTCAATGTTTGTCTTCAGAAATTACTTTCAAACGTAAGTTTCTGAATAATATATGGAGGTACAGAACACTGAATGTTGTTGTGATGTTAGAATTTACACCATTTGTGTGTTATAATAGGACTGTTTGAAATGAATATTGTGTGCTGAAAGACGATTTGTATTGGTATTGCCAATTAACTGAAACTGTGGAGGACAGATGGACATTATTTGTTAATGTCGCCTGTGTCACAGTGTAAGGAAGATGACAGTTGCCATTTGATACGTAAATCACAGTTATTTTTGGAACTGTGACGACCAATGTAATTCGTAAGCAAGTTAAAAACAACGTCACAGTAATGAACATTATTTCGTGCACAATTGTTGACGTTTGTTGACTGCAGTACTGCAGTTGCCTGTTCTGTGATGTGAACATTTTCCCTTAAAATAACCAACGTTATTTCACTCATTCTCGCTAAAAACGTCTCAAAATGGAAAGAAAAGTTTGAATTTTATTTGTGAAATATTTAAGCAAGCTTCAGAGTACTATATATTGTCCATACGGTGCACGCAACGTCAATAAAATTATATGCTCGCACACGAACTCATGCACAAAGTTGCATATAAAATAGCGTTAGTACAGAATTCTAATTATATCCCGACAAGCTCCGGTGCTCCAAAGTACCGTCCTCAGGGAAAGAACACCACAGCCACAATTCCTTCTTTGAACATGCGGCAACGCTTCTGCATCTAACAATATTGGACGATTTGAGTAATTTCAACAACTGGCATTGAATACTTTGGTGCAGTGCTGGTGAGTGCTTTTTAACATTCTGACTGAAATCAAATATTTTACGCTGCTTTCATCTAAACCAACCTTCAAGGTATCACGCACAATTCATCATAAGGCGTCCAGAAAATGATGTGACCCTATTTTAACCGGAACTATGTTTTAACCAGGACTGTATCTAATTATCTAACGTCTTATTACTTAGTGTTTTATGTTCTTTCCCTGAGGATGGTGCTTCGAAGCACCGAAACATATCAGGTTATAATTAAAAATTTTTATTAAGGTTACTTTATTTGCAACTTTGTGCACGAGTCGTTGATCGTATAAACTTCAGCGCAGTTGCTTCAGTTGCTGCCGTCTATGTAGTAGTGTAAACCTTGTTAAAATTGTCGTCTACTCTGACAGTAGGCTATTTGCTGTGAGAATTGTGTGTCTGCAGTATTATGGCACTGAAAGGAACAACTGTTAGTGTGCACAGAGACTAAACACTGATTTACTGATCTGAACAAGGTCAGGGAGTTGCATTAGCTAACGAAGTGCCCCTGCACGACGAAAAGCCAATATATGCCTACACAATTGGTGCATGACGAGGAATATTGTTGGTTTTTTAAGACCTGCTATAGGACTGGCTGTGAACTGTTTTAATAATATCACAAAACGAAGTACGAGCTTTCGACGTTATCATCATCATCATCATCATCATCATCTCTGCTGGCAGCCAGTAATGATTCCAAGTTTAAACGTCGCCAAACTTGCTGTGCGTTGGAGGTAAGTTAATGTTTCGATAGGCTATTTTGAGTGAAAGCAATAGGAACACTGCAGTGACCGGTTTCTGTATATACTGCGACGTAACTGTACATAGAATTGTCGGTTTGAGTTGCTACGTGTGAGACCACGGCTCCTTTCCGTTCCTAGCCTGTCAGATGCTATTAACCCCAGACCGTATGGTACTTCCCTTTGGCAGCGCTGTTAGAAATGAAGTGATGCCGGTCTGAAATACTGGTGCCATCAGTTTGGGACCCCATTAAAATCCTTATAGGTCCCGCCCATGGTCGACGCAAATTTTACACTTGTTACCAGAGGGATAGGCGTAACGTTAATTAATTTTGGTAGGTTTAGCGGGTAGGCGATGTGAGCGCACAGGTTAGATCAACTATTTGAGGGATGGGTCGCTGCAGCGGGGTCGTAACGCGGATATGTTGGGAGAATAAAGGGGTGTTACGTAATGAAAGACAAACAGTGGGATTATTATTTTAGTTAATTAACAGTAATCAGGCACCCGTGCTAGCACACACACAGTGACAATTCTGTGCTGCATCGTTGCAGCGGATGCACTTCCTTCTACCAGGCAGCCAGTAACTCTGTAATACCGTCATTCTGTCTCAACGTTCCCTCTAAGTTTTTCACAACTGCCCGGACATGCTACTGTTCTGAGCAGAAAATTTTTACACGATCTGACGACTGCGCGGCACTTTAGAAGTTGTTTGTAATATGCGTAATAAGAATATTTACAATGAAAACTGAAAAATTGCAGCTGCGCAGAAATAATTCAGTGTGCGCGGGAGCATTTCAGTTACCGTGGCGGCCATGCAACCGCGCAGCTTAGAGGGAACATTGCTGGATACCAGATATAAATTTTAATTGCTTTATGTGCCACTATACAAAAATTTGTTAAGTAACACGAAGTATACACATCTTAAGCCCTTTAAAGGCTACAGGGGCTCTGCATTTCTTACCACGTTTCAGTTCATGCGCACGTAGAACCCAGTGTGCTTCCATCAGGAAGACCAGTCAGTAGAAACTGAATATGGAAATAATCTAAATACTGTGTGATTAAATGTGAAGTTGCTAGTGTTCAGCTTCCTGGTGTATGTACTGGCCACTATTGTTTAGAAGGCTTAGATTCGTAATTTTCTTCCAAACGGAGTGAATACAGAGAGTATTTAACGAAATATAAAAAAATTCTGATTACGTAATGTAATGTATGCAGTGAGATTAGATCAAGAGAGATGAGATGTGTGGGACATGTAACACGTAAGAATAGACAAAAAAGAGACCTAGGCCTAGATATAAAACATCTAAGACCTGGAAAATGGGGTCACGGAGTAATATTACAGTGCACATAACTGAGGGGAAAAAATGGCATAAACTGGATATCTTTTTAAGTCAGTATAGTGACTAGGGTTGAGAGATGAAAGACCTAGGAATCGTGGTTTGAATCCGGGAAAGGGCAAGAAATTTTTTTCTCCTAAGTTTCCACACCGGCAGTGGGATCCGCCCAGTGCCCTGTTGATGGGTACCGGGGGCTCTGTCCTCCGGAATACTAAGGCAACCGAGGAGTGAAGCTGATCTTTCACCTGCATCGAAAGCTGTGGTTAAGAAAGGGTGGGGCTGTAATTGCACTCCTCCATACGCCATACACTGACTGTAATATTCCCACCCGTAGTAGTAGTAGTAGTAGTAGTAGTAGTAGTGGTGGTGGTGGTGGTGGTACTAGTAGTAGTAGTAGTAGTAGTAGTAGCAGTAGTAGTAGTAGCAGTAAGATTAGCAAGAATTGCAGTCGTAGTACGCAGCAGTAAAGTATTAATAAAAGAAGTCCTATTTGAATTGATTCTATCAATCACTTTCGCCTAGACATTCGCATTTAAAGCGATCTTAATATGTATAGTTAGCAAGCGAACATAATAATGTGCTAATCCTCCAGGGACAAGCCTTTCTTTCAAGCCACTTACATCCTGCAGTCCAAACTTCTCAGCAAGCGAACTGCCTGCAATGTTGAACTAACCCAATGACTATAAGCCAGTTCCCCCGCACGAATTCAAAGCGAAGTAACGGCCGAATCTGTCAGAAACTTCTCTTCACAAGTCGGTTTACCGCACTCGAAGGATTGATGGACGTAGCCTCCAGCGGCAGTCATGTGCGCCGCTCAGGTGAAAGTCTGAGAAACCAGTTTCTGCAGTTCGACACGGTGCTGCGGTACGTGACAAACACCCTGGACTGAATTTTCTTCACAGACAGGAATACGGAACCTGCATGCTTCGCTTTGCAGGAGTGAGAAGAAAGTGCACCACTCCATTGGTGTATATATATATATGTGTGTGTGTGTGTGTGTGTGTGTGTGTGTGTGTGTGTGTGCGCGTTCCAAAGTAACTTCTTTGCATTTATCCATATTTGATTGGCTCTGGTGATGAAAAGCCCTTGGTGAGAAGCTACAGAATATATTGCAAAATCAGGAAATTATATTCCCTTTTCTTCACACAGTCAGTGGTACGATGTGAATCGACGGATGTCTGTATCTTCTGAATGTTCTAGGTTGTCAGGTAGAGGTCTCTGCTTCGGGTTGACCACACGTCCAGAGGATCCCTACCGAGTGTGGTGTGGCTGAGTGCGATCGCAAAGCCTAAAAAATGACGAGGCTTAGGCCCACCAGAGCTGTCGAACCATGGGCGGAAAAACAACCTGATCAAAAAATTTGAACAAAAATACCTCCCTATATTTTCCCTCCAAATAATTCCCCAAAATGTCACATAATTATCTTGGATTTGTTGTTGCTTCTCTTTGTAAGGGCCGATATTTCCTTAAATATTCAGTAAGTCTACACAGCAGAATGCTTCGTGCAAAAGATGTTGATTGTGTTAAAAAGTAGAAGATAAGAAAGGTAAATTTGTCCCTACGCACTCCATGAAAATATATGTGTGGAGTGGCAGTATAGATTCACTCATTCTTAATCGACACTCGACGGAGGTTAAATGGTTAACCTCATGTTCGTCGCTTTACCACTGCGAAAGAACCCCGGTACCCATTAAATAGGAGGCTGGGTGGGCACCAGAACCCTTGTGGAAGTTTTGTACAAAAGATAAATATTTTGGCCCTACTGGGATTCGAGCCCCGTTGCGTCCAACGCTTAATAGTCGCTACACTTAAATTTAAAACTTCCGCGCGGTGAAGAAATTTATGGATTTTCATAAAACTTGAGATAATCGACATGTCAACATGGGTAACTGTAACTTCATACTTGTTAATTTTCTATCATAATTAACCAACAGGATGGTTCTATAAGTTCTGACGTGGAAGTGTCCATGGCGCTGGTTCTGAAATTCAGTAAGAAAAGTAGACCGTCGAAGAGCTTGCACCTGTTGCTGATAATTTTGCCATCCATAAAAGAAGACTATGACGCCTTGCGAAACATATATAGTCGAATTAGGTTATTATGTCATGAAAGAGACTGAATATTTTGTGTCGATATAAACGAGTGTTTAGAAGCGAGGAGTATAGTGTTACGGTTATTAGTGAAGAATTAATTGGTATCACGGAATATCTGACGCTATAGGTGAGATGCCTTAAAAACCGATGTCGTTATAACCGGGTTCCACTGTATTTGGCTTTCACTTTCACACCGCCGACAAATGAAAAACGAAGGCTAGATTTGTGAATTTTTATGGCGATATATTGCTTATACAACCACAAATTACTGAAACATTTTTGTACATTGACATTTTCATTGCAAACACTGCGATGGCGCAAATCTTTGGTTTCATATCTCACATATTTAAGAAGGTCAGAATCCTTGCTAGTGGGTAAAAGACTGTAATTCGTCTAAATCGTAATTAAATTTAGATTCTAACTCACGGAGAATAAACGTCATCTGTATTACAAAGACCGAGGGCTTCTTATTCTATAGGAACGTAACAGCTGTCTGTTCTGAGAAGTACACAAAGTCCATAACTACACTCTAGTTGAACAATTCAAAGTTTTAAACGTTTCAAGAAGTGGTACATATGGTTACCCTTTGTCTTTTTAGGTTTGATGTTACCTACTTGAGGCGAATGGACTGCCCTGTACGTGCCTGATGCTCCACGCGGACCACAAGTTTAATAGCGTTAAATTTGTCTCCGCATAATTTATGTGGCAGGGGCACGCAGTGGCGCAGTTGCTTGAGGCTCTGCGCTAGAAGCCGGAATGTTGCGGGTTCGATTCCCGATGGTGTCATTGGAATGTTTCAGTGACTTAATCCTTCCGGCCGCACTATGGCCCCGTGGTTGACTCAGCCTTTAACATAAATGAGTACCAGGAATATTTCCTGTGGGTGGGGGTAAAGGCGGCCGGTAACTATATCTGACAACATTACCACTTCCATGTGCCGACTGTCTGGAAATTTGAGAGCCTCAAACTTCTGGATACCTGAGGGCTTGTACAGGCCTGTACAGGGACTGCTTTACTATAATTAAAGGCAACGAATCTGTAACTTCCACTCGAAAATTAGTAATTATTCAAGAGACATAAATTAATTTCGCTGTAACATGGACATATTATACCGAAACACTCCCACGTGTAGGCCAAAAGGAGGACTGGGTGAAGTGAAATACCACATAAACGGGGAAAATTGTTGGCATACGACGTAAGTGTCTGTTTGTCAAATAATATTGCACGTTTTATAAGTGTATTGTTGTTACTCGGATGCCAGCTTCAGCTCCAATCCCTCCATCCACCCCTCACGTCCACCTATGTGATCCGTTTGGGGTATAACGTGTCCCGTTGAGTCCCTTTATATTGCTTTCGGAAGAAGTGTATTTATAAACACAACCAAGAGTAGGTGCGATGGTAAGATTAAAATGCGTGTTAAATGTAGTGCGAAGGTCTGGACTGGGAGCATCCTGTTCGGTGTAGAGGCCAGTGGAGGGATCTTGTAAACAAGAAGTAAATGTTGCATAAGAGCCGGGGAAATTTTCGAAAAGATGAAGGGTGACGTTCAGCAACAGATCACCTGGACTGCAAGTGGTGTACTGCTTGAGGTGTTACACAGGCTTTACTACGACCTTCTTTGTTTTAAAAAACGTAATTCTTCACGCACATACGTAAATGTAATTATATCTACATTTACAATTATATTTATAGGAACAGGATCAGTTCAGCTCTTCTCACCGGATGTTCGTGAAACCCACTAATACTCAGCAGCATTATGTGAAGATCTTACACACTGAATTTCATCCAAATCGGGCGGTATGGACAGAAATCCATTTACACACCCAAGTAAAGTACGCTTTTTATTGCACCGGTTTTCAAGAGAGTCACCAGTAAATTTTCATAACATCTGCTATAACAAGTTTCATACAAATCGGATGAAAATTCTTCAGAACGGGCAAAAATTTAAATTACGTCCTTAAACCAGCGTGTGACTTGCACTGTATCGATTTTCACGACTCACAACTGCTGAGTGGAATTATGTGACGATATTCTGTAGCGAATTTCACATATGTCGCGAGGAAACATGGAAAGCACAGGTACAAATTCTTTTACACCCCTACGTATTGTGCTATTCTTATGGAGCCGCTTTTCACGGAACTCAATCTTGCTCGAAAAATTTTGTAAGGTACTTAATGAAAACTCCAATACAGTTTAGTTGCTGAAATTAGGTCACAGACAGATGGAAAGACGGAAGGATGGACAGACTTGATCTCCATATAACGCGCTTTTTCTTCGTAAAAGACATCTAACAATCAAGTAACGATTTACCAAAATACAAACTATTTATTAATCTCCGCAGTGGGGACGTGAAATTTCAATAGAGCTAAAACCAAAGCCTCTCGTTATATACGATCCACAGCCACTTCCACTTTCACAAAATATATAGTGTCCGTAAGACATTCTGGATATTATCCTTCCATCTCATTCTAAGTCGTGTTTCTATACAATTTTCTAAGTCTTACTTTGCATTTATTTGTCGTTTTCCTCAACTGAGCTACACATTCTAACAAGTTCGTGTTCGAGGTTACATAAATAAGTAGCAATATAGAACTTATGTACAGGGCTACCATATACCACGTTTCCTTTTTTTTTTATTTTTATCAGTACGTAATATTTCAGGCCACACTGAGTGGAAGCTTTAATGTCGCCTAATGACCTTAGAAGAAAAGGACCCCTTCCGTAGGTCGAGTAATTAATAAACCCTGCAGCATTTCGACTGGAAACGCGGTTTGATTTCTGGCAGGTGCAAGAATTTTCCTTCTCCGAAACGTCCAGTGGGTTCTAGGGCCCACCCGTCCTCCTTTTCAAAGTAGAGAGGGAACACTTTTCTCGGTGGCAAAGCGACCGAGGTGTGAAGCCGACCACTAACAGCTAGTTCCGAGGTAAGGAATAAGTAGAGCTGTGCCTCCACACCCCTATAAGCCTTTACGACCTGGACAGGAAAAAACTACATTTACGTTTGCGGCGTTTCTTCTTGTTTGTTCGCTTCGTATTTTAGGCTGTAAGAATAATTCTAAGCAATTTTAAATTCGTTCTGATGGAGATGACAACTCGTAGAGGCGGGTAAATTTAAAGTGAAAGTGTCATGGGTTAGATATGCCACTGTCTAACACAATGGCACACAACAATAAAAAGAGCCATTGTTACCACACAATGCAAACACCGCTAGTATCATATTCTCTGCTTCAGTAATCGAAACAAGCGCCAGCTGCTAGTGGAGCAAGTCACTGGATTAAAACAAAAGACTCTGTAAATAATTGTTGGTGAGCATTTATACTGGCTGTGGTTTGCACACTGTACATAGTGGTGTTATTTACATTTCCCATTGAGATAATTCTCTGCTCTACTTTATTTTTGTTAAAAAATAGACAATGCGTAATTAAAATTATTCCAGACTTGTGAAGAGAGTAGAGAGCGTTTTAACGCGGTTTTCACGTAACAGATACCCTTACCAGGCTTTATATTTGTGAATTAGGAAACGTGAAAAAATAGCAGTGAGCCAAAAGGCGTAAAATATTATGGTACTTATATAGTATGTAGTGCGTCAGTGTCGTGCTACTAAATGGCTGGCTTTATTTTCTCCCTTCCTCCCCTCACCCACATTTACTAAAAAACTAAAAAAAAAAATGCAACAACAAATAAAAATGAAACGTTACCCCTTCGTACACCTTCAGTCCATAACTCTCAGACTAACCGAAGAGCTGTCTTTAGGCGCATACACAAAATTGCGAAAAGCGGCTATTAGTTTCGTCATGTTTGTCCGTCCGCATGGAACAACTCGGCTCTCACGGGACGGATTTTCATGAAATTTAATATTTCAGTATTATTTGAAAATCCATCGACAAAGTTCATGTTTCATTAAAATCTGACAAAAATAAGGGGTAATTTACATGAAGACATGTGTACATTTATAACAACATCTCGCTGAATTCTTCTGAGAATGAGAAATGGTTCAGACAAAGCTGTACACAAAATCAAAACACACATTTTATGTTCAATAACTTCGCCCCGAAAATAGCGCCAGTTATGAGATAATTGGGAACAACATGGCAGAGCCGGACACACGACATATGACAACATAACACAGAGCGTGCCCTTTGCATGCTGGGCAAATAAGGCTCCAGACACACACTCAGAATATGTAACATTTATTGCTTTTCCACGGCAACAATGGTTACGCGAACGCGCCTCAATGTTACATTTATATATAATTCCTCTCTTGTTATTTTTAAACCTGTAATTCACTTGATGTTCTTGTCTCATTTTCCACACTGCTGCCAAATTAATTTTGCGATGTTTAATAGGAAAGTTCGAACAGTGATTGTTCTGAGGAACAAAAGCTTGGAGGTTTTGTAGTATAAGTGCGATTACACGTTGCGCTGTGGAAGTCGGCTTCGTTTCCTGAAGTATTTCAAGTTTAAATATTCTTGCCAAGAAACAGCAAAACACCACCCGGCTGCAGAAGACATACAATTTAACGCTGTGCAATAAGTGAGAGAGTCTTGGATTGCAGTCTTACCAATGTTATTTAGTCTACACAGATGTGAATATGACATGTCAAAAACACTACAGTGTTTCATCGTTTCTCTGGTTAATGTGCAGAATTTAGAGACTTCTTTTGTACGATATGTCACTTTTTTAAAGATAAATTTGCAGACATTATCTTTTACACATTTCAGCCAGTCTTGTTGCGATAATAAAATGTATTAAGCTACGTTGAAATGGATGCGTGGCAAGATGGTAGGAAAATGTGTATATAGAATTATGATGCAGAACGCTCTTGGAAATAACTACTTGGAAGATCGTGAAAATATAATAAGTTAAAATCAATAAAAATATTAGGAAACCAGGTTCCGAGGGTGGAAGGTGGCTGGAACTGGCTCACCCTTGTGTAAAACGGAGGACTTTGGTATTAAGGTTTTTTAAACTGTCGGGTTTTGTTCCTGTCCATATAGCTTAAAAGAAACAAACACTAATGGCCGCGCAAAGTGATACGGCAGTGTGGTTAAACCTGCAATACATGAACATCAAGATCAATGCAGTATGTAAAATTATGAATATATTCTGGAATTAAGACTATGCCTACTGCAACCAACTAAACACTTCCGCTTTTACCCCTCAGGGTTCCAGACGTGCCGATGTTGAACGACATATCTCCTCTGTCAGATCGACCCCGACCCCCGCCTAATCTCGTAGTGCAATATCAGGAAATCCGTACCATAGTTCAGGCAACGGATTAGCTCTGACAGCAGGATATGATATACTTGCTCTTATACATTCATCTGAAAATTCGGTAAGAGTAAGAATGACTTACCTCTGCAGCAGCTTCAGAAAGCAACAAAATTCTTCCATATTTAAATCAATACAATCAATAAAATTCAAACGTACTGAAACGAGATTAAACAGTGGACACTCAAATTAACTGGCGCGGAAAAGAAATTTTCTAGGCATTTCCTATTCCCTTCATCTATAGTAATTACAACATGTGTCGCAAATTCCCCAAACTTCTTATTTTCATTCTCTGTTGCATTATGTGTAGTTACCTTCATTTTCTGGGCACAAGTGGCGACATGACTTTGGAAAACTCTGACCGAAAGTACAATTTATGGGACATGATTAAATAAAGTGTAAATTTGTTTCAAGCAAATTCACATTTGTGTGTGCTTTTCGTACGTGTAAAGTAAAGGGAATAAAATACACTTTAATCTTAAGCGTGCTTTGAATTAGTAACAGCAGACCGTTACGCTTTCTTCACCGTGACGGCCAGCGAAGTCAATTATTTTTCAATAGGCTCTTAGTAGACACCGAGTGTGACAAGACGGACAGAGAGGACACACGACTTAACACGAGATTCAAACCACGGTGATACCTTGGTGTTTGTCACACAGGTCCACACCTGAAATTTTTTTATCTTGATCAACACGACAAAAAGAAAAACAGGTGAGAATCGTACCTATGTCTTATGTCGAACTAGAGACCTGCATGAAAAGCCAGCAACCTACCCTTAGACCAGCTGGTTTGCATAAACCATTAGTAGCATAACACAGTTAGATACAAACAGTAATACCCTGGTGACACAAGGATAAGAATTCAGGCGGTACATGCGAAGTTCAGAAGACGAGCCCAATATAAAAAACTTTTTGGAAGGATGTACCTACCGATATACACGATGTTGGCCAGGGTTACAATAAGAAACGGAATTTCGAATAGTTTGTAAACTCGGAACAGTTCTAAAATAAATTCTTCCCATCTGGTCACACTGAAGGAATCCGTACGCTGACGCAATCAACTGGTCTCGCTTCAGTAGCTTTGACTATTAGAACCGCCAATCAGAATTCTGCTGACTTAATTCAGAGCGTGATCAAGGAAGTCTTGAAAATGTGACAAGCATGGATGCCTTCTGACTGGGAAAGTGCAATATGGGGACAAAAAGTGATCTTCCTCAAAAAATAGAGTTGACAAAGTTGACGAAGGGAAAGACTCGGAAGGTAGCATAGTAACACTCTAGTGAAAGTAATTTCGCGTGGTGTTCAGTGTACGTGAATTCGGAACGGTTTTTTCAGTCCTCCTGCTGTTTGCCTCTACAAACGTCAACAGTTAATGTTAGGTCGATCTTTAACATAAAAGTATTTTTTGATATCCTTAGGGTACTTCGGTTTATGTTATTCCAATTCGGTAAAACATACTGATATAAGTTTCCGCCACGTTCAACAAAGGTCTTGTTTACTTTGAGCTCTGTACTTGTGCATCCAGACACCCAACAAGGCTTTAAGGAAAGATCGAGGCCGTTCCTCCTTCCGAATGTTTAAACCCTTGGCAAATAAAATTTAAACGCAAAGTGTATATTAATTTCATTTCAGGTCAAATCGATTCACCAGGAACACTGTGCCATACAACAGAACACTGTGCTTTCAACGGGTATCTCAATACACGGTAATTCTCGGTGGAATATACAATTACTTGTAAGTGCAAGTTTTTCGTAAAAAAGTCCTTACGTTAAAAGAACTCCGCAGAATTCAACATGTGGGCAGACAACGCCTTAGGCGGTTTAAGAATATGCTACATAATCTACAAGAGTCAACCACGGTAATTAATATAATGAAATAACATTACTGGAGCCAATCAGAAGATAAGATTACGTGGTATTTAATTTCGTAACTAAAAAGCCTACAACGACTGTGATTGTATCTGGAAAATTCTTCGCCAAATGAGTATTATGTTTCCAGCGTTGAAACAAAGTCTTAATGGCAACAGATTTAAAGATGATTACGAGGTAGAAACAGTTGTGACATGATGGGTGATAACACAGAACACGGATTTTCATCAACAGGGAACAGAAAATTTGCAACAAGGTAGGAAAAATTATTCAATTTGACGGTGACTACATGGAAAATTAGTGGGCGAGCAGTGCAATTAAATCGTAACCGTTCTTGCTCCAGGTATTAATAAAGCATAAAAATATACAGGGTGTTTCAGGAACAAAAGTCACTATTTTGGAAGGTGATAGTATCGGTCATTGTGAGAAAAAATTTCTTTTGAACATGTGTCTAATTCTAAACGATTACCGACAGACTGCTCTTGGATTCTACAAATAGAAAAGCATTGTGAATCGTAATAAAGAAAGATAAATTACTTCCTGTTAATTTTATTTCTATTTTAATTCAATATTTAAATGACATTAAATGACAAATTGGTTGTACAGAAAAGACAAACTGGTTACAGTTCACAATAAATATTCCAAAATCCCACTGTCAACTGCAACGCACTTTGCAACTTGTGTGCAATAACCATCCTTTTTGTCTGAGTTGTTCTTCAAGTTTATTTAAGCTGGCAGTAGCATCCAAAATGCGAGCAATTCGTACGCAAATCCCCTTTTACTTTGCAAATTTTGTTCTTCATCTAAACCCACAAATAAGAATCTAAGACATGACAGAAAAGGGACGGGCAAAGAGTGCGCGCCAGATTCATCCGGCTCTGTCTCAAATTTTATATTTTCCATTATGTGCATTATAATTCAATTTCTGTAATATTAACCAACAAATGCACACAACTGTCATAGGTTTAAAATCATATTTTTAAAAATACTAATTCCTACATGCTTCGGACCTTAATGGTCCATCGTCAGGGAAGACACTAATTGCTGTTGCACAAAGCAATTACTTAACAATATTTTGATCTCTTGTATATGTATAAGAATTTCCATCAGTTTTTCTACAAGCAACACTTGCAATACCCTTATGCCTTCATGGCGTACGCAGGGACAACTGTCACGATTGCGTCAGATTTGGTAGTACACAGTACGCCATAAAATCCACTTTACAAGCACAGAGCCATAACAGTTCTGTATAGAATGGTGAGTAATATGTCAGAATTCTTCAGGAAACAAGAACATGTATCCGTAAATCCTCATCCTGAGTTTACATACTTTACATTCAATTTGGTTTGAAGCCCTGAAAGTGATTGTTATTAAATTCACTATACACGGCGTCGTCGGATATTACTACGGCTTCGGAACATTACAACATCGATTCTCTCGTCACAGATGACATACGCGCTGCAATTAAACAGAGCAGGGCGTATCAATCACAGATTCAAACAGCGATATTAAAGTCATGTTACTTTAATAATGCTACATTTACTGTCGTTATAATGAAGGAGTACAATCTGCACAAATTAAATGGAAAAGATTTTTGTCTCTTCGCATGTTTTGAATAGTGGAAATTTCGGGCTTTTCTTGGCAGCGTTCTTAAACGAATGCAAAATTCAGAGGTAGTCCCTTTGTATTTTTATTTTCTACATTGCCAGAACAGTGTAATCGGCAAAATGACTAGGCCACTGGCTGGACAATCGAGGTAATGCGGTTCGATTTCAAGCGGATTCCCGAAACGTCTCTAGGCCGGCCCTAGAGCCCATCCAGCCTCCTGTAACATGGGAAGAGCCTATCGTTCCCCGGAGTAAAGCGGCCGGGGCGTGACATTGATCTCCCATTCCCACCTAGCGCCAAAGTTAAAGAAAAAGTAGAGATATACTTTCACACCCCCTCTGGGCCTTCATGGGTAGTTCTAGGGTGAATTTTCCTTTTACCTTTACTTTTTTATACATTTATATCTACATATATAAAAGTCAGATTGCGACCTTGGTTGATTCGTTGGTTGTTTGGTTGGTTTTCTTTGGTGGTTTGGTCGATTACGCTATTAAGAATAAAGTATATTATATATAAGGCTAAGAAACAGCACGCGTGAGATATCACTCCCGGTATAAATAAAGGGTTTTCTTGGTATTATGTTACATACCTTATAACAAAGAAATGCTTCAAGTAGAGACTACGTGAAACTTCATTTCCTTCCTTAAGTAAATGCTTTAACTTACAGAACATCAAGCTCTCTGTGTTTATCGATCTTCAAATTTCTGGATCAATCCACCAATTTTCACGAAATGTGGTACATGCAGACTAATGGAACAAAGCATGACGCAGTGGCCATGCTCCTGAAAAGAGGAGAGCAATATGCGGAAGAAAAGGAAAGTTTGGGAAATATCTGAAGGACAAAATGGGGAGTTATACCACACAGTGCACTAGACAAACAATTGAAAAAGAAGTCGTGCTACTTTAAAAAATAGACAACAAATATTTTTGGTCGAGTACTATAAATTTAAACACAGTAAAACTCCGAAGGTTTTTAACTTAGATCGAAAAATGAATTGACAGCCCCATGACACAACACAATCAATAACTTGTATCTGGGAACCCTGATAACGACCTACAGGAGGGGCGACTATGTCGGTTTGGTAGAAGAATCTCTGTAAATAATTAAGTTATAAGCTAACATACACAAATGCATAATACATATATGAAAACAATTCTATCCCACAGATTCTTATACGCCTGAAAATAAGGAGAAACTTCACAGAATGTAGGCCACTAGCGTTACTTACTCGGAAGTTCTGGAATTACTTACTTTGACATTTAAAAGGTATGAAGATTTTTAAAGTAAATCCTTTGAAGCATGCAAAAAAACTCTGCGAAAATTTGTTATCTGTCTTTAAACAGTTTTCGGTTACGGCTGGTTCCAAACTTCTTGGCCGCGCGCAGAAACCAACTTTCGTTTCTCCCATCCGTCACCACAGTTCTGTGGAATCGTTCTCAGGTTGCCACATGCTCATACAACGACCTGGCATCGTGTTGATAGCTTATCTTAAAACAGTGTAATACGAGTGTCTCCAGGTTTTCGCAGCGGCAGCCCGTAATAAAAATGGCAACAGCGAACAAGAACTGGTGTTAACTGCGGATCGCGGTGTTGCCATTTCATGGAAACAGGAAATAGGACCTTTTCTGATGACCCTTGGGTATAAATAATCTTCACAGTTCGATGGCTGAAGCCAAAATGACTATTGTCACAACACAGCAGGTAGTGTCCTGAGTATTCTCCGCCCCCCTCAGCACTAGCCACTGCAAACACATTATTCTTCTTGTAGTTATATGCTACTCCGTGTGTGGGTATACTGTATGGTAGATCTTCTACCGGTCGATATTTTTATAATGGACGATAAGGCATTGGTAACTAACTAACTAACTAACTAACTAATTCCATGGAGCAGAGACCTTCTTGAGAAGCTGACAGTTTCTCAGCTAGTCAAGAAATTCCCCGCAATTTTATGGAACCCGAAGGTTCATTACCGCATTCAAAAGAGTCCGCCACCTGTCCCTATCCTGAGCCAGCTCAATCCAGTTCATGTCCTCCCATCCCACGTCTTGAAGATCCGTTTTAATATTATCCTCCCATCTACGCCTGGGTCTCCCCAGTGGCCGCCTTGCCTCGTCTCCCCACTAAAATCCTGTATGTACCTCTCTCGTCCCCATCCATGCTACATGCCCCACCCATCTCATTCTTCTCGATTTGATTACTCCAATAATATTTGGTGATGAGTACAGGTCATTAAGTTCCTCGTTATGTAGTCTTCTCCAATCCTCTGTCGCCTCGTCCCTCTTAGGCCCAAATATCCTCCTCAGCACCCTATTCTCGAACACCCTCAGTCTTTGTTCCTCCCTCAGTGTGAGAGACCAGGTTTCACATCCATACAGAACAACAGGTAAAATTATAGTTCTGTATACAATAATCTTTGTGTTTTTGGATAGCAACCTGGAAGACAAAAGATTCTGCACCGAATGATAGCAAGCATTCCCCGACTTCAATCTGCTCTTAATTTCTTCACGAATGGAGTTTCGATTCGTTAGGGTTGCTCCCAAATACTTGAATTCTTCCACCATTTCAAAGGATTTATTATCTATATTTATGTTGTGATTGTGTCCTGCATTCTGATTTTGAGACATGACCATGTACTCAGTTTTCTCAGCATTTACTGCTAGACCAATCTCCTTACTACCAATCATTAAATCTTCTGCATTTTTCCTTATACTATGTATGCTTCCGCCCAATATATTAACATTATCAGCATAAACCAGAAGCTTATGTGCACCATTCAATTTCAAGCCCTCCTGGTTTGCCTGAACCCTCCTAATGGCATATTCTAAAGCAAAATTGAAAACCAATGGCGACAGATCATCTCCTTGTTTCAAGCCATTCTTAATAGGAAACGTGTCAGACAGATGTTTGCCTACCCGAACTCTGCTATACGTTTCACTTAGGCACATTTTTGTTAATCTTACTTGTTTCATGGGGATACATAACTCAATGAGAATATTATACAAGACCTCCCTCCTAACTGAATCATAGGCTTTCTTGAAGTCTATAAATAGCTGATGCACTGCCTCATTGTATTTCCATTTTTTCTCAAGTATTTGACGAATGCTGAATATATGATCAGTAGTTGACCTGTTACGTCGAAATCCACACTGATGACCCCCAAACCTTCCTCTGCATATGGAGTTAAGGCGTTGGTAACATCAGAACAAAAGTCGGCCTACCAAGTACGCTCGTAGTTGTGACCACGCCTTTGGTGCAGGTCGCGGCCAAGACGTTTGAAAACAGCTCTACCCAAACCGAAATTATGGTAAAATTATACAGTTTGACAGTAGCTGGTCTCACAACATTCTCTTGAGTCTTCAATTAAGAAGACGTCCTTTTGCTGCCATTACTAGAAAAGTTAAATCCCTGTACGTCTTAGAAGTTGCCATGTGAGCTCTTTGCAGCCAAATATCCCATGCGAGAGGAACACGAGAATTTCATATGTGGAAGACGAAATGTTTTTCAGACATTGATTTCTTACAGGCCTGCTTAATACACTCCTCGTCTTAGCCTTACACGTTTGCTCAGATATTAACTGAATGCTTTCCAGCACTCTCTGGTAAAGGATTTTAACTCAGGCAACATGGCTGCTTTAGTGGTAGGTCAAATACATCTTCACACACAAGGGGAAGTTACCCAACACAGCTATGACCGGGTACAGAACTAGGAGGTAAACATTTTGTCTTGACTGATTAATTTTAAAATTTTTATATTAAATCCTTGAATGCATAGAAACCAGCACAAAAACAAATTCAGTGGCCCTTCCGCTCGTAACGAAAAGCAGGCCGAAATGTCCAAGCTAGTCGTCACTTACGTAGTGCGAATGATGTAAAAATCATAGATTTCAAATATCGAAAAGCAAAAAAACGAACCAGTCACCTAGCTAATTAAATGCATAAAGTAGAGCCCGATAGTTCATTAGGTAGTGAAGAAATCGTGCGCATTTTGTGAAATTAAAGTCTCATTATCGTATCCATAAGAGTCCACCATTCCAAGCATTCCGGTATTGAACAGCTGCTGTACTGAAAGCCAAGTCATTATGTCTGCCGGGTGGACACGTTTACGAATATATTCTGGTAGTAAGCCATTTGTTTAGGAATGAATAACTGTGCTCCATACTAGAACTGTTCCAGGAAATGGAAACGTAAGCTATATGATTGAAACTAAACGAAATAACACAACATGTATGAGCATACTATGATCAATTGGTCTTAAATTCAAACGGAAACGTGGAAGTATTAAAACATACGAATAGATCATGAGAGTGGGAAGTCTCGTTACGCGCGGGGCGCTTCAGAATATTCAAGTATTTTCAGGAAGGATGCAAAAATATTTCATTAATTCAGTTCCATGAAGCAGAAGGCTGACGGCATACATATACGCGTGCGCACCTACGCGCACATGCTGACGACTAGCGGAGGTGGTCGCAATTAGCCCAAACACTTGTCTTTCTACAGCAGAATATATTCAAAACCCTCTGCACACACTGGCAGCCATCACAGCACATGGAATTCAATAAACAGGAAGACGGGAAGAGAAAAGTTCTGATACATGCCTCAGTTTGGCGGGAACTGCGTAGAAAGGTAGTGGGATGACACTGCAATTAAAAGTGAACTGTCCTTAGCGTTTAACATAAAGAAACCAAAATACATGAATTGTAAACTTATTTTCTGTCCGATTTTGTATTATTACGGCGATCAATTAAAAAAGTATGAGAGGGCCCGATAAGCACGCATGTTGAAATGATAAATTCCTGCAAAATTTGACGGCAAAATTTGCAGGGATGTAACCACTTCTCTTCTCTAACCTAGTAATAGGTAGGGGTACGGTATTAAAATATGTCTGACAAACAGGTATGAGAACGTGATGTGGATATGGTCTAGTGGTGCGACCTGTACAATAATTAGTGAAAACTTGGCTTACAAAGGTGTGGAATTTACCGACCTTCTGAGCAACTGTCAGCTCCTTCAGAACGAGACAGAGCGTGCTTGGTTCGATTCCAAAAACAGGCGCTTCTGAGATACAAAGCTAACTAAACTTTCACCCTATTAATCCAGTTACGCATGTGAGACGCGTGATTAAGACCTATGGGCAGCATGCGTCTATTTATTTAGTTAATTGGGCTTTGTCAAAATTCAGATGCAAAAATTTTTAGAAGCTTGCGTGGAAATATCCAGCAAGGCTGAAGGGAAGTTCCCTGTTTGTACGGTGGAATTCGCGACTCCGAAAGGCAATGGCGGATTAACAGAGGCCTGTGCTGATGGGAACCGTATGCTAATCTTTGGTTGTAGGGAATTTGACAGATAAATAATTTAGACAGGATAAGTTTCGAACTACCAATAAAACTTAGACTAGTTTATGCCTGGCATAACATGCGATTTCGGCGCTTTTATACAGCCAATCACATTTGTTATTTGTGGTCGTGACGGTGATGTGATTTTGGGGGGGGGGCGCCCCAAGAAGAGCACAGAAGGTTATTCCGGAAAGACAGTAAACACTTGGATCTTCGTTGTCGTGACAAGTAGACATGGACTTATCTGCACTCCCGAAACTTACACCACAAGAACTAAATCGTGTAACCGAAAGTGCGGGTTGTCGTGTGTCGATCCATAATCGGGTTAACCAATAAACCCAATTAGAGTTCACTGGTATTTCGTCTTTGAGAGCAAAGACGTCCTAGTGTTGCTACCTTCCACCCTCCCGGGGGGGCCGCCGCCCCGTGTAAATGTTCCCTGAAGAGACAGGGACTTATTCTTCTGAGCTACAACGTGGAGTGAGCGAAGGAGTGTCAGCTGCAACCCTGCCAGGCATCTGGTAACGGCAGGTGAGGGATCGGTTGCAAGAAGAACCCTCTTCAATACAGTGAGTAAATCTGTTATAATCTGTACCCTTTTCATTTGTGTCGCTGTACGTTTGTTCATCGTTTAAATAAAAGAGCTGCCCCTGATAATCTTCTTAAGACGAGAATATGCCAAGCTGATTTCAGAAACTGCCTACATGAAGTTTCGTCCTTAAATTTAGACTGTTATGCCGGACATTACGAATTTATGGTTGTTACCTACTTAAGGCTCAGTACACATCTCAAATCGAGGAAGCCCCGGTAATATACAGCAACGAATTTTAAAGGTCACCGTTTCAGGAGTGACAAGGACGTTGACTCATTACTATTCCTGATTGTGTTACACAGAAGCGCCCTTCATTCTTATGTGTTGCAGCGTGCAGTGACGTGTAATGCGTGCACGACCTCACAGTAACACCGTGTTTACATATAAAGCACGTCCCTGACCGCGCCTGCTGTTTGCACTTTGATATGACTGAATGAGTGCCTGTTTGCTTCGCTAGCCGTGTGTCCCGTTCCCTGAGCAACACTCACAAAAAAAAATAAAATAACGGTCAACACATTTGCCGGTACGACGTCACTTAATAGCAACTAAGCATATACTTATGCCCACCTGTTCCAAACAGGTGGGCACATCCAGACGTGTTTCAGACATACTGAACAACATACAGAAAAAAAACCTTGTTATTTCCTACGATGCGCGCTTCAGAAAAACGTCAAAGGAACTGGTTCAATATAATGATGATGATGATGATGATGATAATAATAATAATAATAATAATAATAACAAAAGTGATGCCAAAAACAACAGAGGCAATTGGAACCATCTCACAATATTAGGAAAATACCTGAGCAATATACGGGGAAAGGAAGAGACAAGGAACTACAGAAAATATCCACTTGGCCAATGCACGCATACTTCGGAACGTACTAATGTAAAAGTACAAAACATTTAACATGGGAAATAATATTACATGTGGCATAAATTGTAAAAACAGAATAGCTGCAAAACTACACACCGAGAAACATGGTTTGTTTCAGGTGTATAATTGCAAATGCTCTGCATAAAGGCGATAATGAATAATAATAATAATAATAATAATAACAAAAATAAAAATGTTTATGTCGGACATCCCGTTGCCACCGTAAAAAAGGAATGCAGGCAGTGAATCATAACTATAATTTGCTGTGATTAATGTATAACGTACAATATATAACATGTAATACACGTATATATTATATCACGGCAAAATATAGGCTAGTTGTGATTAACTGCCGATCCCAGTGACCGCGCCGTCTAAGGCGTGGGTCTGCGGCCGAACGCTTGTTGGCATTGCGGGTTCGAATCTCGCTGGGGACGCTGATGTCTGTCTCTTGGGATTGTTGCGTGTTGTTAGGTAGAGGTCTCTGCATCGAATTGATCACTCGTCCAGAGGAGTTCTACCGAGTGCATGTGTCTGAGTGTGATCGTGAAGCCTCGACAATGAGGATGCCCTACCCCAGTAGGGGCTGTTGCGCCAGGGAGAAAAAAAAGGTGTGATTAACTGCCCCGTTCTTCTCTTTAATAATAATAATCGAGACACTGGGGTACTCAGTGGCGCAGTTGGTTGAGGCACTGCGCTACAATCCGGAAGGTCGAGGGTTCGATTCCCGTTGGTGTCACTGGAATTTTTCAATGACTTAATCCTTCCTGCTGCACTATGCCCGTGGGGTCGGCTCAGCCTCTAACAGAAATTAGTACCAGTGGTATCTCCTGTGGGTAAGGGCGGCCGGAGCCTAGGGCTGAAATCCCTGCTATCTTGAAGTGCCGATTGTCTACAAGTTCTGGGAGCGTCAACTTCGTGGAACCCTAAGTGTCTGTACGGGAATTATTTGACCTTTTTAATCGACATGCCGATTTGAATACGAGTTCCGGTGTCAAAACTCCGGGTGTTAAATATTTGTTTACTAGCATAGCCACACTTCAGCACCGTTCTGCGCTGTTCTGCTTGGAAGCTTGCGTGCCGCGGTATGGAGTACGTCCTTAAGATGGTTCCGGCATTTCATGAACAAATGCAGGGAAACCGGATGGAAGACTGATCAGTACTTTGGCCGGCGCTATTCCAGCTTGTTCTGGTAACTGAACTTGGTGGTGGCTTTAGTTTGTGCGTCGTGCCGAGTTTACCAGACACCACTCCCTTCGACTCAGTGGGTTTATTTTGGTCGCGGCTGACAAAGGCCATTGGTACACTCAGCGCTTACGTTGTGGATTATTCTCGTATTTAAGTTCATTAATTTCAATAGTTGTAGTAATGTAACAGCCCTCGTTACTCCAAATACGGCTCCTGTCTTCCCTTCTCCTACGGCCAATTCAGAGACAGACAACACTTCCAGGTTTCTCAATTTTTCCAAAAGGAATAACTAGTTCTAGCTGGAAAAAGCTTCACGTGACTAGTGACGTATTCGCGCGCCAGATCGAACTGACCACTCCCGGTTACGAAGAAACAAAGCGAGACCGCGACATATGGCAGCGAAGTCTGAAACTCGCCGACAAACATGTCGTTAAAGTGAACATCTGCAAATTTAATAACTCTCGGCGCCTAGCTGTCGGAACCTCCGACGCTTAAGGCTGCCATGTCTTCCAAATTTTATTTCTAAACTTACGCAATTTATATTAAAATTAATGTATCTGGAGTAGGTGATATTTATCGAAGTTCACCCTATCACACGTTTGTCTTGGCATGATCAAATCAATTGCCCTAAAATTTTACACTAGTTAGCCAATTAACCGGCCTTCTTCGCTCAAGTAATTTCTATTAGATCTAAGATATATGCATGTTTAAAACGTCGTAGTTAATTGTATACATTCACTTAGGCCAGAAAAAATCAATCTGTAAGCCATGAGATAAGTGCCAATGCATTTTTGAACATTTTTCTGCACTGCACAAGGGAGCCACGACTCACTGCTTGACGGCCATACGTATAAGGATTGGTTGGCGCCGTGTTCTTTATTCACAGTTTGCTGTAATGGAATTGAAAACCGAATCATAAAACATGTTACACTCTGCACGTTCGACTCGTTTGACCACAGCTCAGGCCACATTGCCATCTGATCACGTCAGCAGAGTATATCTACTGAAATTGAAATTGCAACATTTGTAATAGAATATCCTATCTACTGTAGTAAGTTTGAACAGACTGAAATCTGAGAGTTTTCTGTGGTGTAGGCCTCTGCAGCAGATGCTAAAGAAGCACCGCAGCTTTAAGGCTTATTGGGCAACCCTGTGATGAAGATGATTAGGGTTTTATTTTTTGTTTTTACGTGTAATGGAGCACCGGTGGAATGAAACCGACACGGGTAAACCGACGTACCTGGGGAAACACCCGTCCCACTGCCACTTTGTCCACCACAAATCCTACATGGACTGAGCCGGCACCGAATTCGGGCCTCCGAGGTGAGAGGCAGGTGACTAACCACCTGAACACGGCCAAATCTGAGCGATACAAGCACACCTACCTACCTACCTACCTACCTACCTAACTAACTAACTACCTACCTGCCTACCCACCTATCTGTCTACCTACTTACCTAACGATATGACTATTCAGGTATCTTTAAAGAAACAATAATTTTCGTATCTGCCTGCACCATGTGTGCATTGAAAGTTTAGAGTGTGCACTTCGTGCAAATTTGAATATCGCGGGGAGCGATGTTGATCTCAAGCAATTCCTTCCTGCAATATGGTGCCAAATTGCCTTTCAATAAACTGACGTTATTTCTTGTGCACTGTGTGAAACGTAATCTCGTTACCTCTCTGCAATATACTGCCTTTACAGAAACTACCTCGATATTCCATTACTGCCAGCTGATAGCGAAGCGGAGTGTTGTGATATGTAGTAAGTTCTTCACGTACAGGATGTCCCACGAAATGTCTGCCAAAACTGAAGTGTTATCCACTGGTCTTATTTTGAGTGAAGATTTCTGAATCACGGTGGATCGAAACCTCAACCCTTACGTGGTTACCTTTTGTTCCAGCACAGCATCCCTGTCAGTGCTGAGAGAGTGAACTCAGCCTTGCAGTGTGTACACATCCACCATCCATCCTTTGACAGGTGGTTCCTGTTGTTTCTTTGAGGGAATGTTCTGTAGCCAGACTTTCTCTTATAAATATTGTTCGAACCCGGGAGTGCTCCTGTGCGTAAGGACAGATTACCTTGTCTGCTGTAGCCGTGTTTCGAATTAACCTTCAGGTTGAGAGGCGGTGAAGAAGGCCGCTTTCAAAGGACAAGTATGCAGACCCAGAGGGAAATTTAAGTACCTTTGACATCTTATTACTGTGTAGGTGGGCTGATTAATCGTTTGTGCTTGACACAATTTCGGAGCAGGCTTTGACACCTGCGAGCACATATACATTTCAATGGGAAGGATTCAGCTCACCGCATACAATAGAAATCCGTGCAGTTGCTAAGAAAACCGACTACCTAGCAACCAAGAAGCATCGAACTCAAGTTTCGGTAAAATGACACAGAATAGAAACAAATTACCTTCGTCTCTAACAATTTTTGTGAATTTCAGATTACTTCCGAAGTTGCGGGCAACCATCCAATAAGAGTCACAATCTTGTGGAACACACAGTGGATCTGCCTCCTGAGCAGGTGAGGTCAATCGAGTCTAGGCTATCTAAATTTACAGTACGTACAAGCCATTGCTCTGTAATAAATCCCTTTTCCCAACACTGAACGAAGTAATTACAAGGGAAAGAATTAGAACCGTGTTCGTAAGAAATATTATTCCAAACTTGGAACATATAAATTTACACCAGAGGTGAAAGTGCTGCGTGAATACCCTAGTTAGTTGGAGAGAAATTGTTGATAGCTAATAGGAAATATTAGTGAATCTATTAATACTGCTGTTAAAATAATATGTCAGTTCTGGGACGCACTGCTGTATCGCCGGGTTAGTATTCCCCAAACAACAACCCCGACGACACAGCTTCATATCCCCAACCCAGAACAGCTGCATCATCAACTACACTGACGTGGAAATATCAAACGTCCATAATGTTTACATCACTTCTGCAAACGTGTGGAAAAAAGTGAACTTGTGTACACTGATCGAAAAAAACTTTTCAGTTGGGAAAATTTAAAAAAAAAATCAGTGTGTGGATGTATTTGTCTATTTACATAGACCATCAGCCATTTGACGAACGCATCCCCTTCACTTCTACAACAACGAGCCCGGTCGAAACGAATAATCTTAAGAAAGAAGAAAATTTCATATACGCATGTTTGTTCACTCTTGTGTTGTTCATGAATAGTGAAGGAGGATGAAAATTAAGATCCAAAATTAAAATCACAGACATTAAATTTGTTTGCTAATTCTGTAACGAGAAGGTACCGGTAACAATTAAAGAAGCCAGGCGTTTTGTGCCTGGTAGCAAATAAAGAAATGAGACATCGGTGAACAGCAGGCAATTGAATATTTCAGACGTCGGTTTCCAAATCGTTGCCACCCAAGCAGCTGGCAGCTTATCTACGGGCACACATCAGCTGTTACGAGAAAAGGGATCATTGACCATAAATAATGGGGACGATGGGTGAAAATTCGTTCACGATAAAACACCGAGAGGGTGTCTTAGAATACAAAACAACGGCTTTCTCCCTTTACTTGAGAGATTAGCTCTAAAGTATATCATTATATGCTGAAGAAAGTCAACAATAAATCCAACATCGTAAAAGATTATTCAGCGCTGTAGGTAAGTAAAACCTGTATATTTTACAACCTTTTCGAATTCAGCCTGAAGATTTGTGTCAGCGACATTCACCTACCTAAAATTCCAACTGAGCGATATGTCAGCATTGCAAGCTATGAAACTATCTAGCTGTTTCTAGATACGTTTTGATGAAAAGTCTCTTCCAGTCGACATGCTGTCAGACCTAAGAAATTACTTCCAAAACGCAATTTCCGGCAGTAAAAAGAAACCTATAACAACATGTATTAAGTCTAAAATTTCGCTTAAATATGAGATACCTTCTTTGTGCCACAGCCTGATTCGAACTTCAAAAAAACTTCATTTTCTTTTCTTTTCTTTTCTTTTCTTTTCTTTTCTTTTCTTTTCTTTCTTTTCTTTTCTATTCTTTCTATTTCATTTTTATGGCTCGACAGCCGTATTGGGCCAAGGCCTCTTCATTGTTGAGGTTCCGCGATCACACTCAGACACATCACACTCGGTAGGACTCCTCTGGACGAGTGATCGGCCCGTCGCAGAAACTCCACAACACACCACACTCACAAGAGACATACATCCACGCTATAGGCGTGATTCGAAACCGCAATCCTAGCAAGCCAGCGGCCGCAAAAGCCCGCCAAACTTGATGTATATTTTCTAACTTCTATTACGAGGAGCAATAGGATTCACCAAACGACGGATCTGATTATCGTAAAGCCTTCAATATTGAAGATAAACCGCCGAAAATTGAAGGTGCACTCTGCGAGGGGATTCGAAACGTTAGGCGGTTTCAGCTACGACAACATTTAACTGTCATTTCAAATTTTAAACGCCTAAGTTACGCCCACTAAAGCTAGGCAATTTTGAGTTTTATCTGTTTCTTAAAGACTGAGGTTCAGAGAGAAATTAGGCGAGAAAGAAGCGTTCACAAATTCGCTTCCTTAATTCAAAATTACAAAGAAAGCCATGATTTCAGGCTCTTCTGCTCTGTAAATGAGATTATTGCTCTTCTGGGATGTTACACAGCGTGGACTGGTTACCAACTTTTCGGATCAACCTAGCGGGTCCCATCTTCAAGCGTCAAGCAGTCCAAGAAAAATGCCGGGTACACGTTTTTCTCTTTCCGCTCTTACACTTTTCCGTTTCTTTCATTTTCGTTTTTCCTTTTTCCCTAACATCCCTCTTCCAGCACCTGGCGGTGACTTCATGTTCGGGGTCCGCTTTCCTTCACAGCACCCCTTAGGCAACTCAATTTCCTCCCTCTCCTTTCTCCTCTTTCAGGATCCACCAACCGTACCGACTAGCATCACGTTCTCTGAGAAGCACTCACTGCCCACACCATTCTCTACATAATAAGTACATGTCCAGCAGAAATTTCTGTCTCGCGGTGGAATTACAATTGTGGCAAGAAATTTCAGACGAGCGTTTACTCAGTTCGGGATGCATCTGAGAGACAATAAGGGAAAGAGGATTATATCGTGACTAGCTTCATAGTCTTGCCGAGATTAATCAGATTAATTGGAATGAAATGATCGTGAAATGCAGAATTCCTGCACAAATTAGAAAAGAAATGCAAATCTTTTGTCTGGAAACCTACAGCTAATGGACCAACTGGGTAACGTAAGCGTATACAGATGCATAATATAAACATGTATCTTCAAGAACTAAGCTATAAGGGCATGGACTGGATTCAGCTGGCTCATTTAGAGTCAAATCGCGAGCACTTGTAAACACGGTGCTATAGAATTTCTTATGTATTATCAGACGGCATAGCCACGCCCTGAGAAATCAGTCTCCGGTTCGCTAGACGTCGGCACCAAGCCGGCATAATAAATTCAGATATACTTCCTCATACAAGCAGCGCGGCCGCATTGTGTAACCTGCCAATCGTCTGCTAGTTTAGATGCTTGTTTGCTTTTCCTCCCTTATAATTTCATTCCACCCCTCCCCCTTCCCACTCCCCCCCACCCCCACCCCTACCCCCAAACAGATACAGTAAAGAGTCTGACGCGATTCAGTTTTGGTTCAGAGCGAGCCTACAGTGCTAGAATTTGAAAATTGCGTGCTTGTGACACAAATGCTCTTGACTTTAGAATTTTTTTATGTAAGGACACATGACACAAAATGGCCTCCCAGCCAAAATTAACCATGTGTAAATTTGGAATGGAATGTAATAGACTTTCTGAATTTCATGGAACCATTTCGTCAGTCGGTTTATTCGAATTATGTAAAGTAAGCTTCAAGATCTTAATTTCGAACTAAACACGTCCCTCAGTGTAATTACTTTCCTTATAAATGAAATAAATAAAAATACAATAACAAATACACTACATTTTCACAGATACCGTGAAAATGTAACGACAGTTGAACTGGTCAAGAAGTTGTCAGTCTTCACGAAAGTTACATGTCAACTGCCATGCTCACAACAGCCCTTCATAAAACCAGAGTATCAATTGCTATGTTCACAACAGTCCGTCTTCATGATATCAGATTATCAGTTGCCATGCTCACAACACTCCTTCATAAAACCAGAATATCAATCGCTAGGCTCACAACAGTCCGTCTCCA
>BLKM01008175.1:222481-241048 GCA_013340265.1 Coptotermes formosanus
GGGGAGGGGGAGATGTCACATGACTGCGTGGAGCCGGTTTTATCCAGTTTTATTTAGTGTAATAAAAAATACGGCAGAGGAGGCAAAAATTTCAGCCTGCCCTCGTACTTCACACTGTAGTGCATGTGATATATTAACGTGTGCCCTCTCTAATCAAGTAATATTGTTCACCTTACTACTGTCGTAGAACGTACAAAAACGCAAGCAGTTTCACTGAGGAAAATATCGGTGCATATTCTCAAGGGTCGACGGATCTTGCATCCGTTCCGGTGTTTTTATATGATATCCTGAGGAGTTATCATCTCAGAAGGGCATAAATTCTGCATATATATAAGATTCCTTGATCTTAAGTTAAAAGTGTCCCATCTGAAAGCGCTTGCAACTTCCGATCCACAAACTTTGGGCCATCTCTAATGCACCACTGCATATTGGCTTACACACACATCCACAAGGATAATCATCATTGGACCTGCTTTGCCTTATGGGCCACACAGAACAATTTGTCTGAGGACGGAGATACAGCCAGTCTCGGAATATGAGTGACACTTTAAATACCATATTTTAAATCCGAGAACTTGTAGGCTCAGGGGCTCAGACAAGGCGCCCGCAGAACCCGCGGCACTGGCGCCTACAAATTCATTGTGTCTTTAAGACTGGTTCCCCTTTTTCTTACAGAAGGCGGTATTCTGAGAGATTTGGGAGTAACTTCGCTAATAATTGTAGCTGGGCCCCCGACCCTTTATCTGTGCCAGTGTACAAGGTCCAAATAAAGTGTCCCAGTAGTCTTTGTTCTGTTAGTTACAAACATAAACGCAAATTTCACCACACGATATTCCATGAAAAAGTCCTTCGTCGTTTTTGAGTAAGGTGCTGGAACCTAAATTCCCCACAAACGTTTGTTACAATATTCTTCCACACATCTGCACAATCACACGGTATATTGAATAACTAGAGTGCTGTATTACTTGCGGTAAGCAGCACAGAAGAGTTTGCTAGTGAAGTGCAGTTGCATTAATACAGTTCGGTTGGCTAAAGAAATATTTTACCCAGTAAAATTTCCAGCACGGTACAAACACAAGCAGCCTGAGTTTTTGAATAATGCTGCATGTTATTACAAATGACATTCAGTTACGGCACGTTACCATTAGACTAGAATTTATTAACTACCACATAATCATTGAAACACGAAGGAAATGCCATTAGCTACTGGATTCATTTGGCTGTCCAAAGAAGTCAGTTGCTACAAACAATATATTTTCCCTAACTCTGACAGCTCAGGCGTGATTTCAGCTTCCGCCGTGATGTAGAAGAAATCTGCGCTCTTATGGGATATTACGCAGCGTGGATTGGTAATTCTGTACCGACGTTTCGTGACAACCCATTTGTCCCATCAAGACTTCTTGACCCTTTCAGATGGGACCGATAGGTTTTCGGAAAGGTCGGTATAGAAATTGCAACTCCACGCTGCGTAATATCCTTGGAAGGCGCAGATTTCTCATACCGCAGTCGGAGATGTGCCTCAGCGACGTGACAGAAGTCCGGCGAATTGGATTTGTTTCCAGGTATGGTAAAGAAATTTTCTCTTTTCCGTAGTGTCCAGAAGGACTTTAAGGGCAACTAAACCTCTTCCACGGGCGTCACGGGCTTCAGCTCCTGAATAAAGTGGCCGGGGCTTGAAGCTAACAACTCACCTCAATTTATTCTCTGCGCAACACACTCAAGATTTGGTTCTCAAGTAAGCTCGTGGACAAGTTCTACAGCTTACTTTTCTCTGGCTACTTGAAGGAGCTAAAATAATGCATGTTGACGTCTGTGATCTGGTTCTACATTGTACAAACATAGCAGTCCGCCAATTTCCGAAATCCAAAGCACTAACCCAGTTCTTTTGTGACTAAACTCGAAGGTAGCACACTGCTAATACTAAAACCCATCTTTCAAATGTGAGCTCCCTTCACCTTCCATTCTTAGAACGTATTGTCCTCCCGTTTATCTTATTCCATCTCCCTTTTGGTCGTCCAATGCGTTTTTTTTAAGTTTTACTAAAGAATATTCCGTGCTGATTTACTGTCTTTCCCGCATAAGGAACGTGCACAGAATATCGCAAACCCCTTAACTTCCCTCTCCTAACGATATCTGATAATCTGCACAAACTGCAGTGTCTGTCTCCCGTTACTGACCTAGAAACATTCACTCTCATCCTCCAATTTATACTTTTCCGTAAATGAAAAGCTGCGTATCCAAACCACCAAATAGAATTGGTGAAAATATTATACATATTTCTTTTTCTTGTCTTGAGCCCTTTTGACAGTACACAGAAAACAATGTCGCTTATTTTCTGAAATTCTCCCTGTGTAAAGCATTCAAATCTCAAACACTGCAAATATTCATTTTCACTGGTTAACACACATTTAAGTTATACTTTCCTGAGGAACTGCAAACACTAGAGTCCTCTTTGGTGATGATCGCTCAGCTAAAGCATAACCCACTTCCTTTCATGGAACCCACAGTCTCATCACCACGGTCACAATACCCCACTTGACCCTATAATGAAACCGAAGACTCTAGTTCATATCCTCATACCCCATTACTTAAAGACACATTTCAATATTATCCTTCCTCCTACAGCTACATACTTCCTACGTTGTTTCTTCCCATCAGACTTTCCGACTAAGATTTGGGTGTTTTCTCTTATCCTTTTTCCTCTGCTTTCTACACTTCCTGTCAACATTCTCTTTCTTGATTTGACCAGCCAACACTCGTCAAATGGCTGCTTGGTACCTACCATGAACTTCCCAATTATGTTATCTTTTCTATACTCTCGCTATTATTCACTGATGTCCCAATAATATCAGCATTTTTCAGACACGTTAATTCTCCCTTCGCAATAAACCTAACATCAATGTACACTTTCAAATCTACTTTGCCACTATGGTTACTGCATGCATTAAGATTTGTGCACGTCGTAAAACAAAATACAGTGTTCCCTCGGTAGTCCGGATCACCGGGTGGTTCGGACAATTTTGGGCCGATTACAGCCCAGTATTCCCCACTGAAATTATTATTACAGAACAGTATTATTATTATGATTGTTATTATTACTATATTATTATCGTCATCATATACTCTCAGAAACAGCATTTCCGCTTTAAGGAGGTTTCCCTTAGCACCTAGTAATGATTCTGTATGCTACTTATACCATGGGATTTCCCCCCGGTATTCCGGATTCCCGGGTAATCCGGAATACTCCTCTCCCCATACAGTCCGGATGACCGACAGACACTGCATTTCAGACTAGAACCTGAGTCTATCTTCTTCCCTTAGGGCGAGAAACGAAATACCCTAAGCGATTCATTCATACGACAGAAGAATCGTACTCCTCGATGGATTTTCTGATAACAGCTGACAATTTTACTTATGTTACAGGAAACATCCCCAGACGAAAGCTGTTCTGAGGCTACGTAGGACTTCCTCGCTGAAACAGCAATCCCGTTTTCAAGAACGCAAGTTGCGACTTAGCAATGGCAGAGTCTCTTCGTGTTTCAGTCGCTGTCTATTGTCATGTTGGCATCGGTTTCCAGTTTAGAGGTAAATCTTCTGCTAGATCCTTGCAGGTTCACCCAGTACAAATATGAACGGACCTCAAAGTGATTCTGAACGGGTGAGCTGACTGATACAGTAGCGCTTCGGGTTCGTGTCCCGTGGCGTCCAGTCGAACATCGGGAAAGACACCGAGTATGCGAACTATGGTTATTTGGCTGAAAGAATAAAGCTTCGGCTTTGCGTCCGCATATCGGCAGACACGTCGACTAAAATATATTTTTTTCGTGGATTTCCTCGACGCTTTGAAGCAAATGCAGAGCCAATATCCCAAATTAGGCCACTATTTATTTCTTTGTGTCGCGGTCCAAAACCTTTCCGTTATTCTGGGTTGAAAGAAAAAGTTTTATAAAACACTGACTCAGTTGGTGTAGAGATTATGCTGCAGGCTGGATGTCCGAGGAGCCGCAGGGGCAAGAGGCCTTTCTGTTCTTTAAACCTGAAGGCTGGTTCTGGAGCCAAACCCAGGCTCCTACTCAATTGATACTGCGGAAACTTTCTTTGGGTTTAGGTATGTCGGGGAGTGAAACTGATCACTCGGAGGTTAAGAATGTCTGGAGCTACCTCTCCATTGCTCCAACATGACTTCAGTGAGTGCACAGAGACAAATCTGAAATAATGTAACTTGTCGTAGTACACTTTTTTGACATTCATGAAAAGCCACATCCGCGGAGGGGTCAGAGCAACAACCTGCTGAATCAGGCTGGCCGTTTATTTCGAAACGTGATTCCAGCGATGTTATTACTGGATGCAACAGAGAAACGCAGCCTGCGGTTCGTTAATTTGCGTGACAGTGCTCAGTTCGGGACAACGTCAGGAAATAAAAGTTGCGAAAGCAGACGGAAGAGCGACCTTTGTTTCTTCGGCTTCCCTTCTCCTTCCAGGAATAAATAATATACAATTCAAGTTTATGTTACATGATAACGTAGTAACAACTGTGTAAGTTACTCATAAAGTCCAACGAGAGTACGTAGATAATTACTGAAATACAAAGAGTGTTTGTAGCTTCAAGGTACTGAAGAAAACCCCAGAAATGTAAATTAGGATAAGCAGATCTGAGCAACATTCAATTCGGGTATCTCTTCAATTTATTTATGACGAAGTCACAAGTGATTTTACTGACATTTACCTGAACACGCAAATTATTTTGCTGTTGGCTTAAGGTGACAACATGACAATACATCTCTGAACCGTGAGAAAGGTATGCCTATTATAGAACTCAACACGTTATTCTATAATAGATATTAATGCCTCTAGTAGACTGAAGAAAAGATTCGGGAGGATAAAATGTATGACGGGAACAAACAGAAGGAAAAAATAAAATTATATAAAGAGGCAATATAAACGCTCATTTCCAGAAAAAATTCTCTCACTTTCCATTTATTAAGAGGAAGTATTATCAAATTACATCATGTCTTAGCTGCTAGTTTGTAATTACTTAAAAGCAATTTACTTTAGACGTGAGGCACTTAGCAATTACTTTAATTATGTTCGAATCAGAATACTATAATGAGTTTAAGACCGAGCAAACAAGTAGTACAAAAAAGCTTAGAGTGTCGTGTTGAGAGATGTAAAAGAACTCAGTGTTTAGGTAAATGAATATAAGGTGACAATAGAGCAAGGAATGTAGACCTAGTTTTAAAATTAAAGTTTAAGTAAGATTTCTCTAAACTTTTTATGACCTAATTTTGAAATGGGTGGTTACGTATCAATATCCAAGTTTTTCTCAACCTTCAGACCACGTAAGTAATAACACAAATATGATATCATTTCTAATTGTTTTTTGACAACTTACGCAATATCAATCAAGAATATAGGATTCGTGTTTGTTTGTCAGCTCGCATGCTTTACCTGACAGCCTACTTTATTGATTTGGATTACTTTTTAAACTAAAGGGTTAGACAACCTAGCATGCTATCGCTGCTTAAAATGTTACGAATAACCTTAAAGATGGAAGTACTGAGAAATAAATATCTTTATGTCCCACCAGAATATTATATTAGAGTAACTTTTCATTATAATGAAAACAGTAAATATTCTACATAATATTTATGCTCTAAACCATCAATAAATATATATATCACTGTCGGAGCAGTGACTGTTATATTAAAAGGGCACCTAAGAAAACCAAAGGGCTAAAGGAATTTAACTTAACCTTTTACAGACAGATGTAACGTAATTCAGAAAATTTAAATCAATAACATTAAGCGTTTAATAATGTTTCTTCCTTTCCCTCTTAGTCTTGACCTCTGTCTAACTACTCATTGCTGGTGTAGATATTATTGTTGTCCTTGATCACATGTAATGACACACACACACGTGCGCGCGTGGGCAACACCCTCGGCAGGACTCCTCTGGGCCAGCGATCGGCCCCTTGCAGAGATCTCTACCTGAAAACACACAACACACACAAAAGACAAGCACCTACATCCCCAGAGAGTTTCGACCCCGCAATCCCAGCAAACAAGCGGCTTCAGACCCACACTTTAGACCACGCGGCCACCAGGATCAGCGCGTTTAATTATAGGAGGTGTAAATAACTTTCAACTCTCCAAGTAAAAGACATTCATCAATTAAAATGAACATCACAACAAATGAGATGTGCAAATCTACAACTGGAGTGGTAGTTTATTCTCTCAGTCTTCATGCAACTGTATCTGTGTTTACGCATTAGAAGAGTAAATCCACTGCTCTACATATTTCCTAGTTTTCTGCCATCATTATGTGCATTTCAAACAGAGTAGAATTACCACCAGCAGAACAAACCTTAACATTGTGTCATAAAAGAAAACATGACGCCAAAGCTTTTAGTGACAAAATGGGTGTTTATGAAATGCAAGTACATGTACTGCAAATTGGAATGCGCCTTTCCACTTCCGTCATTCAGTTACAAGAGCCAGCCTATGTGTTTTTGAGATGGTAATACAACAGAAGAAAAAAATCCGCAATAACTTACATGCATCTTGGCTTGTGAAAACGTATACATACCAAAATACGCACGTAAATTGTATAACATTGTAAATTATCCACATACATGATGTCTGTTTACATATAACTACACACACTGTAAGCACTAGCCTACCAATGAAATTAAACCAAGAATATGTCAACATCGTACTAGACGCAGTATCAATATTGTTATAGTATTTACAGCTGTCTCTGTACAGTTTTAATATTGTACAGGTAAAATTGATATATTAATGTTATATATCCCTTCGTACTGACGTCCCCATGAGGATGGCAAATTATCGCTGAAACACGTAGGCTTGCTCACGTTCATGGATAACTTAAGATATACTGTTAAATAATTTATGTACATATGTTGGTATGTATAAATAATATACATCTCTTTAACGTGTATCAACATCCCCAGTTATTATACCGTACATATGGAAATACCTTTACAAAAGTTGTTTTAACAGCAATGTAAGGTACGTCTCTAAAAGCAATTCTATAGGAAATATAATACATAACTCGACCGTGCCTTACATCTTTACGAAGAAACTAATACACGTAAGATGGCGCTGTTCCTTGCGAATCAGATTACTTTACAAGTTACTTGAAGCTTTTCCAGCCATTCCCTTATCAGAAATGTGCAAAGTGGAATTTAACTGCTTTAAAAGTGGTGCGTACTATTCATGTACTTACCAACTGTCTTAATGCTAAAAATCTTTCCACGTTGTTCACACGCCCTATTTACGAGTTGTGTATGTTTCTCTTAATAAGCAACACTCATTTCCGTAAGTACATGACTTGGCTCTTCTTTGTAATGAAAACACAGTGTTTTTCCATGAGATATAAAGTGAATTGTTAAACATTTTGTTGAGCGTCAGACTTCAAAGGGTAAATGTACTCATGTAAAAGGATATATGTTTACCTCAAGCGAGGTTCTACAGTTATAAAGTCTACTGGAAGCCATATTAAGGTATATTGCTCCATCCTCTTATTTTCACACAGGGCCTACTTAATCCAAATACACAATCTACGAAAGGAAAATAATACAAGTAATCATCTTTTTGTTCTATTATCTTAGTTTAAATGGGAAGAAATAAAATAACGGTTATCAAATTCAAACTTTAGAATTATTAGACGCAATTAAAAATCGCAAAATATAAAGCTGACTAAAACTCTCTTGTAGCACCTCGGTCTATTAGCGGAAGGAGGAACTTTCCTCAGTTGGGTAACAATTTATGAACTTCAGAGCCAAGGGATAGATTTGACTATTAATACGAATTGTTGAAGGAGATGAACCACTTGTGGTCTAGACTAAGGGATGGGCTTGAGGGAATGGGGTTATACATAGTTAGTACACTTGGGAATGCAATATGCTTCCATCACCCGAGATGAAGCTAACAAGGTAATAAATACCTTGCACTCTGGTGCTGGTACCAGCTGTTACACTCCGATTCACAGGTCGAGCAGTGTTACAAACGGAGCAGTCTGAGCTGGAAGACGGAGCAGAATAATGCTAAATCATGCGAATATGATGGCGTGATCTCGTTCAACGAATGGAGAATCTAAGCGTACATAAAGGACGATGCTGGGTGGAAAAAAATGGCAGTGGAAAAAGCGAAGAAAGACGGGAAACGACTCTTAGAATATTTTTAAAACATATAAAGACCATACGTAAAGGTAGGTTTGCCACTGTGCACGCCATAAGGGAGACAGCGCAAAATTTTCATTGCCAGTTCGAAAAACTCAACAAAAAAAGGCACAGCATTTTTCCTTAGATGTCTGTATTAAACATCGCACCGAATATTCCCACATCTGGTGTATATCAAGATCCAGTACACTTAGACAACTATCCTACAAAGAACTGCCTACATTTTAAAGGCTTGACGCTTTTACATCATGTCGAATACGTATAAAAGTGGCTAATGTGGTTGTATGAGGTATTGCTATGTTTTGGTTCCCTGATGATGATCCCTTGTGGATCGAAATATGTATGAATATTCAGCGCGATATTACAATATAAATACATAAGGAAAAATATTCTGCATTTTGTTGGTTGAATTTTGAGAACTGGTTATCGACATTGCACGGAATGAACAATATCAATTATTTATTGCCTTGCAGAAACCGAGCATGCACTAAAACTAAAAAAGACTACGCACCCTCAGACGGCCTAACCCTTTTCCCACAATGGCGCAACAGCTCCAAGTGCGCCAAGGCCTCTTCGTTATCCAGGCTTAACGATCACACTTCTTTAGACACTTCACACTCGGTAACACCTCTACACGAGAGATGAGCCGATGCAAAGAGCTCTACCTGACAACCCACAACACTCACAAGAGACACTCATGTCCCTGGCGAGATTCGAACCCGCAATCCCAGCAAGCGAACGGCCCCAGACACAGCCTTAGACAGCGCGGCCACTGGGGTCGGTCTTAGAGGGCCTATAGCAAAAGAAAATTTTCATGTTCTAATTATTTACGTTTCACGACTAAAACAACACCAACTTTACATTCATCTCACCGGCATACTTGTATTTGTAACATTTCTGTATCATAATTTAAATACCTTAGCTGACTCTTGCAGAATCCAGCCAATAAGTGAATACCTACAATGTACTGACTGTACATAATCTTAATTCAAATAAAGTTGAATTAAAGTGTTTAATCACAAGATATGTTTTACCCCGATAATTCCTAAACAAGTACTAAGGTAATGCTGCCTGGTTGTTACCGCTCCTTAACGCCTATCCCCTAAGTCCCGCACGCGCAAGCAGTTTCCTATGAAACCTTATGAATATACGGTACCTACAGTACACATAAAAATCCGTCATAAGAGTCTGGTATTGTTTCACTGTAATTTTATCATATAACGGCCTACAGGAAAGAAGTAAAATAAGTGAGATGATATCACACACCGACCTCCTTTAACTTAGGAACCAGCAATTCAAACTTTGTTGTCAGTATTCGCGTTGCCTTTAGGCGTTTTCGCTGAATTGCGAGAAGCGACAATTAGCTTTGCCATGTCTGTCCATCCGTCCGTCCATCCGCACGAAACAACTCGGCTTCCCCTTGATGACTTTTCTTGAAGATTTTTATTGAAACGTTTTACTAAATCTGTCAAGAAAATTCAAGTGTGTTTAAAATTGAACAAAAAATCGGGCACTTTGCACGAAGGCTTCCTATATTTATGGCCACCCTGGTTAGTGGCATTAACATGGCTGCCGCCGACTGAGGTAGATGCCAAAAGTAATCAACAGTAACAATTTGCCTTATTTCTTCGTTAGACTTACGTTACGCAGAATCGTGGAAAATAAAAACATGTAAATACAATATTGATTACTTAAAGAGTGGCGTATCTAAGAATATGAAATTCTATGAGCGAAATAATGTTTTTCAGTCACCAGTTACAAAGTATTTTAAAGGGATGAACGTTTGAGTTTTTTGATGATAGTTAAATATAACACACTCAACTTAGGTATATAAAGAAGTGGGCCCATCCCGGTGGCCGTGCGTTCTAAGGCGTAGGGCTGCGGTAGCTTGAGTCCTGCGATCGCCGGTTCAAATCCAGCTGAGGGCATGAAAGTTCGTCTCGTGTGTTTGTTGTGTGTTGTACGGGAATCGGCCCCTGCGACGGCTTGATCACTCGTTCAGAGGAGTACTGCCTAGTGTGTGTGTGTATCTAACTGTATGTGACCCAGACACCTCAAAACGAGGCGGCCTAAGTCCCATTTGGGCTCTTCCGCCACAGAAATAAAAACATAAATTCTGCAAAGCAACGTAATGTATAACACGTAGGGTCACAATTATAGACAGAAAAAAAGCGTGACCAGCGATGATTAAATTTTATCGGCATTTAAGAAGGGTCTAAGATGCAAATATCCGAAACCCTTCAGTGTTAATTTGTACGGGCATTTCCTCCCTTATTCTATTGCAGATTCCAGCGACTTTGTCTTTTTGTTGCTTGGTGGTACAGGGAAAATCAAGTATTAACACCATTTGTTGGGTTATTCTAACAGTGGTGCTGAGCGCTCTTTGGAAAATCAACCCTACCCTCATTTTCGTAAGCAGGTATTCCATTGCGCCGTTGCCGTAGCTATTGCAACTATAACAGCCTGAAAACAACATGTGTGTACAAAATGATAAACCGTTCAGTCACATGACCCAACATTCGCGAGCTCAACAGTGTTGACAGTTGCTACATAAGACCTTCCTTCCAATTATTTAGTAGCCGCACCTCGTATTAAGCCGTCCATGATGCAAAGCAACGCTGTAGAATAACAGCGCCAGTCTGTAAGAGGAGGCCCCTTCGACCCTGCCGTTAAGAGCCGAGTGGATGGTACTCAGGGGAAATGCTACGAGAGTCTGCAGAGAGGCATCTCTTACCGGTGATGGATGACCGTGGAGTCGGGCATGCGACTAGCCTAACATTTTATAGACAGGTAAGGGTAGCTTAAAAGGCTCTGGTCAGGCAGTCAAGTGAAAGCCTGCACGACAGGTTCCAAACAATCTTCCGAAAGGAATGCTACTATTTTATACTATCGGTGATGCCAGTGTCTTTCAATTGTAATTTTAAATTATAAAGCAGTGCTGTGGGTTTCTGGTTTGAAGGCGAACTGTGATTTATGTGAAATTATGACAGACACTTTGGCCTATATATTGTGTATCGTCTTATTTCTTTGGCTGTAGGTGGTCGAAAGGTAGGGTGACTGTAAAAATTGAGCTGAAAATCACCTAAAGGGAAGCGGTCGTGGCCTACTATAAAAACTACCCCAATATGAAGTAGGCATGCTCACAAGTCAACAGCAAACTTCTGCAGAAACAGCATACGAAAAAAACAGTACGTAATTTCTTACACATTTATTTATCTTTCATAAGGAACAAATTAGCGAAAGAACAAATGACACGCTACAATGGCAAAAAGTACCTGTGTTGGTTAACGATACAATAATTCCCTCTTAAATGGAGGAGGGACAGACCAAATGAAAGCAGACTGAATTCCCTAACCTTATACTTGTATATAACATACCCAAAATGCTTGGGTAAATTTCAAGTGTGATTTCCTCATATAAAAACAAAGAAAACACACATCTCGAAATGAGTGTTTTTTTTTAGTTTGATTGAAAGATTACGTTCAGCAATTAATATCTTAACTGTGTAACATTTTCATTACAGCTAACGTAATGCATCTAAAATACACGTTCCCAGTTTAATATCTGTCGAATTCCTTTGTTCTTCAAGTCACAATTCACAACAAAAGCTCAAAACATCCTCCACCTGAATCGATGCACGCATGGGCACGTCTGGTCATGGATAGTCGCACGCTTTCAAAGGTCCGGAGGCGCTTGCGAATGTTTTACAGGCACAAAAACATGCATTTGTGAAGTGTCTCTTCATTTTAAATTGGAGCTGAATATACAAGGGGTGTTGAGAGTCTCCACAAATAAAAATTGAAAGGACTGAATTCGGGAAAACGTGAGGGCCAGGACTCTGCTCCTGCTCCACCTATCCATTTGTCATGATAAACCTTACTGAATACATCTCGCACAGGTCGGCTAAAATGTGCCAGAGCCCCGTCGCACTTAACCGCCCTCCTATAGCCAACATGCTTTTGGATTGTACTTCGAAAATTGGACGGACATGCATTGATTTGAAGGTTTTCCCTTGTTTGGCTTGGGGAACTCACACGTCAACTTTCTCCAAGCATTTTAGATATCCCTGCATATTTATCGAGTGTTTCCACACAGAAATAAACATCAAAATCTGAGAGAGAATTGAAAGATGAATTCATTTTTAACACCTGAACAATCTTCAAAACATCTTAGCTTTATGGGGCACCTAGCATAGAGTGTCGGAAGACAGAACCCACCCTGCACCTTGTACAGTACTAAATCTCTGACAGTGCGTAATACAGGTAAGCAGCAACGTGGATTGATTGATTGATTGATTGATTGGAGTGAGTGAGTGAGTGAGTGAGTGAGTGACTGAGTGAGTGAGTGAGTGAGTGACTGAGTGAGTGAGTGAGTGAGTGAGTGAGTGAGTGAGTGAGTGAGTGAGTGAGTGAGTGAGTGAGTGAGTGAGTGAGTGAGTGCATGCGTGCGTGCGTGAGTGCGTTTGTTTGTGTAGGCTCGCGCGCATGCTTGTGGCACTGTCTAAACCAGAGTCTCAACATTTTAGTCAGCAATAAAGTATCTTTGTCGAAAAAAAAAACTGCTGTCATGACATGGAAAAGAGAGTGGTATTACAGGATGCAAGTTCACGAAATGTATGTATGTGAGTATGTGTTTATGGATGTATGCAGGCCTACGTACGCAATATACTTTAATGCATGTAATGAATTGTAATGTAATGTATATCAAATATTATCTCCTGTATTTGAAAAATGTTAAACTCTCGTATTTTATGAACGTATTTAACCTTGGAGAAATGACGGGTCTGAAAGTTATAACGCCATTTCAGTCAAGTATAACTAAATTCGGCAGATCAATTGTCAAGTAACGCTTTCAGGTCCGTCACACTTTCGTTCAATCGAAGAAATAAAACTTATAATGACAGTTACGCTAACTTACAACATATCATTTACCTAAAACTCTTTTTAACAAAACTGCAAGAAAGTTACAAATTCTTCAGCTCATAAAACGATTTACTGTAATTGCAATTTATGTAAATAAAGTGAAGAGTTGCAAGTTTATATCGTATGGATTTAACAAAGGCATTGTCATCTTTCTTTCAAGTGACAGCATGTCACACGATGTTCAAGAATTTTTTTGTCCCTAACGAATAAAATCACCAGTGACCTTGACACTGGAACAGACTTCCAGTCAATTCTCTTGGCAAGAACTGAAGGTGGCTCACACCTCCTTACGTAATCGTCCAGTGTAATTCTTGTCTTCCTTTCTCAGCTCTTTTTTATTACGTTTTTAAAAAGAAATTTTTAAGTCTTTATTCACCCAAGAAACATTCCAACGCGCGTTATGAAAAGCCCACAAATGTGTTACCTGTTTTGAATGTGTACAAAAATAACTTCTTCGTATTCGGCTGAAATACCTGGAGTTTTTACGGGAAAAAGATATCTGAAAAATTTTAACATATATATTTAGAAACTATTAATGTTATACGTTTCACACAATGTAAGACGTAAATCAATCCCACTACAGGCTTGGACAGGCCCTAAGGGTTCCAGGAGTTTGAGGCTCCCAGATTTTAGGACAATCGGCATATGAATGTGGTCAGGTTGTCAGCCCTACGCACCGGGCTCCTTTACCCCCAGGAGATACTTTGGTCTTCATTTTTGTTAGGGACTGAGTCGACCCCAGCGCCACAGTGCGGCCGGAAGGATTATGTCAATGAAGAATTCTAATGACAACATCGAAAATCGAACCCGCGACTTTCCGGCTTGTAACACAGTATTTCAACCAACTGCACCGCCTCGTGCTCCATGTTTCACATAAAAATACTGTATTAATAGCTAATTTTTTCTATATTAGTTGTCTATTAGACCCTTAATTAAATAATAAAAGAGAAATATTCATGGAAACCCTATAAAATGAATCCGCTAAGGTGAGAATTTACATTGGACAAATATATCTGTTACGGAAACGGATGGTTATTCTACCTTGCCAGACAACACTTCGACAGACGAAAGAACAAGTGAGTTCTGATCGGGACGACAAACGGCCTAAATCTTTGACAGTTCAATAATAATGGTCACGATAAAAGGCGTTTGATAAAGCTGATCAACTATCAACATCCAAATAGAGGAAGTTTTCAAATAAATTTAAAGACTTCGCTATTACAGTGCGACATTTCAGAACGAAAATTACAAATGACATTTATAAACTTCAGTTTCGACATTTTCAGGAAACAAATAAAGACACGATTCATAAGAAACGTCCGAATTGTGTGATTCTAGTTAATGTGGATGAGGCACATTACAGCCTTTTATTGCCCAAGAACATAGATCATTCCCTCTTTTCTTTTTCCTTCTGCAACCACAATAAAACCACTTTGCCGTCGCAAACTCGTCTGAAATTCTAGTTTTGTTGCTGCAGGGCGACAGTGCACAGTGTTATGGGGCTGGGCAGTTTCCATCTACACAAAATCCTAGGGGAAATTTACTAAGTTATGTATATATAATATATAACGTCTTATATTTTTAAATTATTAGGCCCTAAAGCCTTCTGCAAAAGAGGCACATGGAAAACAGAGGAAAATATTGTAGAATGATAAGCAGATGCATCTTAAGAACAGAGATTTTTGGGATGGGAGGTATATCAGAATTGTGTCCTGTAGCAAACTTTGGTACCAGCGATGTTACATTTTGGGCTCTAATACCGGAGAGACAGCCAGGTAGCTATTTAAAGTTAGATTTTCGCTTTTCTGGGAGTTTTGCAAAATAGATTTGTAGTCAGTTACGCAAGTTTCGGGACAATCTATCGATCTCATCTTCAAGGGTCAAGCAGTCTGAAAATACTGATTCTTGGACTGCATGACCCTTGAAGGTGGGACTGATACGTTGCCCCGAAACATCGGCAACTACCCACCAACCTACGCTGCGTGACATCTCAGAAGAGCGAAGATCTCATTTACACCGAGGCGGAAGCCTGAAGTCACAAATACTTAAGGCTGGTTTTCGTGTCATCGACCATTCGATAGCAAATAAAACAAAATCTCATTACTGCACCACTAATGGCTATCCAGTCTAGGTTTATACAGGAACTCTTTCGTAACTGCATTCCCTCAAATATTATGATGGCTGTCAATTATTAACAGACACGAACTTAAAGGAAGTGGATGTAACCAATTTGAAAATACTAGTCCTGTACTTTTCTGAATGGACTACGAAAAACCGCGAGGAGTCTTCAGGTACCTGGTACAAGATCATAACACCACACTCCCAGCAGCACTAACCAGTACATCACTACACTCAGAGCAACGAGTCTAGGTAACTTAAAGAAGACGATGGTAGACACAAGTTCTTCGACGAAGGTGAAAGGAAGGCGTGTCTCATCTTCCCAATTACAGGTTTTTCATACACAGATATATGAATAAGTACTAGCGTGAACCATGCAGCGAGACGGCCACATCGCCAGTAATTTCAAAGCTTAGTAAAGGTTCGTATAAAGAAGGGAACGGAAAGGAAAAAGAGCATGAAGAGAAATACAGATAAATAAAAGAACACATCAGACTCAAAACCCATAGATCCCAAAGCCTTACATATGATTCAAGTCTCATGGTTAGGGACAGTAGAGAGAGAAAAAATAATAGCGTTTTCAAAGGACGCCATCCCCTTGTGTTGTTTATACCAGAAATCAAGTCAAAATCCTTCCAAAGGTAACTAAATTCCATTTATTACACAGAACTACATGTTTCGACCTACTATATGTTTCGATATATTTTATGGACCTATACTCCTTTCTCAATATGTTTTAAACACAAATTGTGAACCTAAGGATGACCTGCAATAGGTCGAAACATGTAGTTCTGTGTAATAAATTGAATTTACTTTTGTTTGAAAGGACTTCGACTTCGTTCCTGTAAAATATAATACCGTTTTATAGAAGGAGACAGCGAGAAAGTATTTCGCTATATCTACAACAAAAGAGCCAGATGGATGCGGGAATCTGGCTTATTCACGAGGTATAAAAATCAGTCACATTCAGTGGTCGTTAGTTTCCCGGTCAAGTGATGTGGCAATGATAGCTACGACTAGCACTTCCCTCTCGAACGGATACATCATCCTTAATGTCGTGTGGAAGAAACTGTGGGGAGCAAGTGCCAGGCACAGGAAGGGTTCCCAGCTGCATTGAGGAAGAACGGGTGTGAGGCATTAATGGTCGAGCCCAAAAAACTAATAATAGGAAGCCAGTAGCAGAAATGAGATAAAAGAATTTAGTAAAAAGTTGGAGAATGTGAACAAGTGAAATGTTTCAAGACAGGGTCACCCAGCAATAAACATTTCCCTCTGTTGTCTGGGAACCAGTAACACCATATCACGTGCAGCAAAGGGTAACAACGAGTGTGAGGTTGTAAGCAAGGACAGCATTGCGCAGGATGATATTATGTGCCACATTTTGCGGTGCAGAAGTTAGCTTTCGAGACCGTTGGATAAACTTCAGTTAGCACCTGAAACACGAATCCCACTTTTCAAGTGATAGATAGTAAGTGGACTAACTAACTAACTCCATGGAGCAGAGGCCTTCTTGAGAAGCTAACAGTTTCTCAGCTAGTCAAGAAATTCCCCGCATTTTATGGAACCTGAAGGTTCATTACCGCATTCACAAGAGTCCGCCACCTGTCCCTATCCTGAGCCAGCTCAATCCAGTTCATGCCCCATCCCACTTCCCGAAGATCCATCTTAATATTATCCTACCATCTACGCCTGGGTCTCCCAAGTGGTCGCCTTCCCTCCGGTCTCCCCACCAAAATCCGGTATGTACCTCTCTCCTCCCCCATACGTGCCACATGCCCCGCCCATCTCAGTCTTCTCGACTTGATTACCCGAATAATATTTGGTGATGAGTACAGGTCATTAAGTTCCTCGTTATGTAGTCTTCTCCAATCCCCTGTCGCCTCGTCCCTCTTAGGCCCAAATATCCTCCTCAGCACCCTATTCTCGAACACCCTCAGTCTTTGTTCCTCCCTCAATGTGAGAGACCAAGTTTCACATCCATACAGAACAACAGGTAAAATTACAGTTCTGTATACAACAATCTTTGTGTTTTTGGATAGCAACCTGGAAGACAAAAGATTCTGCACCGAATGATAGTAAGCTTTCCCCGACCTCAATCTGCTCTTAATTTCATCATGAATGGAGTTTCGATTCGTTAGGGTTGCTCCCAAATATTTGAATTCTTCCACCATTTCAAAGGATTTATTATCTATATTTATGTTGCGATTTTGTCCTGCATTCTGATTTCGAGACATGACCATGTACTTAGTTTTCTCAGTATTTACTGCTAGACCAATCTCCTTACTACCAATCATTAAATCTTCTGCATTTTTCTTTATACTACGTATGCTTCCGCCCAATATATTAACATCATCAGCATAAACCAGAAGCTGATGTGTACCATTCAATTTCAAGCCCTCCTGGTTTGCCTGAACCCTCCTAATGGCATATTCTAAAGCAAAGTTGGAAAGCAATGGCGACAGAGCATCTCCTTGTTTCAAGCCATTCTTAATAGGGAACGTGTCAGACAGATGTTTGCCTACCCGAACTCTGCTATGCCTTTCACTTACACACATTTTTATTAACCTTACTAGTTTCATGGGGATACATAACTCAATGAGAATATTATACAAGACCTCCATTCTAACTGAATCATAGGCTTTCTTGAAGTCTATAAATAGCTGATGCACTGCCTCATTGTATTCCCATTTTTTCTCAAGTATTTGACGAATGCTGAATATATGATCAGTAGTTGACCTGTTACGTCGAAATCCACACTGATGATCCCCAATCATTTCCTCTGCATATGGAGTTAACCTTGACAAAAGAATGCTGGATAGAAGTTTGTACGTAGTTAACAGAAGTGATATGCTTCGATAATTCCTACAATCTCTTGTATCACCCTTCTTATAAATAGGCACAATGACTGACTCCTTCCATTTCTCAGGCAATTCCTCCTTATTCCAAATAGAAATAATAAGTTTATGAATCTCAGGCCGAATTATCCTACCCCCTGCTTTAAACAATTCTGCTGGAATCTGATCAATACCTGGTGATTTGTGTCTTTTTAGCTTTACATAGTAAGTGGACTTTTATGAAAAAATGAGTGATTGTCTTCATTGCGCCTACCTGAAGTTATATACTACACACGCAATGCGAGGTTGTTGGAGAAGATGTCGCACAACAAGGCGCTAAGAATACTGTACATCATAATGACGATGGATGAAACATGGGGAAAAGCAGGGTGCAGGCTGTCGCATTATATGGACTGCATGCGTCCCCACAATTCGGAGGGCCCCGAAGAGGGTGTGTGTGTGTGTGTGTGTGTGTGTGTGTGTGTGTGTGTGT
>BLKM01008175.1:245731-278622 GCA_013340265.1 Coptotermes formosanus
CCCAGGCCGACGTTGGGTCCTACCCACCCTCCTCGCCACTGTGTACCGGCGGCTGTTTCACAAGAGACACAGCGGCCGGGCCATGAAACTGGCCACTCGTCACGATCTAGTTCCGAGGTTATGAATGGGTGGAAATACATCGCCACACCCCCACACTTTTTCACGAAGTACAGATTAATTAAGTACTAGGAAAGCAGTATGTTTACGTTCCGTAAACAGACTAGAAAGTGGAAAGACATGAATAACTTAATAATCAGTCATCTCAACACGAAAATTGCTTCTCATTTTCATAGTCAATGTTAAATAACGTGCAAAATTTAAAATATAACTTGTAGGTCCCTTTGCTTAGCGCACTAAAACTGTTGTTACGGAAGATATTTCGAAGGACGGAAGAAAGATCTAAAGAATGATAAAGTGACAAAGAAAGAAAGCAATGTAAGGAAGAAACAAGATAAAAGAAACGAGGACAAAAGAAGGGCAGAAGAAAATTTAACAGCTTTGATAATAACTCTCTCACTAGGACATGCTGAATTTTAAATTGCTAGCCAAATGCATTAAAACACAGCCAACAACCGCCCTCATTGCACTGCATTTTCACGATGACCCACTTTATAAGCAGTCAGTGACGTGAAGCAACACTGTGTTAACCACTGACTGTAACAAACATATTGCATGTCCGGACCCTGGGGTCGCGGTTAAGCACTTGGGGATTGCAACACACCGTCAGACTCCCTTCATCCCCCGTCATTATCATGTTCTCTCGGTTAATTTATCGCTACCGTCGATCGACGTACTGCGCTAATGAAATTGTACTGTTTTGTGTTCATTTGATTGACACAGCACACATGTAACTGATCAATTAAAATTAACAAGCAGTGGAGAAACCTTGAGGGACGGCTACAGTTTCTCATTATCAACCACACCCTCAGGCTTAGTGATTAAATATAATTATCCTCCCTAGTAATTAAAATGCGACGTTGCGCCATATCTAGTGTTACGAAGAGTCACTACACCTCACATCCCAATTTATGGTTTCAAGAAGAATGTTATACAGCAGACTTCTAAAATGAAATGTAGATTTCTCCTGTGGAACCGCAAAAGGCAGCCAAAGTAAGCGATTTTAAAAATAACTGAAGGCCCACTGTAGATGCCACGCTACTTGTTTGTTTCTTGTTTGCTACTTTTATGGCTTACTGAATGACGCTGTCAGCAGTTGTTAAGGTAAGGATCGAATGACATGATAATAAGTGAATAATAAATTGGACAGGATTTGAAAGCAGAAAGTAGTACCTTCAGTTCAGTTACCATCCCTGCATTTACATTAATGAGCCGAAGAAGACCACTAAACTTCCAGTCCAGTCATCATAGCCGGTCTCTGGACTTAGATTCGAACTCCAGAACTCCAGTCCGATCGACTGAAAAGTTCTGAGGTATATCATTAAAAGTCACCTACACTTACAGGCCTTAAAACGCATCCAGCACCACCAATCAAGACGTAACTTCGTTTGGTAGTGTTATATACACTTAATAACACGTTAGATCAGTGGTCTTCAAGTCTTAAGGCCAGTGAAACCCTTGTGAGTAGATCTGAATGCAGTATAAGAAACAGTGTAAACTGAAAGTGCACATCTTGTGCTACAAAATAAAATAAAACTTTTAAAATACAAATATTTATTGAACAAATAAAGTATTTAGGCACATTAAGTATTTCGAAAACTTATTCTTAGTAATTTACACAGCAAATAAGCCCAGAGCTGGTTATTCAAAAAGAAGGGAAGAAAATTAAAAATGCAATTAAAATCCCCCCCCCCCCGCATTTTTTTTTGGGGGGGGGAGAGGAGATGCGTTTGCGGATCCCATGGAAGTCGCTCAAGAAACGCCAGGCTTTGCAATGAAATACGAAACACTATTAGGGTTATAACGTGAAGGACTGAGGAAATCAACAAGAATCCAAGTCATGGCACCCGATGAAATGGCCGACATTCGGAAAGGGTAGTGTGACATACCAATCAGGCACGGTCGCCACCACACTGAGAAAACGATCTCATAAGGCAGTTTATTCTTCTGTTATTTAAAGTTTCACTTCTGGCTACAGCGTTCACATAGCATCGAATAATACGGAAAAACTGCAGTGAGTGGTGAATATGCATGAACTTGGAAGCAAGTAACTTATTTCACGGTAAGTCCGATTACCCTTCAACTCGCTTGAAAAGAACCAAGTAAATCCTCCGTCAATAAAATTCAAGCATTACTGATAATACAGGTATATTATTTTATATGACAAATCGCGTCGCTCAAAACTCAGAGCATTTCGCGTGAGGGTAGGCAGCGCAGCGATCGCTGGTATTCCGATTTGCCATGAGCTGGGGTTCATGGGTTCTACTTCAACGTATTGCAGTTAACTTGCGATGTGTAAAGAAGGCCCTGGAAATGTTTTCCTTTGACTCACAGCCACGTGTCTCATCTAACAAAAATGTCGTTCACGTAATGGCATTTTGTGAATTAAAATTAGGGAACTGGCGGATTACTCATCCGCTAGCTCGTAAACAGCGTGGAAAGTAGCCGGTCTATTGGAGGGTATGTATAAGATAACCTAGTAGACGGGAAGCGATTAGCGATATTTGTCAGATAAAATAATGGCTGGAATTGTATTACACATCTTTATTACACTTAGTAGAGTAAAACAAGGATTAGAACATGACAAGGGGAAAAGCCAAACATTTTTTACATTACCAAACACTTAATAAAATACATTCAAAAGAATAAAACCGCCATAAAACTCCTACATGTTTCGGCACCGAGGTGCCATCATCAGGGAGTTATTCTGACAAAGGACTGCAAGGCCAGCACGCTTAACTAGGTGTTGTGGGTGGTCGTATACTCCTGTGCCTGAATAACTCCCTGATGATGGCACCTCGGTGCCGAAACATTTAGGAGTTTTATAGGGGTTTTATACTTCGGATATGTTTTATTAAGTGCATAAGATTGGAAATGTATTAATTATATGAATATTCACAGTATGAATAACATAAAAATTGCCAAAAACATTTATCTTCCAGCAGGAAGAAGAAAAATAGACCGTCAAGTTAAACGGACAGAAGTAACAGCCTCGGAATGCGGTTTTGGTTAACCGTAATTAAGAAACAACTAAACCAAATTTCGTGCACATCAACAATTTTTGTGTAACACACCACGAAATATATTTTTACAGAAAAGTAAATTTATTAAATCTACAATAAGTAGCAAGATCGCCAACTTACATACAAACAATTTTACACAAAAGCAGCTGCACTCAGTACTGAATAAAATGTTCTCGGGCTAGCAGCCGCATCATGTTGCTCAAGCACCATTGCTTTACTCACCATCAAGCAATCTGACGGGGCTGCTAGGCCGAGAACATTTTATTCAGTTTCGTCACCCTGAAAGCTTTGAATTATATATCACCCAGAATTCCTCAGCACCTACTGTATATACTGGCACTGGCTTTAATGGCGAACGGTGTGAAGATCCATGCCATTCTGTAACTTCTCTACAAGAAAGGGTCACTTCCCCTCCCTGATCAGAGAAGGTAAAAGTGTATTGATTTTTGTTTGAGTGAGATAATTCATCTCGTAAGAATGTCTGTAGAAATCGAAGGCATAAAGACAGATTCCGCCCTGCACTTCAGTAAGGGTTCCCTCGACACACAGTGGTTAACTATTCAAACAGAAAGCCCTTGCTCTATACCAAGCAAAAAACTTGTTCATAGCTCTTTATAAGAACATGAGAGATTTGAAATTAATAACGCTGTGAAATTACACAACGATATTGAGACGGGGCGTACTTGGTTCAATTCCATGAACAGGTGCCCTGAGATATCAGGCTAACTAAATTTTGCCATGTTTGTCTAGTTATGCATACGAGACGTGTGATGAGGGCCGCCGTAAAGCATGCGTCTCTCAATTTTAGCTAATTGATTTTATTTAAATTTTAGTATGCGGAAATGTTCTGAGCTTTTGCGTAGGAACATCGGGCAGAGCTAACGGTAAGGGCCTTTTTGTCTGGCGGAGTTCGTCACTCCAAAAGGCAGGGAGGATTAGCGGAGACCTGCGCTGAGGGAACCCTTATGTCAGTTTTAGTCTGGGTATTCGAGAGAAACGTTTTGAGAATAATAGATTCGGGGCAACAGTAGAAACTTAACCTAGGCTTTTTCCGGGATAACATTCGATGCCGGCACCTTAGGCAGCCAATTACTTTCGATTCGGAAAGTGGTGTGGTTTTGGGGAAGGTGTTGAATGTTGTTCCGGAACGCAAGACGGTCGGCCTTTCGGTGTTCGAGAAGCAACACGTAAATATAGCGGACTTGACAGACTTTTTTCAGTGCGACTTGTGTTAGCTATTAGGGTTAAATACTGCATGTAGCGTGATATATCGTCACACACAATAAATAAAATCACTGGTGTTTGACATTGACACGAACTCGTCCAGTGTTGTTTCCTTCTCTCCCCTCTCAATATTCCCTGAGAGAGAGGGACGCAACCCTGTTAAGAAGCTGATACCGGGACGAAAGTAATCGGATGCAATAGTTACGATGTCTTCCTCTTTCGGAACCGGGACAGCTCAGTCGGTATCGTGACTAGGCTAGTGAATGGGCAACAGAGAAGCTGCCCTTCGATTCCCGCAGGGGGAAGAAATTTTTCTCTTCCCCAAAGAGCCCAGACCTGCCCTGAGGCCCACGCGTTTGGTACTGGTGCCGTCTTACCGACGGGGAAATGCGGCCGAGGAGTAAACGTGACTACTCTCCTGCATCTAGTGCCGAATGTAAGAAATAGTGGAGTTGCTGGATATCACAATATTTTCTCATTTGAAATGTCTGAAGACTAAAATACCTCCACATTATATATCACACCGAAGAATCTCACAGAACCGTATTGCATTATGTCAGTCGGTATATCAAAGGGGACACAATGTCCTACCATTATGAATGCCAGACAGTGAAGGCTGTACAGTAACATAAAGGCCGCTAACTTTGCAATCATACGGAACACATAAATACGCTATATTAAAAAATGCAGAGGCTTTAGTGTTAAACCTGACTGTACATGGTCTGACTGCAAGTCATTAAATGGCTAATCTGAAATTTAAAACAAAAATTAGTATGTATGCTATAATATTGTACTGGAAGTTCTGAAATATCTGCATGTAATAGCTGGCAGGAATGTGTCGTTCTTTATCATACTGCCTTACGGGACGTGATTTCGTGTAGTGTGGTAGATAGGTATGTAGGCCTTCCGTCTTTTGGAAAGAACCTGCCCTCTCCATCTTCTACCCTGGAGATAAAGGCAGTAAGTTCCTTGAAACCTTGGTCTTTAAGTACCAGACTACACCGCGTAACATCCCAGAACACAGGAATATTCTCAGAGTTACACCAGCTGTTACAGAGCAAGCTCATCCGCAGATAACATCAAACCGACGCATTTACCCTGCAAATTTGCCAAAATTCGAGAACAAATATAATTTCAAAACCATGGTTCATATAGTGGTCTACGGGTATATGATGCCACACAGCTTGCTGGACATGATGATGTGTTGTATATTGCATTTTTGTCTGCTTTTTAACGGCTATGTATTTTAGTCTCATGATGATCGAAACATGTAGCTTTTGAATAGTAAACGCAGTTGTGTTAGACTGAGTAGTTTATTTTTCTGAGTCACATTATAGAATATCAGGGGTGTCACTGTTACATTTTGCAGTGCACATCCCTTATTTGAATCCCGCACTGTTAATGAAATTTTAACCTTAAATCCTATCTTATTGGCCGCAAAATTGTTTTTGTTTTGTTTCGACTTACATATCTAAACTACGCATTTTTAATTTTTCAATTGTTTAAATGCCTATCGATCCTACATAAAACTAGTCTTTTCTCCTTCCAACCTCGGTTCTGTTTTTTTTTTCAGCTGGTTTTCTCATTTGCATTTGGTCCTATAAACAACAGTACGCAACGTTTCTCAATTCTGTGACCTTGCTACCAGTGCGCAGCTTTGCGATTGCTAGTCCCTCATTCACGTTTGGCCACTTTTTCAGGAGCTCCTCTCTGCAACTTTGTGTTTTTGCGCCGACGAACAATAAATGGTACACCATCGACAAACGAGACCGTTTACATTGCGATTTTAAGCGCCTAATATATTTAAAAAAGCTGAAATAAATAAAGTTTTATTGACTTAATCGTGGCTTCGTTTATGCCGTTGGTAAACTGTTAATAGATTGCACAGCTAAGGGACGTAGCAGTGAACGAAATGCAGGGCTTATTTACAGTTCTGTGTCCTATGCAAACGAAAAATCTGGGGAACACCTCATACGGACGCAGAGAAAGAATACATCAAAATATGAAAATTTTTCATGGGATATGACGCCGTGTTTATTGGTGATTTGTTACGGATATTTCGGAGGAGTTTATTGTCTCCATGTTCAGGGTACTCCAAGAAGTGTAGGCCTAAGTTGCTTGGTAGAATATGTTAATCTTCATCACTACCACAAAAAAGTGTTTGACACAAAATCTGCAATATGCCCAGCCCTTTTCCGGCCCCTCCAAAAGCTGAGGCCCCATTCAGACGCATAGACTATGACAGCCTTAAACCGCTCCTGCAGAAACTTTGAGGAAATTTTAATATTCTATTGTGAATTTTGGAAGAACGTGGCTTCCAATGTTGCTTGTCACGCCGATTATGCCCTCAGCCCCGTTTGCAATGCGAGGGTGACTAGTCAGTTACATCACGTTACAGAGAGAAAGAGAATCATTCCTCTGTTTTGACGAGTAGCGTGTCGTCCTCTCTCGCCCGTCTGCGCACGCACATTCCTAGAAATGTATTCACTGTGTAATTTGTACGTATTTTCACATAAAAAAAACTTTAAAGCACTTCCACCAACAACTCTCTTTCTCTTTCATGCTCCCTTCTCACGCTAGCTTGCACATACTCCAGTCGTCACCAGGTATAGACCAAATTACAGTAAGAATGTAGGTTATTGATGGTGTGGTGGTTGTGGTGGATGGTGATGGTTACTTTACCTGAAGGCACAAATTCCCTCGTTCACATAACATATCTTGAATTCTTGAAAGGCTTGATAACATTTTAGAATTCCTGTCACATGGTTTTTATACCAACATCTAAGAATTAATTCCACTTTTCATTAATTTTAAAATACATCTTACTTAACGGCATGAATTAACTTCAATTTAAGTATTTCTGTCTTTGGAAAAACTGGTAAATGTCATAAGGAGCGTCTACTTACACAAGTGTTATTTAATTTATTTTTAGGCGGACACTAATTTGAAGCACAAATATATTTAGTGCTATCTGGCCAAACGCTCGCCCAGAGGGAAAACTATTTTTATTAGGTGTTGTAGGGATCCATAACATATACAGTTCGCATTTTCTTTGCAATATTTTCATAAACGTCGATTAGAAAAAACTGCAGCCGTCTATAATATAAACTGAAAGCACGTAATCGAAACCGCTGTTCAAGGTTTCATTCTCTATGTAACACAAAAGAGGACGCTGACGGTCATCCATCACCTTCAGTTCCCAGTGGAAAAAAGTACCCTTTCTACTGCCGTCGAACATCATAACATTACTGTAAACGACTATGTAATTGGATACGAAGATTTTTTTTCTTGTGGTGCAACAGCCCATATCAGGCCTAGGCCGACTCTCCGTGCGCTTTCTGGATCACACACAATTAGGCGCACACACCTGGTAGGTCGCAGAGGCCGCTACCTACACAGCACACAAATTCAAGAGAAAATATCCATGCCCACAGCGAGCTTCGATTCCGTAATCCGAAGAGTTGACGGCTGCAGACCTACGTCTTAGAACGCACGGCCACCGTGATATGAGGGCATCAGTATGTATGTACATATTCTTACATTAGGATATCTGGAAGATGCAGCACAGATACACTTTGTGGATATAGATGTAGGAAGAAAACAGTTTATATTCACAATTAAGCCTTCTGTTATTGGTAAAATAGGGTATGCGGTGGTGCAATTGGTTGAGGCACTGCCGCCACAAACCGAAAGGTCGCGGGTTCGATTCCCGATGGGCTCATTAGGATCTTTCAATGACTTAGTCCTCAGCCTCTAACAGAAATGAGTACCAGCGTTATCTCCTGGGAAGTAGCGGCGACCGGTGCCTAGGGCTGACAACCTTAGAACCTTCGTGTGCCGATTGTCTAGAAAATCTGGGAGCCTCAACTTCCTGCAGACCAAACGGCCTGTCCCGGCCTGAATAGGGATATTAATACATTTATTATTGGTACAATAAGGAAAGGTGGTCGAAATTATATATGCTTATTCCTTCTAAACCTCTATGACCTTTCCAAAGAACCGACTTACCATGTAAGTAATGATTTGTGGCCCTGACGTAACTGGTACCTGTCCGATCGGCTGCAGAGTTAATACACCTAGACAGCATATAGGAGCCACGTTTACACGAAACGCATCTCTAATGTTAAAAATTAATGAACATTCGACTGACGTTGTTGAATACAATGTCCTCATATTAGTTAAAGCTGCTGATGCAGGTATGTTGGAAGCATGTAGTAATAATGTCATTTTTATTAAGATTAATGTGGCATCAACCTGCAACAGCACGGGGCAGTTGATTGATTGGTGTTCATCTGCATGGGACAGTCACCTGCCACATACCCCCATGTCGTCCTGGCCACCCGTCTACAGTTACTCAACCACCCCCTCAGTCACACACTGTATCAGAGTGGCATTCGCAAAGGGGCATGCTGGGGTCCCACACCTCGCCCTCCAACCCGGACCGGCCACCCGTAGAGCTGCACCCGCATGTGATATTCAGTAGAAATCCTATGCGAAGACCAAGGGCTCCAAAATTAGTGTCCAGAGAGACGGTTTTCTGCGAACAGTCGCATTATGCGGACCTACAAAATGGGTACATTTCACTATTTTCAAGTGTTCTTGCCCAGAAGGTTCCCATGGCGTTTGCACTATGAAGTACATGCTGGAGATACCCGGTTCAAATACCGCTGGGCCACAAGCTTCTGTCACTATGAGAGATCTGAGGTTGCCACAGAGTTGTTGCTGAACAGTCAAGTCCACTTTGACTACTGGATACCGAAGACGAAAGCACTACGGTCCTTCAACCATCGGTAACCATTTACCAGTCGCAACGGTTTAATATTCCAAAAGTTACCTTCTATCCTGACTACATTTGCTTATTCTTTCCCTGGAGCATTATGACAGTATCTTTACTTACATTGACATCTCTTAATAAGGATCTCCTATGTTACATTCCACACAACTCAGTTTAGTCAGAAATAACCGTTGCATAAGTATATCTGGGCAATAACAAGAGGCACCAAGAGCTGTGACACGCCAGCCCAACTCCCTTATCAGCACGGCAAAACGCTTCACCTTTCGACCCAGCAGTCAACTAAAGTGATTTGGTGACAAACGGATCAATGCTTTTATTTGACAATGATGAGAACCGCCTACTGGCTTCACGCCACTCACGTCATCATGTTTTGCACTTTTGGCAGTTGTAACATTGGTTGTCCCTTCCATGCATCGTGACGCAAAGTTTGCATTCTTATGGGTCCATCGTGTTGCCATATATACGCGCTGTTAAAGTAATGGCAGTGGATCTATGAGGGACGCTCCCGTGCTAAAAATAAGAGTCTCACAAGTACCTGACGGTCGAATTAAGGTTTGGTCAGGCGTCAGTAAGGAAGCGTGTATAGTGAATTAATGATATGCAACACGGTTAAGGTAAAGGAACAAATCCATTCGATAGGTTTGTGCTCAAACTCCGCAATAATAGGTTGTTTTAGAACGCTATTTCTAAGTTGCATTGTTATTTAGAAATAGCGAAAATTTGAATTAGAATAATGGAAATAAATTTTGGATCCAAATTTAGGAGTGAAGCTATGAAAATATTTTATTATACTTAACGAAATATATATGACTATTCGTCCTGAACTGAACACGACCCTGTGGATAATCTTAAATCCTACGACTTTAAAAATTAATTACGGTTTTATTTCGCCGCTAAAACAAACTCTGAGAAACGAATTCGTTTCAGTGACACTCGGTACAAATAACTGAGAAAGATTCTCATCCATTATAAAACCATTTACTTAATTAAGGTTAAGGAAACATCCTATTTTACTGTAAAAACTAAACTGAACCCATAAATATTGCGCAAAATTTAGTTTTTCAACGTTAGGGCAACTGTTACGTACACTGGCTCTTACTCAGTTAATTAGTATTTGATTTGTTTGAATTAGCCCGTGTAGCTGTAACGTTACTTGACTGATTTTACATTTCTATGTTTCTGTTGCTAAATTCCCTCTTCCACAGTTGGAACACGGAGCAAAAGCAAAAAATATTATTCGAAAACTTTTACACAAATATTTATGTACAAAATGGAATTGGAGTCCACGACAGAGGAAGCCGGAAGCAGCTTAGACTACTTAAAGAGAATATGTTGACAGGAAAAGCTTGCGGAAGTAGAGATCATGATTATACTTTCGGAGAGACTGAGGTAAATCATGAAGAAAACGCGGTAATAATATTCGTACTGACACGACAGAGAGACCCATAATGTACGCTTTTATCCAAACAAGACACGTTACAGCTTTTAACTACGTAAGAGTTACTAATAACTTTAAGATTAATAGTGATTGGATCTATACCTCCACTCACCCACATGCCTTTATACGGTGCAAGGGAGAACTTCACTAAACTCCTTTCATTAATTTAACCTGATAATTATTGAAGAGCACAGCATTTGCGCTTCGCTGATCACCCACGTTGAATGATCTTTGTCTCTGCACAAGCACCTGGAAGGCGTCCGGTATAGTACAGTCGGTATAGCGACTCGCTACGAGTTAGAAGGTTCGCAGTTCGAACCCCAGGCTTGGCAAGGTTTTCCGCACCCGTCCCGTTCGACACCGAGGCCCACACATTTCTTCTGGTACCGTTGGTACCAGGGCCCTTCCGCGGGGTAAATTGGCCGTGGCTTCGCATTGACTACCCACACCCGTTTAGAGCCGAGGTTGAAGAAGTGTAGAGCTATAATTCTAATCCACATTTCTTCAAGGCAAGTTATAAAGTGAACTTTACATTGACCTTTTACAGACTCCTGCAACGCAATTCCAGTTTAGAACATAATGCAAGGATCCTCCTTGATGCAGAAATGTTGAAGAATTTAGTGTAGCTCTGTACACCCCTGATTATGTTGACGAGAAGATTAGAGCCTTCTGAAAAGACCAGTAGCCTCAGATTGACCCTCATATCGCATGCTGGTAACATGATGCAGGCGACACACATGCTGCACGCTCAACTGAAGAATATTTTTGGGCGAGAATAAAAACACAGTAAGAACTGCATGCAGTCCTGTGTTTGGCAGTGGGTCACTAAACATCTGTGCAACCATAAAACCGCCTAATGCACTTTTTCGTATATATCTCCCCATTTAGCCTCTACTTTCTTTCGAAAAAAACATATGTACTTGCATGCATTGTGTTGTCTATTTCACATGACTTTTTTCAATATCTTCGCGTTAAATAGCAGAATACCTAATTCTGTGGTACAAATCATCTTCACGAAGTACACAGTCTATTCAGATGATCTGCATGTCGTTTCCTTGGACTCATTAATTCTTCACCATATTCACAGTCTCCAACCAGCGGACTCCCATACTCATCCGAATCCACTTCACTACTCCGTAACATATTCTGTCAGTTCCACTTTAACGTTGTACTCTCACATATGCCCACGTCCTTACTGAGGTTCTCTGACCAAAAATTCTTTAGGCACCTCTCACTTGACATAAATGAGCCACTAGTCGCGTTCATTTCCTTGTTTCCAACCCCAACAATAAAGTAAGTTTACGAGCTATAAATATCTACTACGTTCTAATAAAGCTCCCGTTATTTTTGTTACACATCTTTTAGATCCAGATATCTTACCGTAGCCCACACTTTCAAATGTGTCATACCCACAGTATTAAGGCAAATTTAAAGGCATTCATGTGATTAATTTAACAACGAAGCCATAAGGAATTACCAGCAACAGAGATATAGTTCCACGCATTTTCAGCCACGGCGAGAGCTGGAAGCGATTAGCAAGCTTTACCTACGGTAAATCAGCCCCAGGTAACATTTAGTGGGCTGGATTAACCTAGAGCCTCTCTGGAAGCAGCACAAAAGAGCATAATACAAACCCACGCCAAGATCGTCCAAATCTGTGCGCTGATTGCGAGACCCGGCCCTTGCTTTTATTAAATTTACATTTCAAATTATATAAAAGCATTTTGCACTTTAGCGCTCACGAAACGTAGCCTCTTAGTAAGGAAAAACATATTACATGTGTTCAGGAAAAAAAAACACTGATCTCGTAAATGTTAGGACATAAAAGACAATGTAACTGATCTAACTAAGATATTATACAATTAATTCGTGACAAATGTAAACAACTTGGCATAAAGAAGAAAGGATGAATGCAGAATTTTGATAAAGAAAACTCTTAGAAAGTAGCCACTGCGATATCGAGAAGAAGACGGAAGGATAATATTAAAATTAGAGAAGTAAGCTGTAGAAATGGAGAATGATGAGAATGAATCAGAACTGCGTTCAGTTGTAGACCTTAAATTTTCCGGACCTGCACAAAGTGAGTATAATAATAATAATAATAATAATAATAATAATAATAATAATATGCTATTAAAAATAAACCCCCGATATACTCGTACAATGAAATAGCGCATGAAATCAAATAGCAGTGGCACATGGAACAGGTGACAGCAGTACCTATGTTGCTGTCCCGTACTGGTTTGGTGAAAGTCCCAGATCTGAAAAAATACATCTTAGACAGCACTCAAAGGGCAGAAGCGTTTGGAACGTGCCATATTTTCAACAAATTTGTTAGCCTTACAACTACTAACGTCATCTAATTTAGGATCCTGAAACCTTGTATGGCATTATATCATCGAAAGTTACTAACGTTCAAAGTAATTGTCTTTTCAAATATAAAATGCCTAGCAGCCTTGTGAAAACAATACTTAATTCTCTTTGTTTAGAATCCAGTAATGAACTTGAAGCTAGGTACATAAAAATTATAACACAGAGGACATAAACACATCTACAGTTTCCGCATGGATTATTTCTTTCTGTAACTTCCAGGTAATAACTTACCATTTAAAGTAATAAGAGGAAGTAGAACTACTACAGCGAAAATTATGGCCGGCAATTTATTTTATGCCTGATAGTCCATAATTCCTCCTAGCTTCACGACACACTGAAAATTTTAAAAGAAACACACGTGCTGCGTTCTTGCCAAAATTTCTTCGTCTTTTCTTTTCCAGTAAGTGGACATCACCGACAATAATTTGCAAAACTACATACAGCGCCTTCCCATTATTTCTTAATGCCTTCCTTGAATCTAATAACTTGCCGAATTAAAGCATAGCAGACACTACATTAAAGTGTCCTCCTTACCTCTCCTACCTACTCACAGCAGGTGTCGAGGTTGTTTATTTTCACTTGATCACACTCAGACACACACCACAGTCGGTAGGACTCCTCTGTACAAGGGATCGGCCTGTCGCAGAGACCTCTGCCTAACAACATAAACACTCACAAAAGACAAACATCCATGCCCCCGGTGGAATTCGAACCCACGATCCCAGCAAGCGCTCGGCCGCAGACCTACGCCTTAGACCGCGCGGTCACTGGAATGGCAAAATTACGCATGAGGAAGCTGAAACATTGCACGTTGAAGTCGTGAAGTGTTGGTCTACAAGTGGCTTCCTTCCCCTTCCCTTCCAAACAAAATAAGAAAATTGGTAAAAAGCTCATTAATCACACGTACTCTTATCTGTCTTTTATAAACAACATTCAGGAAAGGCGGCTGGAGGATGAAGAAGCCAAAAGCTTTTTAGCGACAAAAGTAGGAACAACTTTAAATCAAATCACATCGAGACAGCTTCTATGAAAATTCCCTTTAAGAGGAAGAAGATTGGTTGATATTAAGTGGCGCAAGCAGAAAACTGCATTTCAGCTTCGTACTTCTTGATCTGTTATTGGGAAAACTGAAGGAGAGCGATAGCTTGCTAAACCAAGTCGAGAATGGAAAGAAATATTAAAATTAAATTTTATCGAACAGTTTGGTTAAACGTTACTACCAGAACATCACAGTCACTCCTTCTGCTTCATATTTAGAAGTCTGGGATTCAAATCTTGGCTCGGAAATCGGTTATCGTGACATTTTATCGTTGTATTTATCGGTCAATCCAGACAAATTCCGGTATATGACGTAAAATGCGAGCTCTCCCGCTTCGCTCCACATCCCGTAAAATTCCTTATTTACTTATCGTCTATTCGAGCCTATAAGGTCTACAATATTGCAGCGTTACTAAGCAAGCCTACACATAAATAAACAGTCCCTTACCATAAAAAAATACGCCTACCCCATAAATAAATAAATAAATGCTGAAGCGTTTGTTTTCGGCAGATACACGAATAATCCTCGGCCAGGTAATCCTCGCGTTTTCATGCTTCTACTCAGTCTTTTCAGTCAATTGCCGTGTACTGCGTCCTCATCTTCTCCAGTAGTCTCTATACATTCGTAATCACTGCGTATCATCTCCCTTTCGATAGTAATTAGCCTACTCCCTGCAGTTTATAGCCAAGAATCAACAAAATCGATCCGAGGTCTGGCTACAAAGAGCCGATCAGGCCGACTGTCCGGAATAAGGCGGTGTACTATCGCTATCGCTCGGACGCGGAGCTCCCGGGTTTGAATCGCAACCGGGGCATGGGGCGTGGGTGTACGTGTGCTACTTTTCTGTACTGCGTGGTCGCAAAGGTAGAGTTAGGTTTAGTAAAGCCACACTGGCGAGGATTTAGTTGAAACTTTAACTGGTGAGAAATATGACCATGCGAAATGTATTTAAATTGGAAATAATAATAATTATAACTATAAAATGGCATTGCAATTGCAGGAGATAGAAATGTTATCGAGAAAGAAATAGAAAAGATTTTAACATACAAATATCTTACAATAGAAACAGAGTGTATGTGGAGTGTAAAAAAGTGATACCAATAATAACAGAGGAAAGAGGAACCATCTCAAAATCATTCTGAATATACTTGAGCAATATAGCTGGAAAGGGTTACATCACGGCAGTACAGAAAACAGCCATATTGGGCAGTGCAAACGTACTTCCGATAGTACTAACATAAAGGTATAAAAGGTTTATCTTTGGAAAACAGCATTACATATACCATAAATTGTAACCAAAGAACAGCTGCAACATAATACACCCTTGAAACCTGGTTTGGTTTAGGTACGTAATTATAAATACCCTGTAAAAATATGATAAGTGGTAATAGTAATCTGGAACAAAGATCTCGTAATAGCTTCTACATGTTTCAATACTGTGAGTACTTACACATTACAGCACATGTGAAGCGTTCCGTAACTCACCTGAAACAAAATAATTACGTAGAGTTAAAAACAGATAAAAACACGAAAATATCTGTCCATGGTCATTTGGCCATTTAGTGCGGCCTGTTTCGCTTTCAGCGTTTAATGCCTTCCACTTTTCTTCCTCTTGATAGTATTTCGGAATTGTTAGACGTACAGCAATTAATTATTTGAATATAAGTTACCAGACTGGGATATTATAACATAACGGGCGATTTTCAATTCCTCGAAACTGTTTCAATTTCGTTTGTGGCACCCTGCCTTTCATCTTTACGGCTGGCAGTCAGCGTATGTATTACACTGCAGTAGATGAGGAACCCTTTAGTACAATTTCAATACAGAAAACCCCCAACCTTCGCGAAGAATTCTTTCCGGTAAACCATTACGAAAGTGGAATTCGCGAGTGTGTACTAGATTTCAATAGACAAATCGCTGTTTGGGATTATCGATAATTATTTGTTGTTTGTTTTATATAATTATTTTATTATTTTATATAATTATTTGTTTTTTCGAAGCATGTCTCCTGCATGTTTCGGCGCATATAGGCTATCTTCTGAGAAGGCCAGTTGTAAAGGAATACATTTATGATAAATGTTTCAAAGGTGTGCAAAATACAGTTAATAGGCAGTAATATGTGCTCAAATATTGCTAAAATATACGAAATATAAATTAATTTACATTTGTTTATGTGTGCAGTTAGTTAGAACAAACATTGTACAGTATGCAGATAAATTCCAAAGTTCGGGGAAAGTACGATAACATTAGGCTACGTAAGTTTCGCGTAGTTTTTGGTTGACAAAAAGCAAAAATAGCATTTTTCTTTGCGTATGCAGAATTTAGAACAAGACCCAGACCAAAGAAAGGAAAGTTTAAATTAAGACTATTAAAAAGAAGAGAATGAAATAAGTTTTGTTCAGTTTCTCCTTTATATCTCCCCCTTAATGCATTTTGTCTTCCTGTCTTTCAGCTTCTCTTTTAGTGCCTTCGTCATCGCCCCCGTACTCAGAACATCGCTGTCACACTGCAGTGTCATCATAAAGGGCAGCGATGTGAATCAGCTGTCATTTGATACGAAGTGTGACAGCTGGATGTGAGAGCAACCCGCATCAGCCAGTGAAAGGTGGCAGGAAGCTTGTAGCGACGCTTCACTATCCAGACAGGGTGAAACCACAAAGGACCCGGTCACTGCAGTAAACCTGCCCTGTTTGTGTCTCTCCTGTTCCTACGTATGTGCTTAGAAGCCACCGAGTTTCACACAAGGTAATGCAGGTAACGCAACTTATTACAACTACATCTGCTGCTTCCGAAGGAGCATTTGACGTTGCCTACTGTACGGTATTAAACCCGCGATCAGTTGAAAAATAAAATCAGGAAAAGCGAAATATGAGGTCCACACAAAGGATCCCATAAAACTGAGGCTTTATGGAAAGTTACTCTGAGTTGAATGGTACATATTTACCGATGTTTCGAAGTCATGTGTCTTTCAAAAATCGGTGTTTATTTACCAGCCACGTAGAAGAACAACCCTGAAGAGGCAATCTTTATTTACGGGAACATTCATATATCGATCTACCCTACCACTCAAGCCAGAAACTCTAAATGTGACTCAAATGCGCTACCGCTGTGATAACGTCCCCTTAGAAATTGCCTTTACCGCATTGGTTTTTGCGCCCTGAGGTAATATGTTTTAGCTGAAAGAAATTTTAGGGTCGAATCACATTATACGGCACGGCACAGTACAGTACGACACAACACAACACGACAAAGCATTCTTTTATGGTTTTCACATGTGCGAATTCACAACAGTCCGTCACCGACAGCTAACGACGAAGACTGTGTCATTGGGACTGAGAGAAGAGAATATTTTGCCTCTCTGTTAACTGACGGTAGATGTGAACGCACGCTGGTTTTTGTCGTGTCGTGGCGTTGTGTCGTGCCGTATAATGTGAATCGACCCTTACAGTTTAATCTTTTTCTGACAGAAACAGTGAAGATATTACGCAACTACATTATGAACAACCAAATTTAGCAGAAAATGTACCCTTTATTTCAACATCAGTGGTCATGTAGTCAAACGGGAAACATGTTGTGCAGCTGATGGGTGCTGATGCAACATTCTGTCCTTCAATTCTGTTTTAAACAGCAGGTACTTGAATAGACAAAAAGAGCAGCAAAAACCGTGAGCCAGTTTTAGTCTGGGAGGAAGGAAAGAAGCCATTGAGTTCAGGAAGTACTGCATTTATATTCAAACATGAAACACACACCGCTGGATACAAAGCAACACAAAGAAAGCAACGTTCACCGGAAGAACGGAGGTGGGACAATCTAACTCGTGCAGCTTATGAAACCGTATACACGTGACAACAGATTCTGGGTAGCTGTGTATAGAAGCCAAAGTTGTCTCGGTCTCAAAGTTGTCACATATAATGAGCTGTGGAGTAATTATGGAAAATATGAGTTGTGGACCATTAATACGGTGTTTTATTTATTGTACAGTAAATTTACACAACTCAATGAAAAATCTCTTCACCTGCAATTTAAGTACTGTGATGATTTCTTTAGGGCATGCTGTAACTTTATTCCTCAATAGAAAATAAGAAACAAATTGCATCTAAACATGATGAAAACCTTACACTTTCCCTATTATGTGTAATTTATGAAAACAGCTGGGAGGCAGTTTTGAGAATCGCTGGTTTACTTCGTACGACACGCAGAATATCTGTACCGTAACCAACAATGTAAGACTTCTTTCAAGTTTCTGTTAACAAACCTTTGTTAATACTCACTGGTTATAAACCAACTGCGGGTTCGCAGACTTACTGCTCATAAGGTGCAGTTTTTGTGCATTAACAGGCCGTACTGGTTTAGTGCTTTGTGTGATGACTCCTGCCGTACAGACGGTGTCTTGCGGAACATGTGTACTTACTTTAAGTATTCCTTTGGAACACTTTAGCTAATTTTCCGTCTTCCTCTTTTTTCAAGCCAGTTTACAAGGTTCTATAATTTCAAAAACACGTTCTTCTATGCAAATTACTGTTTTACTACTGATAAATTCCAGGAATAAGGAAGCCCAAAGCTAAAAACTTTTACTCCTAAGGCAAAGTGTTAATAATAGCTACATGTATTACACTTTTTAACATTAAAAGGCCTGTATTTGCCACAAGTGAGCATTTCTGTGTTTCTATAGTACTCGGAAAAAACTGCAATTATTTGTTTGTTTGATACGATCCTCACAACAAACAACTATCGTTTTTATGTTTGGTACGGTACTCAGAACAAACAGCAAACATTTACATGCTTAGTATGATTCTCACAACATAGCCATCGTATGTGTGTTTGGAACGGTACTCACAATAAAGAGTGCTAATTTTTGTGTTAGTATGAATCTCACAATAAACATCGATCACTGACTAACAGTGCTAACAAGGTGATATTACCAGTAGAGACACGGCGATTTTTTGTAAGGTACGAATTAACTTTTGTAATATTCCTCACATGTATGTGTTTCAGGCTTGAGGCTTCAGGAAGTTAGGTTGGTATCAAATCAACGTAGCAAATGGAAGGTTACGTTGGCAGCAGCTAATACCGCGCCGTACTGGTAAAAGAAGATAAACCATTTTAATCTTAATGGTTATGTCAGCAAACAAAATCTGCATATAAAGGCAATTCAAAACCCTCATGCATATGAAGGAGCACAGGCGTACAGCTGTATGGAAGAAGCAGTCAGAAAATGAATTTCGTGATGAGATTGCTGATGAAGTAACCTCGGGCTTTATAAGCAGCGACTGAACTGCTACTCACAACACAGTTATGTAAACAGCGCAGTCTGAAAGCAAACTTAGCGTTGTGTATAGACATCACGCAGCAAGCGCGTAGGAAATATGATGTATGGATTTGCCAATCAGAACTTAACTTCTGAATTCTCGGGAGGGTTTGCTCCCAAGAAAGACTTCTCGGTGCCCGCTGGGTGGGGGAATATGTGGACCTGCAGGCAAAGACAGAAACCTCTACCAGGAATAGAAGCGTGACCATCATGCCCGCAAAAGGTTAATTTACTGCGCGAGATGGATCGGCTCCCAAAGGTTTAAGTTAAGGTAAAGTTAAAGGTGGCCCTGTCTACGCCACAAAGGCATGCAGAGGGAATAGTAGTATAACTCCATTCATTCTTAAAGTTGGCGGTCCATGGACGGGCATTCCAAATAGCTAGGCGTAAGATAATCTGTTTCTCCTCCTACTGGCTACAAAAACAACAGAAATTTTAAGCCTCAACTGGTTTGCACAAAGGTCATGATTAAAAATTCAGATAAAATAAGTTACAGGCAAGTAAACAAGGAGGAGATCTACACAAACACACAGTCAAAACTGCGAGAAGGATGATTAACTAACTAACTAACTAACTAACTAACTAACTAACTAAATAACTCCATGGATCAGAGGCCTTCTTGAGAAGCTAACAGTTTCTCAGCTAGTCAAGAAATTCCCCGCATTTTATGGAACCCGAAGGTTCATTACCGCATTCACAAGAGCCCGCCACCTGTCCCTATCCTGAGCCAGCTCAATCCAGTTCATGTCCTCCAATCCCACTTCCCGAATATCCATCTTAACATTATCCTCCCATCTACGCCTGGGTCTCCCAAGTGGTCGCCTTCCCTCGGGTCTCCCCACCAAAATCCGGTATGCACCTCTCTCCTCCCCCATACGTGCCACATGCCCCGCCCATCTCAGTCTTCTCGATTTGATTACCCGAATAATATTTGGTGATGAGTACAGGTCATTAAGTTCCTCGTTATGTAGTCTTCTCCACTCCCCTGTCGCCTCGTCCCTCTTAGGCCCAAATATCCTCCTCAGCACCCTATTCTCGAACACCCTCAGTCTTTGTTCCTCCCTCAGTGTGAGAGACCAAGTTTCGCATCCATACAGAACAACAGGTAAAATTATAGTTCTGTATACCCTAATCTTTGTGTTTTTGGATAGCAACCTGGAAGACAAAAGATTCTGCACCGAATGATAGCAAGCATTCCCCGACTTCAATCTGCTCTTAATTTCTTCATGAATGGAGTTTCGATTCGTTAGGGTTGCTCCCAAATATTTGAATTCTTCCACCCTTTCAAAGGATTTATTATCTATATTTATGTTGTGATTGTGTCCTGCATTCTGATTTCGAGACATGACCATGTACTTAGTTTTCTCAGCATTTACTTCTAGACCAATCTCCTTACTAGCAATAATTAAATCTTCTGCATTTTTCTTTATGCTATGTACGCTTCCGCCCAATATATTAACATCATCAGCATAAACCAGAAGCTGATGTGTACCATTCAATTTCAAGCCCTCCTGGTTTGCCTGAACCCTCCTAATGGCATATTCTAAAGCAAAGTTGAAAAGCAATGGCGACAGAGCATCTCCTTGTTTCAAGCCATTCTTAATAGGGAACGTGTCAGACAGATGTTTGCCTACCCGAACTCTGCTATATGTTTCACTTAGGCACATTTTTATTAACCTTACTAGTTTCATGGGGATACCGAACTCAATGAGAATATTATACAAGACCTCCCTCCTAACTGAATCATAGGCTTTCTTGAAGTCTATAAATAGCTGATGCACTGCCTCATTGTATTCCCATTTTTTCTCAAGTATTTGACGAATGCTGAATATATGATCAGTGGTTGACCTGTTACGTCGAAATCCACACTGATGATCCCCAATAATTTCCTCTGCATATGGAGTTAACCTTGACAAAAGGATGTTGGATAGAATTTTGTACGTAGTCGACAAAAGTGATATGCCTCGATAGTTATTGCAATCTGTCTTATCACCCTTCTTATAAATAGGCACAATGACCGACTCCTTCCATTCCTCAGGCAATTCCTCCTTATTCCAAATAGAAATAATAAGTTTATGGATTTCAGACCGAATAATCCTACCCCCTGCTTTAATCAATTCTGCTGGAATCTGATCAATACCTGGTGATTTGTGGCTTTTTAGTTTTCCAATAGCCATCTCAACCTCAAAGGCACTGGGCTCAGGCACTAGTGGCTCTGCTGTGTGTACTTCAATCTGCCTAACATCATTAACCCCGTGTATATTCAACAGCTGGGAGAAATGATTCCTCCACCTAGCCAAAATACTGTGGGAGTCTGCAACCAGGTCACCCTTCTCATCCTTTACTACATTACTTCTAGGCTGGTACCCCCTCTTAAACTCATTGATACCCCTATACAAGTCTCTTATATTCTTGTTCTTACTGTTTGTTTCAATTTCATTAATTTTAGCTTTCAGATATTCCTTCTTTTTGTGCCTGAAATGTCTACTAGCTTCACGTCTTACGTTGTGCAGATTATCTCCATTATTTTGGTTTGGATTCTGTAACCACTGAATTTTAGCCTGCTTCCTTTTATCTAAAAATTCTGCACATTCTGCATCAAACCATGGTTTATGCTGCTTCCGTTCGTGTAGACCTAGACTCTCTTGAGCCGAGATTTTGATATTCTCTTTAATGTTTTCCCAAGCCCTATTCATGTCCTCACTAACATTTAAGTTTTCCAGAGCTGCAAACCTGTTTGAGATCTTAAGCTGATACTGTTTCCTAGCCTCTAGTTCACTTAGCTTCTTGAGATTAAATCTCTCTACATCAAACTTCTGTGCTGCTTGTTTACTTACTGCCAGTCTTTCCCTAACTTTCGCAACCACCAGATAGTGATCAGTATCACAGTCAGCTCCCCTGAAAGATCGCACATCGAGTATACTGGAATGCCGTCTCCTATCTATCAATATGTGATCGATCTGATTGTGAGTCTTCCCATCAGGAGAGGTCCAGGTGTATTTATGAATATTTCGGTGCGGAAACATAGTGCTCTTAACAACTAGATTCTTTGATGTGGCAAAGTTTACTACTCTAACACCATTATCGTTGCTATCCTGATGTAAACTCTCATTCCCAATAGTCGGTTTGAAAATATCCTCTCTCCCCACTTTTGCATTAAAATCTCCTAACAGAATTTTCATATGGTACTTAGGAAAATGATCAAAAACCCCTTCTAATTCCTCATAGAAGCTGTCCTTTGAATCATCACCCTTCTCTTCCGTTGGTGCATGCGCATTCAGAACAATGATATTACACCAGCGGCCTCTCAGCACTATGTATGACATCCTAGCACTAACAAACTCCACTCTCTTGATTGCTGATACCATTCTCTGGTGCACAAAAAAACCTGTTCCCAATTGATGATTTTCCTGCCCTTTGCCATAGAAAAAAGTATACTCCCCGGCTCTTACAGTCCCTTCTTCGTCCCACCTAACCTCCTGTACACCCACTAAATCTAACTTATACTTAGCTAATTCCCTGACCACTGTCGTAAGTGACCCTGACCTATACATGCTCCTCACATTCCATGTTCCAAAACTCATATCCTTTTTCCGTAGCTGGGGTCGTACCAAAGAATCGGTCCAGGTCCGAGGCTTTGTAGGCTGTTTCGTAACATCATAATTTTTTACGGTGAGGAGTTGTTAGCACCTCGCCCAACCCCCAAGGTGGAGGACCCCTTGTCGGCTGTTCGCGACTGCTTATTCAATGTATTCGCAGCTACCCTCCATACCTGGAGGCCGTTCCTCCATCCGCAACCTGAGGACGCGCCATGCCGTGGTGACAGGGACCCACTTAAGATGAAGATGATTATAAGAAGAAGGATGATTATTAAAGATAACTTTGAGGGGAAAAACAATATGATAAAACTAAGTCAACATCCGTATCAAAGCTGCAACAGACGGGGATCTGTTTGCACGGCTGTTCTGTGATGTTTCGGTTATCTAAGGACCATATTTCAAAACGCAGCTTACGTAATGTTCAATGCTATAGGGATACAGCGCTGAAGTATTAGTGAAATTTTCGTATGGATCATAAAGGAACTGGAAGGGAAGGCGTGGACTGAATTATTCTTGCATAGGGTAGGTAAAAGTTTCAGGCACCTGTAAAGACGGTAATGAACCTTCAGGCTCCATGAAACGCGGGACATTTCTTAACTAGCTGTCGAATTATTAGCTTGAAAACAAAGAATTTGCTCCATGGGGTTCATTAATTATTAAGATAAAGGTGCGTAAAGAAATGACTGTGATCTGCATGATATTTTTATACTGGTGCCTGTCTGAAAAAATTGAGGGAAATGGAAAAAGGCCTCAGTCAAGGCAGCATGTATCCCAGCCGAGATTCGAACTTGACACTTTTTAAGTAGAAAAGTAGAGACTAAAACTAGGTCAGGCTGCTAGGTTACACGATGAGAGCTGATAAGTTAAAAGGAAAGCCACAATAATCTGAAGTAGGATGCAAAAGAGAATAACGAAAAAGAAGCAAACACAGAAAGACTGAAGTAAAACCATCCTTGTGCTTACGCCTGACATCATTTCGAAGTATGTGATAGATGTAAAGGTACTGGCTCTATGCATAATATTTGTGACCTCCCGACTACGGCATCTCGAGAAATAAATTTGGAATTACTGCCGCTGCAGTACCCTGCTTGGCACTGCGACTGCGTCTGAAGACCACAGGACGTATGGTCGCGAGCAACGTCTGGCCTGCCAGCTTGCACTTGGACCATAGCAATGTAACTTTTATTCCAATCACGAATCTCCTTCCCCGCAGTTAAATGAAACTGCAACACTTAAAAGGTTTCACGACTTAGTGTTCAGCAAAGTATACTTCAATAATTCACCTTAAATTGAAATTCGTGTCCGTTGGTTTAATAACCTGATTATGCTGCCGCAAGTTACACTTACACCACGCTACCGCCGACAGACAGGACAAGTTTATACCCTGAACGGAGAAATGTGGCGACAGGAAGTTCTAAATTAATGTAATAGAGTCACATACGTCTTTCGAGACTTTGTCCACCCAGAAAATTTTTATTGCACCAAAAATACTGACACTTCCTTAAACATTGCAAAGTTCCAGGCGACGCGTTAATACAAGAGCTGTATCTCTGGAACATACTGACATAAAATAAAAACATATTAACTACGGGATTTCAAAGCGTCCCACACGTTTTTCTTTCTGATTTCAAAAATTAAAGATAAAACTTTTGGTCACTTTTATTGATTGAAATACGTTGCTCACTACATCTTGCATTCTTCACCACACACAGAGAGCGCGGTTTTAATATTCGTGATTGAAACCAATAAAATCTCGCAAACATCGGAATTACGAACACAAGAAGCCACTTCCATTGTAAAATGTTAATTTAGTTCGAAGAACTTGTGAAATAGCAGAAATAAAAAGGAAAGTAACATAAAAAATCATTTAAGAAACGTGAAAATTTTTAATACAATGCAGGCACGGTCTGGCAGCATAAAATACATTAAATGATTAAAGAAATGTCTGAATACATGAGCTTGAAAATCAGTTAACCTCACATAATGAAAGACACAGCTTGATTGAGCTGAAGTTAATCTGCGCGGTAGTATGGCAGTGGGGCAAGCTGACTCGCCAGACATGTCATCGCATTCCGATTCGTCGGTACCACTCACGGAAGGTCAAAACAATTTTATTAGAGTGGGTTATTACGAAATGTCTAAATTTCTAACATCGAGATTACACTTAAACAATAAGCATACAGCTGACTGCTGCCTATAATTTCTTCTGTTTACATATACGTGAATGCTAATCTGCCGAAACTTAACACGGAACGTGAATAGACTGGTGACAATGAACAGAGAAGTTATCTCAGCTAATGAAGCCACCGTTAGTGACCAGGTGACTGGAGTTTTCCTTACAGAGACAAGCAAATATATAGCAGTATTACATCCACAAAGTATCTACCATTTTTATGACAACCTTCAGCGCGAGTCCCACAAAACTTACAGCTCGCCTACCTTAGTCATCTGACTGCAGCTACTACGTAAATAGACGAGTGCTGGCACCTTCATCCTTCTGACTGCAGAAACGCACTGATCTACGCCCACACGACTTCGCGCTCTCTCCCGACTTGTGCCATTAACCTAGGCCCGCTGAAGTTACCTACGCCTGAAGCTGGAGAGTTTTTGGAATTATTCCTACTATACACCTACAACCATGTCTATATCCGTTCCAGGTTCTATTCATCACGATGCAATAGGTGTCAGTGGCATCTTCTCAGGGGAGTAATACAAAAATTTACCTTCATTCAGTGCTGAGACTAATAATTCATTATTTTGTCTATAGTTTACAAAAGATACTGTCATTCCCTGGCTATAACATCAGATACCTGGATGACAGTAAATTACGCAACTAAAACGACTTGGAAAGGAAAGGTCGTACCTTGATTTACGGTACCATGCAGGTATTCGTCTGAACGAACTGACACAAACCACGTCAAATCTTAGCCAAGATAGTTGGTGTCCCGCCCAACACTCGAATCAGTTACCTCCCGAAAACAGTCGGCATTGTTACCTCTGAAATCAACGGTCATGGTGGTCATTAAGAATTCAGAAGACTCTGCCTCCAGTACCAGATACATCTCAGCGACGTCGTGCTTGATAGGAGTAAAAACAGAGAAAACTTTACCTTTCGTAGAATAATAATAATAATAATAATAATAATAATAATAAAGTAAAAGTAATAGTAATATTATTATTTTTAAAATCCTTTTAATTTCAAGTTATTTTTCATAAAATCCTGGTATGATAAAATTCAGGGGTAGGGATACCCAGTAATAAGGTGTAATAAAATTAATAATAAATAATATTTTTACTGTATATGAAACGACTCAACAGGCAAAATTAGTGTGCCACAGCTCAGGCAGTTATTTGCCGGCTTCTTATTGCAGAAGGGCGGGTTCAATTTCAGGCCAGTCCATGTGAAATTTGTGGTGGACAAAGTAGCAGTGCAACACGCTTGTCTCCAAGTAATTCGGGTCTCCACAGTCCTATTTATTCCACCATTGCTTCATCCATCCATGACTGACGCTATCATAGTAACTGACAGCGTCGTTAAATAACACAATTAAAACAGCCGTAAGAACAATTAGGGGAAAATATAAATTCGAAACAAATAATGACGATGGAGTTCATGTCAAAGAAATGCAACTAAAATAAATTAAGTATTACAAGTAAGTCAACATTTTGTTTCGTCTTACTGAATTCAATAAATATTCAATATAAAATAAGAGAGGCAATGTACGTACAAAGGTAACGCTGAGGTGCTTTCGAGTAGCCACGAGTGACCGGACTCACTACATACTGTTTCGTAACAGAAGAATGATAGCCAAAAGTGCAGAATAAAAACCGAAAATGCATATTTCATAAAAGATGGGTGTAAAATGAAAATGCCTAAGTTTCGTAAGAAAAGAGAGAACACTGGACAATCGTGCTGCCTACTGCTTCATAACTGAAGAGCGGAAATTGAAAGTGCGTAAAGCAGTTTCTTACAACAGAGGATATGAAATCGAAAATGAGCACGCCGTAGTGCTTCACGATAAAACAGTGGAAGCTGAAGACGGGTAATGAGTACTGCTTCTTAGCAGAAGAACGAATATTGGAAATGCGAACTGCGTTCCAGTTTGTGAAACGATAATGAAAGTAAGTTTAAAGAAAGAGCACTAAATGAAAGCCCTTTGAGATTAGGTTATAAACCGGCTGTAGACTGCCCGTCACTATAGCTGCTGGAGAGAGGAATTCCATACTGTTCAGCCAAACTTTCATAGCAGGAACCATGATGTTAGCCTGTTCTTAAATACGGTTTGCTTTTGTTGTTGTTTGAGATTCTGCCAGTATAAATATACATGACGACAAGAATGGAACACATTAATCAAAACCACTTCCGAATCCACTTTGAATGCCTTTACCTTATCCACATGTTCCCCTTGACCCAACTGCTACCGAGTAAGTTTATTTACCACCAACAACGGCTTACGGCACAACTGGGTAAAAGTAAATACTTTGTAACTACAATTATCCAGACGCCAGTTATCTGGATCGCCAATTTTCAAAGAAAAATCCAATTATCCGGATTTTCTGCATATCCAGAGGGCTCGCGGTCCCAATTAAACCGGATAATTGGAGTTACGCTCTACCTATCAAAACTTTCTTTCTTGCTTTCTTAGTCCTTCCCTCTTCTACCTACTTGTTCACAGCAGGTGTCGAGGGTTTTTGTGATCTTTCATTTGATCACACTCAAGCACACACCACAGTCGGTAGGACTCCTCTGGACGAGGGATCGGCCGGTCGCAGAGACCTCTACCTGACAACGCAAATACTGTACAAGACAAACATCCATGCCGCCTGTGGGATTCGAACCCACGATCCCAGCAAGCGCTCGGTCGCAGACCTACGCCTTAGACCGAGCGGCCACTGGGATCGGTGACCAATCAAAACTTATGCAAATAATCCCGTATAAATTCGCACGTCTATTTGAAGTGCCAAATTTCTCCAAGAAAGAAACAGAAATTTCCGAAAGTGACACAATTTCATTCACAGGTCTATCAAGCGGGTGTATGTTATAAAACAGGAGCACAAATTTTCCATTTTTGACTTTGTATTTACCGTAGCAGCCGATCCCACCGGCCGCGCGGTCTAAAACGTAGGTGTGCAGCTGCTCGCTTGCTGGGATTGCGGATTCGAATCCCGCAGGGGGCATGGACAGGGAGACGGTATGAAACTTAACACGTCATCGGCTTTAATTACTTGTAGAATAATGATAAGGCAGATGTGGTGTATTGTGAAGCCAGGATGATGAATATGGCTTTGTGCCTTCTTACTGCATCAAGAGGAGCAATATCTACATACCCTGCTGAGATAACGTTGCTTTTAGCAAGTTACTGAGTTGTTTCTCTGAAAGAATGAAAATAATTAGAGATGCATGTGTGGAGTCTTAATATCTAATTCCATGCAGCAGAGTCTTTTTTTAGAAGCTAACAGGTCTTCAGCTAGTCAAGAACTTTCGCCCATTTTGTGGAAACCGAAAGTTCATTGCCGCATTCACAAAAGACAGCCTCCTGTCCCTATCATGACCCAGATCAACCCAGTCAATGCCCCCTACCCACAGCTTTACGACCTATTTTAATATTATCCTCCCACTTACTTGTAGGTCTTACAGGTGGTCTCCTTCCCTGAGGTTTTCCCATCAAAATCCTATACGCACATCTCCTCTCCTCACCCCTATGCGTGTTAAACGCCCGGGCCCTTTCATGCTTCTTCATTTGATCACCCGAAAGATATTTGGTGAGAGGTACAATCGTGAAGCTCCTCGTTATTTACTCATCCCCACTGTCTTGTTACCTCCTCCCTCGTAGGCCCGAATAACTTTCTCATCACCTTATTCTTGAACACCCCCAGCTCATGTTCCTCCCTCAATGTGAGAGATCAAAAAGCCTAAAACCTTCTTCTCAAAATTCATAATTACGAATTTCAAATTACAATTTGTAGAAGTTTTCTTCTCTGATGTCAACTAATGAAATAAAAAATTACACAGTAAGCTTGTCCTTTAGATCATTTCTCCATTTATCGTTACATAAGATAGTAAAGCAGCTGGAATTTATTATGGTGCCAAGATCTACAAGTTCCGGAACTATTTATAATCCTCACTACTATGTCAACGGGTACGTAAAATTATATTCTTAAATAGACGTTTCCAGCATATTCTTTGCGTTGTTCTAGAATGCCTACTAGCAGTTCTCGTGATCAGAGTAGAATACTGTGCCGTACAATTTTATACACTAAAAATTTCCGGGATGTCAATACATCCCTTACGAGCAGGAGGTACCCAACTCCCAAAATGACACATACATTAAATGTGTTGTTGGGAGTCTAAAATGTGTAATACACATTTTCAGTGTAATGAATCAACCGAATGACGAGTATAAACACTTAAGATAAGCATACTTTTAATTTGTTAAGTCACAATTTGTTTTGTCATTTTCCTTGGGCACATAGCCTAAATTGTACCGTGGTACGTCACACTGTATGACTGGCTTGGATATCTGTTGGTGCGTACAATTTCTTAAATGTACACACCTATAAGGATATGAGATGACGTAATCGGTATAGAGATCGGGCCACGGGTTGGCCAACCAAAGAACCGCAACTCGATTCCAGGTACGGGATGTTCCTCTCTTCTCCAAAGCCCCCAGACAGGCCCTTGGGCCCAATCGCCTTCCTATTCTATGGATACCACGTGCTCCTTACAGTGGGTTAAAGCGGCCGGGGCGTGAATCCAGGCCTGTGGAGTCGGAGTCGGAAGGGATTTTGGGTGCAGTCGGAGTCGGAGTCAGTAAAAATGTGCCGACTCCAACCTCAATGTAAAGTCTTAACTAGACACTCCAAATTCAGAGCCCTGATAGCTACAAAATACGTTAGACTTGTACTTAAATATAAGTTGCAAGTCTAAAAAGTAGCCTGATGGTTCACGTGGTGGTGATGAAGCGTCTTATAGGTTTACCATTATTAATACATATTGAGATTTTACGAAAGAGTTGGAATCGCAGCCGGAGTCTTAAAAATTGAGGAGTCGCGGTCGGAGTCGGAGTCTGAGTTGGAAGTTTTGTGTACCGAATCCACAGACCTGCGTGAATCTGAACTCGACTTAGTTCCAAGGTTAAGAATAAACCAACTGTACTTGCACTCCTCATATACATCTTCAAGGCGAGTACAGGGACCCTTTTACCTTTACCATAATACCTTTTATCTGTCATTCTCTACTGTACAGCAAATCCGAGATAAAACTTCTCTGCCTTCCCTATTCTTTCCGTAAGTCCAGCATACAGGTCCATGCAAAGCATAAGCATAAGAAGCTAATGCCCTGTACAGTTGTACGAGTACTAAGGTCTGCTTCATACACCTCTCCCTCAGTGTGTGTCAGTTGCACCGCGCTCTACACAGTTTTATATAACCATTAGTCTCTCATAGCCTAGAGAGTAGCCTGAGTCGCCTATGCGAGTTTTACTTATTCAGATTTTCTGAATGGTCCGAACGTTGCTTTCGGGTGGTTTTACTGCTGAATCGTATTTGGAAGGTCTTGGGTTTAGACTTATGCCCCGAGACCAGTTCTCATAAATAACGTTTCACATGACTTCAAACTCTCCAAGCACTGCCAGTATGATAACATGAACTATCCCAAAGCTTCTAACATACACAATCCTCGTATTTCATTAGGTTCTTCATTCATTGCCCCATTCGACACTACAAAATCTGAGCCAATCAATATGCCACTAATAAATCGGTATAAAAATAAAAGAGTAAATAAATATAAATAAGTCAGTAATCTAAAACTCTGTTTTAGGTTCCTTTCCCACGAATGTAATTGGTCCGCAAATCTCTGTAGTGTAGATATTAGCGTATTCTGGGTTTAGACTACTTTTTACTTTCCTTCTATTGTTTTAAAGATGCCAGACCTAGTCACTGCTGACCTAGTGCATAGCAACAGAGAAATGAGTCGGCACGTTGGTTACTAGCCGGATGTGTGAAGGTGCAAAGTAGGGTAAAACTATGTGATTTCACATCATTCTTACTGTGTTTGCTGTGGGTGATGATTGACTGGAGGCCAGGAGACGAAGACGGACAGAAGACATGTTCTGCACTTTAATTTTGATTCTGTTTACCTCAGGTAAGCGTTGCTGTGAAAAGGAATTCTAATAAGATTCAGTGGCAGAGATGTGGGAATTATTTAAGTTGGGGTTTTGAGCGAGGGGGTTAGGAAATTCGGACGGGCGGAGTAGATGGGATTGGGCGCTCATTTCTCTGGCCCATCTGTGTTTGGCAGTGACTAGATCCTTTCCCTGATGGAAGAAAATTGTTTATTGTAACTTAGTGGAAATAAAGTAGTGTAGTGTAGTATCTTGGAAGAGAGTATACCATCTTCAGGGTAAACGGACGGGGGGACCGCCATCTCACCCCGTATCCCAGATACCCTCAGCAGGCACCAGGTAGATTCGTGGGCGGACGCAGGACCGACACCCCTCCATACTGCTCGGAGTGACCAAAGTGGAGAGCACAGCAAATTAAACGGGACGCGGGCCGTAGTCTCCAGCGCCGCAGTCCCGGCGTTACACCTCCTTTAAACAGCACTAACTTTTCATACAGATTCCTTAACAGCTTAGGAGTGTAAACATGCCCAACCACTCTACACACTCCTTCATCGGGTATGTAAACAATTCAACCAAGTGACAGTTTAAATCATATAGGTTATACTCTGCAGTGTTCCAAAACAAGTTTTCTTTAGATCGTTCTTTCGCTTTCCGCACGTGTTAAATTACAATATCTGTAATCTCCTGAAATTATCACGCGCTTGTTTGCAGACCGGTGTTTTGGCCAACCTGCTATTAATTCGCAAAGCAATTTGTTATGTGAAATGCTAATTCTGTTGTAATAAAATGTCACAGCGAACGGTGAGCCAGCTGCTGAATTACACGCTGCAATACTTGTGTAATACCTGGGCCTAGGCGTGTGTATTATTTACAGAAGTTTCATCCGCCATTTCGAATAAAATAACAGGACAAAACCACAGAGTGAATAAATAAAAATGTACCAAAAATGCACCTTTCTTTTTTAACATTAACTAATATTCCCCGACATATGTTTCGACGTTGTAAATCTCCATCATCAGGGGGTCGCGACCCCCAGAATTGCTTTGACCTGCGCCCTTCTGGCTAAGGTAAAGTATGTTCAAAACTTCATATTACAGCATCCATTTCGCCTAGTGCAGGGTTACGGTCAGACAGGTGGTACTGGCAACAGAGACAGGTTCTGTGGCATACATCTGAAGGTCAAATCCGAAATTCTTTGCTTTTCTTTCGGTATCCTGTCTTCCCTCTTCTCTTACCTTCCTTCTATTTCTCTTTCTCTCTTTACTATACTTGCTTATTACCTCCTTTCCCCAGAAGGACGCTAGTACTCTTTTGAGAGTAGCACGCTGTCTCTGTATGTCCTCGATTTCCGCTTTTGAAAGCTCAGACTGACTTTTACAAAATTTGATATGAATATTATGTCATTTGGAGACCGCTTAAGGCCGTTATTTCACATTTCCAACAATCAGTAATAACAAAACAGCGGACAAGCGAAATTGTGTGGCGGACACAATATTAACGTCAATTCTTTTCAGGTTCTTAAACAACGTACGGTAACATAACTTCGAAAAGTATGCAACTTCCGTTAAGTAATAGCTTTACCAACGTAACACAAGGACACGGTGACTTCACGATCACTATCTTTAGCTCTGGCGACAAATACTGACCAATGGAGAGGCAGGCACGTGAAGTGTGCTGCGGTAAAAATCACAAGCGTGCGTGTACGCGTATACTGTGTATAAAATATCGTTCGCAAGTCGAAGATTATAAACGTGGCGTCGATGCGAAGTTTTAAGGTTTTACGACAGAATTTGTACTGCATACGCTAATAATAATAATAATAATAATAATAATAATAATAATAATAATAATA
>BLKM01008175.1:278632-323386 GCA_013340265.1 Coptotermes formosanus
TAATAATAATAATAATAATAATAATAATAATAATAATAATAATAATAATAGGTACGCTTAGTAATATATGCAGAAGGAACACAGGCTCCGATTTCTGCTCCCTAGCAGCCCTCGACTCCTGCGCCATCACAGAACTGTTACTGCAAGAGACTGGCTGGCCTACTTGCTATCCATTGACCAGAATCTTTCGCTTCCCACCCAAAGAACTAAAACCTTGGCACTCGATGCACTGAATGCGACGCACCACGTACACTCGAGCATATCAGTGGTCCGTCGGTGATGTAAATACAGAAGCGATTTGCCTACAGCCTGTCTGTCCTTCCGACTTTAATTAAAGTAGCAGCTCTCGCAAAATTGGTCTGTTACTGCTGGCATGTGTCCACATTGCCTCTACGCTTCCCATTGAACGTAATCACAGGGTCCATGCCATACCCCACAACGGACAGAATATCTGTAAGCACATTACATTTGGAGCACGAGACCTAGCCGAGAGCCTGTTGTTGACGCAGTATGCCTTTCAATTTGCCGTTATTTAACAACGTCAGTACTAGGAGCGACGTGTGTAACAGATAATGGAACATAGCCTTGAACTTGGTTATTAATGTGGGAAGTTCTTGAAAGGAAAAGGCGTCATTTCTACTTATGTTCTTTGTTTAGCAACGTACAAAGCTGTTGAATAAATCAACACTTTGAATCCCCGAATTCCAAATTTTGACATATCTTATTCTTTTCTGCAAGCGTACAAAACATTTTCAGTACCTTTATCTCCGTGTTACAGTTTAGGAATGAAGTCCCGAAGCCCTAGAGTAAATACATGTAAGAAACGCTGGACGTAAATAAACACCTCCTTTCCGTGACCTTTATCTTTACACCTACAGATCATCATGAAGTATTCTGCGCGTCGTTATGTTCAGAAAACTCTGTGTGTGTGAAAAATGTCAAAAGACATGATATTAAAAGTAATAAAGTAGCCGTAAAATCTAAACACGTAGTTAAAAAATTAACATACAATTTTATATCAAAGTTTCAATATCGTAAGAGCAATAGTTTGCACAACAAACAGCAGCGCAGATTAATAAGCTGATGAAAATGTCTCAACTATATGTCACTGTGATTGTTGTTACACGTAACAGTCAGAAAATATATGAACTATATGTCACTGTGATTGTTGTTACACGTAACAGTCAGAAAATATATGAACTCGATGTCACTGTGATTGCTGTTACACGTAACAGTCAGAAAGTGTCTGAACTATATGTCACTGTGATTGCTGTTACACGTAACAGTCAGAAAGTGTCTGAACTATATGTCACTGTGATTGTTGTTACACGTAACAGTCAGAAAATGTCTGAACTACATGTCACTGTGACTGTTGTTACACGTAACAGTCAGAAAATATATGAACTATATGTCACTGTGATTGTTGTTACACGTAACAGTCAGAAAATGTCTGAACTCGATGTCACTGTGATTGCTGTTACACGTAACAGTCAGAAAGTGTCTGAACTATATGTCACTGTGATTGCTGTTACACGTAACAGTCAGAAAGTGTCTGAACTATATGTCACTGTGATTGCTGTTACACGTAACAGTCAGAAAGTGTCTGAACTATATGTCACTGTGATTGTTGTTACACGTAACAGTCAGAAAATGTCTGAACTACATGTCACTGTGACTGTTGTTACACGTAACAGTCAGAAAATATATGAACTATATGTCACTGTGATTGTTGTTACACGTAACAGTCAGAAAATGTCTGAACTCGATGTCACTGTGATTGCTGTTACACGTAACAGTCAGAAAGTGTCTGAACTATATGTCACTGTGATTGCTGTTACACGTAACAGTCAGAAAGTGTCTGAACTATATGTCACTGTGATTGCTGTTACACGTAACAGTCAGAAAGTGTCTGAACTATATGTCACTGTGATTGTTGTTACACGTAACAGTCAGAAAATGTCTGAACTACATGTCACTGTGACTGTTGTTACACGTAACAGCAAGAAAATGTCTGAACTATATGTCACTGTGATTGTTGTTACACGTAACAGTCAGAAAAGAGGGCTGGCCTGCTGTGTGTATAATCTGAGTTGTTATTTACGTCTACGTAAAGAAGAGTTCAACAGTTCATGCGTAACTCTAATGCTATCCAACCACTTCTCGCACATATTTTTTTTTTTTTATTTTTGCAAAATCTAGGCACTTCGTCCGACCTTAAGCGTCTGACAAAATTTTCTGTCCCCTTTTGACAAAAGTACTTATGCTGTTTTATCTTCTCACAACTCTTTCCACAACAAGATAATCTTTAACGTTCTGTCCGCAACAATTTTGCTTCTGTGCCGGAGCCGATGGCAATCCCTTGGCGACGATTAACTTCATTAAAATCACCGTTCGTGTAGGTGAATTAAGAAATGATGCGCCATGTAAAATTATTTTCTTGACCGACGCTAGCCTGTTGAGTGCACCGAAGCGGAAACACTTTATATTTCAAAATAAGAAGTATACATGGGTTTAATTATGAAACTGAGCACTCCGACTGATGAAACCTGTACTGACTGGTGTTCCAGCCGGAACAAAGTGAGCATAATGGGACAGGTGTCCGAGAAACTTCGCACGTTAAACTGACCTTTATGGACACAAAATTCTTATTCATTAGTTACACTGGGGATGAGAAAATATTTACGCAACCGGAAATATTAATAATTTTTCCTAAGGCGAAAGGTCACAAACGAGTGTTTCCCTCTCAATTACTCATTCTCATTTTTTTTGCTAGAATATAACCTTCGTGGATTATTATTTCCTTGGCTTATAAACCAACAGCAAAGTCTGTAGTTGTTAAACAGAACACTAACAAAAATATTCAATAAATGGTCTTTACTTCGTAACAACTCCATGGTATCGAAAATGGTGATTCAACTGAAAGGGCTGAGGCATAAACGTATAAAAATATTACAATGGATTTATAATAAATGGTATATTACTTTCAACTGGATTTATATTTTTAGAATAAGCTCCAGTGGTAACCTCTGATGACAAGATGAAATACAGCCTCTGGTACGATAAAACGGAGAACTTTCTTTATTAGTTGGTCAACTATCAGTTGCTCCAGAAGCATTCAGCTTCACGGAGTAAGTGGGTGATAGTTATAGAAGGATTTAAGGACTGAATTTCAGTAAATGCGTAAAATAATCTTTATACCTGTTTAGAAGAATTGTAAATCACAAAGAAACGTTTGGGTTAATGACCTACAGAGTTTCTTTGTGGAATATGCCTGGCGTTTCTCCTCTAAGTTGTTAAAAAAGGGGGGAAAATAATCTTTACATATCAGGTAGAGCCCAAAAGATGTTTTATACATGCTTTGCGTCACTAGAGTCATGGTGCTTTAAATACAAATATGGTCAGTACATGAGGGAAACGTATGTACGTTTCCAAACGGGAGATTTCGGCTGGTCAAAATCATACGTATCAGAAAATAACAATCCTTTGGCGCGTATCATAATGTACTAAAATTCAATAAAGTTCATGTCTTGTTTATTAACCTGCTGAGTCAATAGCCAGATGACCAATAACAGAAACAGCACAACCTACGACCACAAATAACAAAGGAAAATAAAACAGGACACACATTAAACAAACACAGAAAACAAACAGAACACTTAAATAATTCATTAGGGCAAATTATGATAAATATAATGTCAAATCTAGGTAATAATTTGCCTTCTGAAGATATCAAAATCTGTACAAAGTGAATCTTCTGCAGTGGCACACCTGGAGAAGGAACAATTTTCAAGGATGAACTAATATGAAACAAAGGAAAGTCTCGGGAGTTCTGAGTGGGAAGTCGAAGACCAATGATCATCGTGAAAGATGAACAAGGTTTAGAACCCCGAAATTATAACATTTTAATGTGGCTAATTGAGTATTTTAGAAAGGAAGCTCATCGCTTTTTTTCTGAACTTGCATAATATAACGAAAAGAACTACAGAAGCTTAGCATAACCATATACCATTCACGTTCCTTACATTATAGAAATAAATGAATTGGCATATACCGAGTGACACACTGTTCAGAATGTCTTGTTTGATTAAAAGTGGGGTGAAATTGAATTTTCGCAAGTAGATAAGAAAATATTTGGAAAAATAGTAGAAGGGGAGTGTTGCACCTTCATCTCGCCTCTTCGCAGAACAGCGTCTTGAAGGCGTCAGCACCGCCCGCTCCGGTAAATTCGATATGTAAATAGGAGTCTTTGAAGTGCTTGCATTTTTTGCTAGTGCTTGACAGATTGCTCCTAACGTTATTGCCAATGTTTTGACAGTATGTGGATGACCATGCACTGGGAATTCAGACACGGCGGTCGAATTCAGACAGTAGGGTAAAGACAGCCATTGTGTTCCCAAAAAATTAGATACATCACCCACAGTTCCTCACGCACGTTACAGATAAAACACTAAACAGAGTGTAAAAGGCGACCAGATATTATATTTCACAAAAATTATTTTTAATCATGTGTTTTAGGCGCGTTTGCAAAATTGCAAGAAGCGACTATTAGCTTCATCACGTCTATCCACACGGAATAACTCGGTTTCACCTGGAAGAAGTTTCATGAAACTCGGCATTTCAGTATCTTTTGAAAATCTGTCAAGAAAATTCATGTTTTATTAAAATCTGACAAGAATAGCAGGTACTTCACACGAATACCTATGTAATTTTATTATAATATCTCGCTGAATTCTTCTTAGAATGAGAAATATTCCAGACAAATTTGTAGAGAAAATCAAAACACACATTTTATTTTCAGTAACTTTTTTTTTTCGACAAGACCTGCAGTGTATAAGATAATGTGGGAAAATATGGTAGAGCCAGACATATCACAGATGACAAAATACATGTAATACGGCGCATGCTGCTTGCATACCGGATAACTAAGGCTAGAGACACATATTCGGAACACGCAATGCTTACTGCTTTTCCATGGCAACAATGGTTACACGAATCCGCCTCAATCTTGCGTTTATACGTATACTGCCTGTGTTTTTTTAAGGAAGACCTTCCAGGCTGACATGAAAATGTAAAATGTCTAGAAATGTTAGTCGATGCACTCTAACTTCAACCTTAAATGGAGGTAAGTGATCAGCTCTATGCCCCAGCCCCTACACTACTTTACCCTTTGGATAACAGGCTGTGTCAGCCCAAGAGCTCTTCTGAAGGAAATGCATAAAAGAAAATAGACCTATGTAATACTTGAGGCTTTTCTTCAGTATTGCAAGAATATTTAAAAGTAAAAAAGGCTGTGCCCGTGTTATGTGGGTCCCTGTCACCACGGCATGGCGCGTCCTCAGGTTTCGGATGGAGGAACGGCCTCCAGGTACGGAAGGTAGCTGCGAATACATTGAATAAGCAGTCGCGGACAACCGACAAGGGGTTGTCCTCCAGCTTGGGAGTTGGGCGAGGTGCTAACAACTCCTCACCGTAAAAAATTATGATGTTACGAAATAGACAAAAATACTCGGGCCTGGACCGTTTCTTTGGTACGACCCCAGCTACGGAAAAGGGCCATGAGTTTTGGAACATGGAATGTGAGGAGCATGTATAGGTCAGGGTCACTTATGACAGTGGCCAGGGAATTAGCTAAGTATAAATTAGATTTAGTGGGTGTACAGGAGGTTAGGTGGAACAAAGAAGGGCCTGTAAGAGCCGGGGAGTATACTTTTTTCTATGGCAAAGGGCAGGAAAATCATAAATTGGGAACAGGTTTTTTTGTACACCAGAGAATAGTATCAACAATCAAGAGAGTGGAGTTTCTTAGTGCTAGGATGTCATACATAGTGCTGAGAGGCCGCTGGTATAATATCATTGTTCTGAATGCGCATTCACCAACAGAAGAGAAAGGTGATGATTTAAAGGACAGTTTCCATGACGAATTAGAAGTACCATATGAAAATTCTGTTAGAAGATTTTAATTCAAAAGTGGGGAGAGAGGATACTTTCAAACCGACAATTCCGAATGAGAGTTTACATCAGGATAGCAATGATAATGGTGTAAGAGTAGTAAACCTTGCCACATCAAAGAATCTAGTTGTTAAGAGCACTATGTCCCCGCACCGAAACTTTCATAAATACGTATGGACCTCTCCTGATGGGAAGACTCACAATCAGATACATCACATATTGATAGATAGGATATGGCATTCCAGTATACTCGATGTGCGATCTTTCAGGGGAGCTGACTGTGATACTGACCACTATCTGGTGGTTGCCAAAGTTAGGGAAAGACTGGCAGTAAGTAAGCAAGCAGCACAGAAGTATGATGCAGAGAGATTTAATCTCAAGAAGCTAAGTGAACTAGAGGTTAGGAAACAGTATCAGCTTAAGATCTCAAACAGGTTTGCAGCTTTGGAAAACTTAAATGTTAGTGAGGACATAAACAGGCCTTGGGAAAACATTAAAGAGAATATCAAAATCTCAGCTCAAGTGAGTCTAGGTCTGCATGAACGGAAGCAGCACAGGCCGTGGTTTGATGCAGAATGTGCAGGATTTTTAGATAAAAGGAAGCAGGCTAAAATTCAATGATTACAGAATCCAAACCAAAATAATTGATACAATCTGCACAACGTAAGACGTGAAGCTAGTAGACATTTCAGGAAAAAAGAAGGAATATCGGAAAGCTAAAATTAATGAACTTGAAACAAACAGTAAGAACAAGAATATCAGAGACTTGTATAGGGGTATCAATGACTTTAAGAAGGGTACCAACCTAGAACTAATGTAGTAAAGGATGAGAAGGGTGACCTGGTTGCAGACTCCCACAGTATGTTTGTTAGGTGGAGGAACCATTTCTTCCAGCTGTTGAATATACACGGGGTTAATGATGTTAGGCAGACTGAAGTACATACGGCAGAGCCACTAGTGCCTGAGCCCAGTGCCTTTGAGGTTGAGATGGCTATTGAAAAGCTAAAAAGACACAAATCACCAGGTATTGATCAGATTCCAGCAGAATTGATTAAAGCAGGGGGTAGGATTATTCGGTCTGAAATCCATAAACTTATTATTTCTATTTGGAATAAGGAGGAATTGCCTGAGGAATGGAAGGAGTCAGTCATTGTGCCTATTTATAAGAAGGGTGATAAGACAGATTGCAGTAACTATCGAGGCATATCGCTTTTGTCGACTGCGTACAAAATTCTATCCAACATCCTTGTGTCAAGGTTAACTCCATATGCGGAGGAAATTATTGGGGATCATCAGTGTGGATTTCGACATAACAGGTCAACTACTGATCATATATTCAGCATTCGTCAAATACTTGAGAAAAAATGGGAATACAATGAGGCAGTGCATCAGCTATTTATAGACTTCAAGAAAGCCTATGATTCAGTTAGGATGGAGGTCTTGTATAATATTCTCATTGAGTTCGGTATCCCCATGAAACTAGCAAGGTTAATAAAAATGTGCCTAAGTGAAACGTATAGCAGAGTTCGGGTAGGCAAACATCTGTCTGACACGTTCCCTATTAAGAATGGCTTGAAACAAGGAGATGCTCTGTCGCCATTGCTTTTCAACTTTGCTTTAGAATATGCCATTAGGAGGGTTCAGGCAAACCAGGAGGGCTTGAAATTGAATGGTACACATCAGCTTCTGGTTTATGCTGATAATGTTAATATATTGGGCGGAAGCGTACATAGCATAAAGAAAAATGCAGAAGATTTAATTATTGCTAGTAAGGAGATTGGTCTAGAAGTAAATGCTGAGAAAACTAAGTACATGGTCATGTCTCGAAATCAGAATGCAGGACACAATCACAACATAAATATAGATAATAAATCCTTTGAAATGGTGGAAGAATTCAAATATTTGGGAGCAACCCTAACGAATCGAAACTCCATTCATGAAGAAATTAAGAGCAGATTGAAGTCGGGGAATGCTTGCTATCATTCGCCGCAGAATCTTTTGTCTTCCAGGTTGCTATCCAAAAACACAAAGATTGTTGTATACAGAACTATAATTTTACCTGTTGTTCTGTATGGATGTGAAACTTGGTCTCTCACACTGAGGGAGGAACAAAGACTGAGGGTGTTCGAGAATAGGGTGCTGAGGAGGATATTTGGGCCTAAGAGGGACGAGGCGACAGAGGAGTGGAGAAGACTACATAACGAGGAACTTAATGACCTGTACTCATTACCAAATACTATTCGGGTAATCAAATCGAGAAGAATGGGATGGGCGGGGCATGTAGCATGGATGGGGAAGAGAGAGGTACATACAGGATTTTAGTGGGGAGACCTGAGGGAACGCGACCACTTGGAGACCCAGGCGTAGATGGGAGGATAATATTAAAATTGTTCTTGAAGAAGTGGGATGGGGCATGGGCTGGATTGAGCTGGCTCAGGATAGGGACAGGTGGCTGGCTCTTGTGAACGCGGTAACGAACCTCCGGCTTCCATAAAATGTGGGGAATTTCTTGACTAGCTGAGAAACTGTTAGCTTCTCAAGACGGCTTCTGCTCCGTGAAGTTAGTTAAAAGGCTGTGCATGTGGCTAGGGACAGGGAAGAACAAGAATGCATAAAGAACTTGAATGGAAAAGAGTCACTTACGGGGGCCACTTTGTGGACCTTGAGGGGATCGGAGAAAATTTGAAAATTAATATTAAGAATGAATGTCGGCAAAATTAACTGGATGAAACTGCTCATGGATTAATAGTTAAGCAATTGATTAAAATCTTTCTTTTAATAAGGAGATAAAACTCAAAAAGTTTCAGAGAAAAGAAATAAAACAGGAAAAGCTTCGAACCTACTCACGAAGAACAAAACGCCGACTAATGAACGTAAACATTCATCTGAGGAAAATTGTTGTACCTAACGGCGTCTGTTGATTGGCATTTAGTAAGTACATAATCCACATACGCCACAAATAACAAGCTTTAAACTGCTGGTGAAATACTTTGCTAATTAGTATTGGAATTTCGCTTTAGAACACAAATCTTGTATCTTTATAGCAATGAGTACAGGAAGAAAAGGAATGCCCATACGCGTTAACATGAACGTGAAAAAAGTCACTTGAAAGAAACTAAAGGGGAAGGAAACTAAAATTAAATCTGGTCGTCCGAAAATATGTTCGGATAACACGGAGTGGTGTAAATGGGTTACAGACCAGGTAGAGTATTAAATTTATGTTCGTGGGGTTCATTTAACTGAATCATACAGGCTATTTTCATAATACTGCATCATGAGTGCATAAGTATATTACAAATGTTCTTTATAACTCCATATCTGCAACATAATTAGCCACTGCTCTCTCTTTGTTAACCACTTCCTTGAAGATTAACAATATACGCCGAAACATGTAGGAAGGGTACCATACATTTATGAAACTACTGTCTTTTTATTGTTGTGCAATTGTTGAAATAAATATTGCAAACTGCTTTACTGCACTGAACATGGATAATTTTAAATACTAAAAAATTCTGTTCACTCGAACAATGCTTCACTTTCACAGTGATATTTCTGTTTTCTCCCAACAATAATAAGTTATTTGTTTCTTCCAACAAATGTACCAAACTCTTGTTCCATTCAAACGTGAAAGTCATTAATGGAATAAAGTTTGACGTCTCGCAAGCAGCTGCAACCACACGTCACTCCTGTACCTAACGTGGCGAGCCACAATAAAGAAGTAGAACAGCCGACGTCAAACTGTCTCGAGAATGTAGCTGTCTGGGTCCAGTCGTTCCAATTCTGACCAACAGTAGCCAACACGTATAACGCAGGAGCCAAGTTCTGTCGCGCTTTCTATATAAAAGAGTTGGGCGGATATCAAACTTTTTCGGCCATGGGTCTTGTGTAGGTTCGGTATATTTAGGAGAGCCAATGAAAGAATTAGGACGGCGAGAAACGGCACGAAAAGTCGTAGGCCCAAATCCAAAACACAACACGTGTCTGCTGCTCGCTTCTACAAAACAGTTACCAGCAAATGCAAAGATGTTCCAGTCTTAACTAAGCATTACAATTTTAAAACCCATGGAAGGAATGGAAGTATAATTATATGCTTTCTTAATCTCGGTTCTACACAAAAATGAGTATTTGTAGGAACCAGAGAAAATTTCAATGCGCTGGAACAGAGAAGTAGTCCTGCTTCTGTCAGGCATCAAACCACTGGTCTCTACCCCTTAGTCTAGTATTTCATTGACAGACATTCTGGCATCGAAAGAGCCATCAGTATTCTTTTCTTTTCTTTTCTTTTTTTGTTTTTTTGTTTTTTTGTTTTTTTGTTTTTTTTTGTTTTTGTTTTTGTTTTTTTTGTGTGAAGGGCCCCGCATGAGATGCTACGGACGCACCGCAGCCTTCAGCCTTATTGTGCAACCTTGTGACGAAGATTTCCTGTTTCCCATGTAATGGAGCACCGGTGGAATGAAATTGACAGGATAAAACCGAAGTACTCGGGAAAAATCCTGTCCCAGTGCCACTTTGTCCACCATAAATAACACATAAACTGACGCGGGATCGAAACCGGACCTCTGCGATGACAGGCCGGCGACTAACCGCTTGAACCATGGCACGGATTATCACGGATCTTAGAGCCTGAGCTAGTGTTTAGGCATATTTAATTTTGCCGGAGCAACTCATCGGGGACGCCAGCATAACGATACCTTCTGGATTACCCTCAGTATCTATAAACAGAGATATATTTGAATACTTGAGGAGATATCAGGATCCCAAAGGGGACTCTTCTTTACGGCAGCAGTAATAGCTGCTTACATTTATCGTACCGCAAATTTATTGTAACGCACAGTAACTCGTGTTTTGCTTCATCAGACTGTAACTGATGAGTTTCCTTTGACACCGGCTGTGATTCTCTAACAAGACCCGACTTACAAGAGATTCAGTGAGTCTAGTTTATTGAAGGAATTTCTACATGCAATTTCAATGGATTTTGCGCTTAAAATGTATTTTGACAGACGTTTCTCCCATGCTTTAATAATGCAACGTCGTTGATACAAAGCGAATACTCTATGAATGCGACAGACATAGAGCGTGTAATCAAGTTTTATGAGACCAAAAGAACTGCTGCAATCTCATCTGGGGTCTGCTTAGAAATAAATCCGGCTGGCAGATTACGAATCTATGACATTTCAACCCACAATATGATTACTTTATACTAAATGTCACAAAGTCTTAGTTGCTCTTTGCTGTAGCAACGTCGCTTATAAGAGAAACGATACATTGCCTTGAAAATTTTTACAAGTTTGCAGAAAGTGGATTTTCAATCAAACCGAAATCAAAGTTTTTCCTGTATAAAGTGACTTCTAAGACAATTCGCCCTATACCTTAGACCAGTTGTACTCAAATTTTGGTGTTGCATTTACGCTTGAAATTACACCAAAAGCTAAAATTAGAGTAAACGATCGTTAAGACATTCCATTTGTAGTATAAAAAGATAAAGTTATCATACAGTAGAAAGCTGATGAAATTTCGGACAAGTATAAATTAGTCCTGTTGTGAAACCTTGCTGGCACTTTGTTTGGCCGTTCTTTGGGAAGGACCTTCAAATATAATCAGGTTTTATCACCTTGCGAAATATCTGCATGGATTGCAGCTGTAGTCCAGAGGCAACAAACTGCGACAACACAAGCTTATACGTTTCAGTGTTGGAGAAGTATAAATAACAGAAGCAAATCGATACGTGAAAATGTCGCGTACCCCTAACTGTAACTGGGAATTAATTCATTGCAAAGCGGATTAATTAATCAAGAAGAACACAAAAAGTGTGAGGGTAATGACACCGAGGCTTGCTGACCAAATCGATCACGTGAGTTTAATTTACACTCAGCTTGGCCTACTTCTTGCCTTAAACGAGACCAAATTTAATCTATCGGGTATTTAATGGACATAACAGTCATCCCCAGAGAGGAAAGAATATATGACTTAAAGTACACTGAGGTTTACATTCAGCGCAGTTTTAAATAAAAATCAATTTTACAGGCAAGATTAGGTATTGTAAAATATCACAACGTGTGGTTCAGTAGTGTTAAGAAAGTTTCGGAGGAACTAAGTATGTGCATATTTAGGGTATAGGCCTACTGTTACACCCAGAGAAAGGGAGCAGCAGATTCATCCGAAACGTTATATTCTTCTATGTATCTACACGTCCCAGACAATGTTGTATCACCGTGGGATAACCTCAGTTCTCACAAATATTGTAGGCCGTAGTAGCCCCCCCCCCCACACACACACACAAACACACACACACAAAATAGATCATCAAAATGCGGCCCCTCTAATTTTGCAATGCTTCCCGGGGTCTAATTTCAGAAACACGAAACAAAAATGTGTGAAATTAGACGAATTATTTTATCCACAGCCATAAAAGAATATTATTCGGTTGTACCTTGTATTACTGACAATCCAACATAAAATTCCCATCAAAATACAAATAGAAGTTCCATCTGACACAAAAACAAATATCGCTGTACTGGTCTTCGTTGCCTGCAAGTTTAGGAACCGGACAGCAAAGCGGTGGCTAAACGTCAGCATGTGCTTCGAAGTGCTTCTGTGGTAGAAGTGTTTGCCTCTTTAATTCACCTTGTTTTCTTAGTCACAGTCAAGGGCTTTCAAATTTAATACACGATTAATTCAATTTTTAAGATTCATTTCAAATAAGTGTTATCGCTCCAGTGCAATAACTACTGAAGCAAGGGTATTACCAGTATTGATACGTAAGTAAAGAAGAATATAGATATCCTTTCTAATGTGGCCCGCAAACATTTTTTCTCGTGATCGGGATTTTGTGTCTAAAAGTTTGCTCCGCCACCAGTGGTTTGAATACTTTGTAATCATTAGCCTTAACCTACAGAACCCGTCCAGTTGGTTTTACAAAGTCATAAATTTATCTATGGCATAAATGTTGTCTGTTACATCACAATATATTTGATTATTACAATTTTCTGAAACGCACTTCATGTAAATTCCTGCAAAACGCCACCGAATGGCAAAATGTGTAAATGGACGACATGTTCTTCGCGCTCCAGGTGTTAATACTGAGTAAAACAGAGACACCCTTTTGGATTGCCATTGTAAGGTGCACGTATGGCGTCTAGCTACTGTCTGTTAAGCCGGAATTAAATATATTATAAATCGGTAGACAGGAAATACAATATAGGGTCATATTTCTTCCAATGCTGCAACAGCGCTCTTGGGCTAGTCCTCCTCATTATCGAGGCTTCACGATCGCACTCAGACACACAAGACTCGGTAGGACTCCTCTGGACGAATGATCAGACCGACGCAAGGACCTATACCTGACAAAAAAAATCCACTGGAGGCAGATATCCACGGCCCCCGCGGATTCGAACCCGCAATCCCAGCAGGCGAACAGCCTCAAACACACACCTTAGACCGCTCGGCCACTGGAGTCACTTAGAGGGTCACAGAGGCTGAAAAATATTTTGACGGCGCACAGAGAATCATGATTGCTTTACGCTAGTGAATCTCTCTAAATTACAGAACCTTATGAAAATCTGTGAGGTTTTTTCTCCCCCTTATCCAAAAACAGATTTAATAATTACGGTGTGATGCGTACGTACTTCTATGCACACAAATTACAAAACTGATCAGCATTCCACAAACAGGCATAACGCTCAGCCCGAAGCAGCGGAATTGTTCTGCACCTGTACTACTGAGGTAGTCGTTTCGAATCTAAGCATCTTTGAGTTTTCGCAAGCGAATAACGTGACAGGACCTTCAAAGAAACAGGGCCGTCCTTTTTCAAGTCCTAATTTATCATTAAAGTCCTATTTTTTTTGTTTTGAAGGCAATACTGCTTCTTTGTTCGAAACAGCATCGTTAAATAATGTAAGAATAACTCAAGATTAATTAAAAGCTTAAGATTTGATATATCTTACGGAATTATTTGTATAACGCAGATATTAATGTGAGTAACTGAATGCAGTACATTCTTTCTTGAGAAGCTAACAGTTGTTTAACTTCTCAACAAAACCACCTCCTTTCTTGGAACTCGAAATATTATTATCATGTTAACAGCTGCATACCACTGAACTTCACTCTCAGCCTGCTAAACCCACTCATAGAATTATGGCTTATTGCCTTAAAATTCCTTTTAATATTATCCCGCTATGCATGAGCCTAGAATTAAATATTTCGTGGAATGTTCTTCATCTATAATTGCCATCGTTCATGTTTTCAGTCTGATGGCCCCAAAAATAGAAGTCGGCAGCAGTGAAATCGGGAGATTGTGGAGGCCATAAGACCGACCCCTTTCGTCCTATATACCAAGCTACGTAGTGAGAGTCCCAAAAACTGATTTACTTCGCTGGCAACATTAGCAGGAACTCCACTACGAATACGCATACACATAAATCATACAGCTTTTTACATTGCCAATGTTATGACTGTGTCCTTCATCAGTTGAGAACTTCGACTGTTGGCAAAAGTCACCACTAAAGCGGCTGTGACCATATGCTTCTTAGACCCTTTGACTTGGTTTTAAGAGCAGAACACGATTTTTATAATACTTATTTTGTGTAATTTTGAATCATTTTGTGTTTTTATATAATCTTTCATTAATAAACCACAAAGTGTTACTAAAATATAATTATGACAAACAAGAAATTGTGAATTTTTAATCAATTAGAATGCATATCGGCTAAGACCTTCCTACGCAGATGCGTGCAAAGGAAACACAATTCTCTTGCTTCGCATTTGTTGGATCATAAATTCTTCGTGATAATTAACTGTAAGTACTAACACATCCTACAGCAACGATCGTCGAAAACAAAAGACTGGGACATCTGTGACGTTATAAACATGAGTACTACTTCGTATGAAAGGAGCCCACAGCGTTACATAACATCCCTAAATTACTGCTACGAAGCTCTGGGTCAATGAAAATGGACGGCACGCAAACCGACAGCTAAATAATTCACTCGCACAAGTCAGAGAATAAAGGGGAAAGAAAGAAGCATTTTATATACAATCCTAGTCATTCCACCATATTCCAAACCAGACTCCTCCTGATCTGATGCTGATTTTTACATTCATGTCACAGATGTATTGACTTCATTCCACCAACAAATGTACGCAATCCTAGAGGTTGCCTCCGGTGTAGCTCAGCTATTTCAATGCACGTCATTCTCCAGAACCATCATTTTGTAACTCAGGTTTTAAGACATCGAGAGAAGACGTTTCAGAAGGTCTGTGAACGTATCACGACCACCCAGATGTTTCGTTTATAAACGTGCTAGTGTAATCCGAATCCAATTTCCAGTTGGGAAAACAAACAAATATCCGGTTCCTCTCCTACAACATATTCTGCAAACGCTATTGCATTTTCTGTAAGTTCTACTCTACTTCCTAGAAAGTTTAGTTTATTTTCTGGAAGTTATACTGCACATCCTCTAAGTTGTACTGCGTACCCTGTAAGTTGTAGTGCTGTAGGCCTACTGTAAGTTGTAAGGTTTAAACGGTACGAACATTACATTAACTGCCATATTCAGGCCTGTTGGAAACAGAGACCATCCGGCCTCCAATTCAGCAATTACAAGGAGCCATTTCACCGGCGATAAAATGGCTGGAGCGTGAAAATGACTTCTCACATTTGTCCAGTGTCTGTGTTAAGAATGTGCCCAACATATTGCGGACGGGTCTTCACGAAGACGTGCTTAGACACAGAGAACTTCGCCAAGGTCGACATTCTAGTGTAGAGCTAACACTCAAGATGTCTTCAGAACACGCCCAGTTTTCATCTCAAGACAGCTAATGGCAATTGTGATTGACGGCATCAGATATTTTATTCAATATCTTCAGGCCAATACTGGAACAGTACTTTTAAATGGGTCCGAATTTTGCCTGCTTACCATTCGTGTTCATTTTCACGCCTCATCTGACAGCAGCGGTTTATAAAGCTTTAAGATTAATTAAAGCATGTCGTTTAATTAAGAATTAATTATTTCATTATTTATTAAAACTGTTTTCCTCCGCCGCTCTAGGAAATGTCTGATAAGTCCAAATACAGAAGGACTCCTTCCTCCGAACCCCTTACCTGACCGACCGTCAACTAGCCTTCCGCCTCATTCGATGATGTGTAACAACAGCATTAGTCACTGTAAAACCTTAGAGTCAAGCAGTAGTAACAAGTGTAGGTAGTTAAAAGTAAATCTTCCATGCTGTTAAGGAATAACGGTAAAATGTCACTGTTGATGCCAGAAATTCTCTTTACAAACCAAAAGAGCATTTGAATTGACGCGACCCTAGCAACAGCTGCATATCGAATGCGGGACGTGAATACGAAGTAACTGGTACTGACTCGGATATGTCAGGCAAATAGATTGGAAGTATGAAAGTAAAATACAGAAATCTATTGTCTAAAGAACTTCAGCAACTAATATCCACGTGGCACAGAATGACTTATCACTTCATATTTTACATCGCTGCCACTCATACAAACACAGGTTTCATGGTCAAGGGTTACGGAAGTGTATGTGTTTGCAATACTACATGCTAGGAACACTACAGCACTCAAAACTCGCATATGGTAACGGAAGCGAATCCCCTTGGATCTATGTAAAGCAATTTTCATCACCTATTTCTTGTAAATATAGGGTGTGGCATTGTTCACAATCAGCTGACTGATAAAACATTCGCCTTAAGGGCAATGGCCTTGCTAGGATTTCTGGTGCCAGGCGCGAGTAAACAGAATGGGCACCCCTAAGAGAAGCTATAAAACTTAAAAAATCACAACCATTTATTACATTTCCATTTATTTGGCTTAGTAACTTAAAACCCTTTTGGTGCAAAATATCTCTTTCTGTGTGTAAAATATTCATTTTGCCCACAATTTGCTGCCCCTGGGGATCTGCCGCCGGGAAGGCCTCATCACTCGCACGCCACATCAGCTACGCCCCTGCTTAGTCTCCTAATACATAGTTAAATCAATTCTCAGATTATATAAGACACTGATACAACTGTAGAAATTATTCTGTATAGCATCAGAGTAAAGCCAACACGGGTGGCGAGTAAGTACGAATTTAAAAGGAGAAAGTTAACGACAATAATTGTTCGGTTATCGTTTCCAGGCGTGTGAAATTTGTACCTTAATTCAACCTTGTCTACAAAGTTAGAAAGCAACAGACATGACTAGGGTACGTAACTGGGCGATTGTGCCTGGAGAAATCTCAATTAAATGATACCGTTGGTTGGATATCAGAACAATCAAGATATGCAGGCCTAACTCCAACGAATCTGCTTGCCTGGTCTCTTTACCCTTACGACAGCATTTAAAAAGAAGCAGACTAAGAAGTAATTCTTTAAATAATGTGGCACATATAATTATCACGGGTCTACAGAGGATAAAAATAACCACGAGGGTTTCTTACCTTGTTTACATATTCACAAATTGGAAGAGTCCTGACATTCGACATAATGCATAATCTAGAGGCCGAAAACACACATTCAAAAAAATTACCATATGTAAGTACAGAAATAATCCATGTCTTTTAACATTATATGTTCTAAATTTTCTAGTTTGAGGAGCATAATCTGAGAATCATCCATAATTCGACGGTTGAAATAGCCTAGTAGTTCACGTATTTTTGAGTTTCTCGCTTTTACCTGTGCTTGAGGAAAGGTAGCAGGGCTGCTTCTTGACGTACATGATTGAAATGAGAAATTGCGTTTAACATCCGAGCAGATTTCCTTACATAGCAGCAAATACTTGAAGAGTGATTTCCAATACTTCATAGGTCTACCTACTTAGTGTTTGTCACACAGCACGCTTATAGAGTTTGTACCAAATTGCAAAGTGTTACCATGCAGTTAAGGGCAAATAACAGCGGAGAAGTGACGGACAATTGAGTCTGCATTTACAGAGCAGGCCACTTCAACAGTGCAATAATTCTGATCTTCTGTAAGAAATACAGAGTGAGCAAAAACGTTTATAAATACCGGTCGCCTACATCCGGAGTTCAAATCGGTTGACCACTTTAATTTTGAGATGATAATTTTAATTTGAGGGCTACAATAACACCTCATTCGCAAAAAGGCATGGCGAGTTTATTTACAGTTTGGGTCTGTACAGATCTCTACATCATCGAAACTTACAAGTTTTTCAGTACCACGCTAAGCAGACGTGGGTGTGGTGTAGTGGCAAAGCTCCACAAATGAAGATAAGCCGTCAAGTTTCGCTGCCCCCCCCCCCGCCCCGCCCCACCTTTCCTCCTAACACTAATTTTTTCATTAAAGCATGTAATTCAATTACATATGTATAATTCAGACGGTACACTTTCGAACATATGAGCTAGTTCCTGTGAAAGTACGTGAAATATGAGGACATAGCAATGACAGTACATAGCCAGTCATCTATGATCTCCTTTGTACATAAGCCTACACATGTCTATTGGCTTCGTGCTCTATCGTAACACATTTTGCACGGAGTCACTATTGTTAGCAATATTATGGTGTCACATCAAAACAGCAAGACCGGATGTGTTTCTGCCATAACTGCACATTAAATACTATATGTCAATATCGAACACGCTTCAAGTTTTCTGTTTGCATTAACAACGATTTTAATATTTATAAGAGATTAATCAATTACGACATGGCACGACGGAACCTCTCACAGGACTGTACTGTATCTACACTGCAAGCATGACGTCCTTTGAAGTTTCAAGGAGAAAATTGTAAGGTTAGAAAAATAATTACTCAAATTTGGTAAACATCTACGAAGAAACAGTTTCTGTGCACGCGTAAGAACTTTTGCACATGAAAACAAAGTGCAAAAAAACAACGTCAAAAACAAACCGATGAAACAGAATAAAGGTACACGAAACTTTGGGTATTATCATCATAAAACACCAACTGTCAATCGCATCAAAAGCGTCCTCGTTTTCATCTCGATTGAGTCTTTCAATAAAGCCTAATCCCTCAAAGAACTTCGTGAAAAATAATTCAGAAACAGTCTAATTAAATTTTTGTTAGTTACAGATAGGTGATATATACAGATGCCTTCTATAAATCGGTACTGTAGCCTTAACAGGGCTGTGATTTCACTCAGAATCCATGCTCTACCGTAACCATGGAAACAAGCGACTTACTTAGAGAGTACAGACATATTGAGCCAGACGATCAAACAAGTAAGTCACTTTTGTTTACAGTGATTTGTATAAAGAGCACGAGCTCAGGCAGAAGAGTCGGACGCTGTTCCCATCAAGCCAGGCAGATCCTGATGCCTAGGTTCGGCTCATGGTTTCCGTGCCTACAGCCTTGCCTTACAGTCCTATTTTTCGTCTACAGCGTTGCAAGGCATCTGGCTCCCTGACATGCTGCGTTCACACGTGATAGAAACCTTTTGTGCTTGCCATCCTTTTCTGAAGCCATTACATAATGTAAATTCACAGCTTTGTATTATTCATCTCCTTGCTTTGATATTAATTTTTGTAATTAAAACCAACTAAAAGCACAATTATATTACATAAACCCCGAGTCTATTTTACTTTATAGCTCCGACATGTTTCGGTTTGCTACCGTCTTCAGGGAGGCTTACATCAATTCATGATATAAAACTTTAAACCTTTTGACAATTAAATATGGTGTTAGTGTTAGTGTTAGTGTTAGAGTTTACATCTTCTGAAAAGTATTAAAATCTTACAAAATAGCTATTTTTACGTAAAATACATGCACTCTAACTGAACGAAGCAGGTACTATGTTGATAAACTAACAGTGTCTCAACCATTCAAGAAATTCCCGCTCTTTATCGACCCTTATCCCAAGCCAGTCCACAGTTTTGCAACATATTTATTTAAGACATGATTTATTGTTACCCTCCCCTCTACTACTCAATTTTCCATGTGCTTTCTTCCGATTTTCCGATTTTCCGTCTAAATACCACACACCTACAAATTTCACATCCTTCCATGCATTCTACGTGTCTCGCAAATGCCATTCTCGATTTTACCATGATGTTCATCATAATGAAGCTTCCTTCAGCCTTCTGTTACTTCACTCCTCGTAAGTCTTCACCTTCCTGATTTAAGTTTTCCTCAATCTATGCCCTTGCCTCAGGATAAGGGACCACATAACAGATAAAATATACATGAAATCACTGATAACAAAGCGGTAAGATCTCTGAAACTCAGTACGCTCAAGAACCCGATTCTCAAAAACCTAATATTAAAATCACAATCCACATAGGCACATTTGGAATTTTTCCGACGCGCGGTAGATTGGTTGCATTTCTTCATATAAAACAAAACTCCGATGAGACTGAAGACCATCATAATCATACAAATACAAGTAATGACCAGGTACCTCTGTCATTAAGAGTATTCTTCTCAACCCTGATATGTGTCCCAATGATATTCAGTAAGACAGACAAGGTACGTACAAAAGTAACATTGTGGCTCTTTAAAGTAACCAATGTTCCGTCTGCAGCCCGAGTTGTCCAGCACGCAAAACGCATGCGCAGTCTTATATTGTCACCTGTGGCCTGTCTGGTCCTACCATATTTTTCCACATTATCTCGTAAAGGGCACTATTTTCGGAAAAAAGTAATTGAACGTAGAATGTCTATTTTCTCTACGGCTATTGTCTGAAACATTTCTCATTCTAAGAAGAGTTCAGCAAGATACTGTCATAAATGTACACAGGTCTTCACGTAAAGCAGGCTACCTATTACTCTTGTCAGATTTTAATGAACTTGAACGTTCTACACAGATTTTCGAAAAATAATCAAATATCAATGTTTGTGAAAATCCGTCCAGTGGTAGCTGAGTTGTTCCATGCGGACAGACAGACGGACGGAAGATAGGCAGACAGACAGACACACACACACACACACACACACACACACACACACACACACTCGCACATACGTGATGACGTAATACTCGCCTTTCTCAATTTCCCGAACGCTCCTAAAAGTTTAGTTCACAGAAGACGATGTCTATACATTATAAGAAAAAGTCAGTTAATGGCAGTTGCAACATTGATGACTGTTTATTCTCAGAAGTATAGGAAACTCATAACTACACTCCGTGGGTATGATCAGAGCCTCTTTTTGTTAATAGCAACCTCACTGTCTCAAAAGCGTTAATGTAGTACCACGCATATTAAAAGAGATAACCGAGTCGTAGTTACGGTATAGCTGAGAGAGCCAAATGTGGCCCTTATCGAGTGAATAAATTGCATTAAACTTAGCAGAATTTATGGCGGGTGTGTCTGACAAACTGACGTCACAACGAAGTCCCCGATTTCACCGTGCTAAATGGATCAGTTCCATCATATATATCATTATCTCTGGTCTAGACAACACAGAGATTTATTAACGTTCATTTGCGACGCATTCACTGTTCTCGCTCAATACTGTGGTCCACTTGCAGACATTATACATATATAGCCCACATGACGTGCATGTGGTTAATGTTTCCTGCTCGAGTTACGTCTGATGTGAAGCGGAAAAGAACAAGTTCTTATTGTGACAGCATTAGTGTATGGGGCCGTTCATTTGTCCACCTTCTTATTCACTATTTTCATACCCATGTTTGGCGACGTAATGTTAATGAGATCCATACAAGAAGTGCACAACATATATGCATCAGGAAGAGACCGTTTTGACCCTTCAAATCAAGCAAAATTTCAGAGGTAACATTAATTAAAATTTCTTTAGCAATTGTTTCAATTGAACGATGCGAATTTGAGAAAATGTCAAGGTTGTCCTGTAAAAGTCATCGAGCACAAATCTTTTCGCAGTGAAACCCTAATGCAGGAAGCTCCTTGCGGTGACGAGCACAACCATGAAACTTCACAGACGCTACCCATACATAACCAGAGGTCTTCTCTGTCATGGGACGGGTCTTCGTATTGTATCCTCCTCCTCCTCTTTTTATGTGCAAAGTCAACTCAGAAGGGACACACTAAGATGCCTTTTGTTATTCGATTCTCAACAGCCGTGGTTCGTAGCCTTGCTGAAGAATTGTTTGCGTTCGCGACTGTTTTCTGTTATTTTTAAACGCTCTACATATTCAATGTCATACATTTAATGATAATATCTACGCACTCAATGCGTCAAGTCAAGATATATGCCCACACATCATCTACTGACCCAGAGACACAGCGTAACTTTCCAGAAGAATTAAACCTTCATCAAAATCACTGAGACATTTTTAAAACTCCCAGGAGGTTATCAATTTGGGGTAAAGATTCACCCCAAAAACTAAATGCATAAAGTACGCGAAATAACAGGTCTAAAGAATTAGTGAGGTTTGTAATTTCTCTAAACGCATTTTGTGATAAAATACGTAAAATTAACAAAGTGCGAGGAAATGCATATGATCAACATTGTAATATTGCACTGTCGACAGTGATGAGTCTGTAAGGTCAAGGAAAATTACTCCCTGTGCTTAATAATGCACCACTCTATTCAGACGAATCTATTAGTGGAGGTATAAATTCAGGCGTCTTAAACTTGGCGATAAGTACGATGAGTGGTCAGCTTCACCCTAAGGCCACTTTACCTCCATCAGAAGACTTCCTGTACACATTAGCAAGGAGGTTAGATGGGTTACAAGGCCAGCATAACGACGTGGAGAAGAAATCTTTCCTTTGACCAGGAAATGAATCCAGGACACGGATGTGCTGACAGAACTGTAATGACGGTACCGCATGTTCAATTGTCAGGTGTCAGCTTTTTGTTGGGCTACTTTCCAAAATGGAAAAGCGGCCTATAATTATTTTATTGTGCATTACACTATTCCTGTGGCGTCCAAGTCGGCCGAGCTTGCATCTCGGGCATTCAGGTACTTTTTTTTTAATCTTCAGGTAATGGGTCAGCCGAACCGGCTCCATAACACCGTACCCTGATTTCTAAGTCATCCACTGTAATGTAAGATACATAATGAGTTACTCCACACATTATCGGAACTGATTTTTTGTGATCTCCTCAAAATAATGTAGATTATATTATATGTTCTCCGGCTGCCTTGAAACAGGAAGAGGAAGAAGGTTATTCAGACACATAGGATGAGCCTTACTCCATGTTTCCCTTTGATATAAGTACTTCGAATCTGTGACACTTACTTTTAGAGGTATTACGTTTATCGGAAAAAGTGATAATTAGTTAGCAAAAGGAAAATAAAAGTTTATCTCCAGTAAAAGCGTACAGTCCAACAGAAATTATTTATTAGAAACTAATATCCACCGTTTTCAAAATAAAGCTACATGTTTCGACATTTAGTTGGCCACCATCCTGCTATTCCAATCAAAATATAGACAGTGGTGTGCGATGATATTATTGTTATTATTATTATTATGCAATACCCTAAACTGTACTAGATTATATATTATACATTACTGCTAACAGCTTTACAGTATAAAGTTTGTGGTTGTTACGTTGTTTTTTTTTCAGAATATTGTCATATAAGAATGTGTTTCAGTTGATTACTATTTCCTTGAAAATGAAGTTTTTATTTTTTATGTAAAATTAATGTAAAGAAATATTTTATATAACTATTTTTAAAAGTTTCTTGTTTAAAAATATGTTCTTATTCCCTATACAGCCGAATGCAAAGAATTTTATCTGCAACAAATTTACTGTACAAGCGACGCATGTCACTGAACAAAATACACTTTTCTGGTAAGCTCTAAAACTGACAGTCCCTTTTCCTTCCACTAACAAATAACTAAAGGGTGCTGACAGTTACTAGACAAGAATTCAATTTGAAACTGAAGACTCCTTATCCTAGAAGTGACAAAAGATATTGCTGAAAAGAATTAGAAAATTCATTTCAAGGGCCTGAAAAAGCAGAAACGAGGCGCTCTAATATCAATTTAAATTCACTTTTTTATAATTAAAAACCAACTACATGCACAATTGTTCATTAATTCTGCATTCAGTTGGTTCTTAATTATAAATTATTGCCAGTGACGGGAGATGAATAATATAAAACTTCAATTCACTTTGTCGCGTGAAGTTTACTTATTATTTATGCACAGTACAACAGGAGGATGGTGCTGAATGATGAATTGATGACATGCAATGAGGCGGTCGAAACGAATTTTAAGCTGTTATTCCAGTATTGCCTGCATGTTCCGAACAAAACACATCCAACCCTCAAAGAGCCAGTTTCCAAACTTTAACTCAATTCAAAAGTATTGAAACAGTAAAGAGTTAAATTCTCCCTATACACACCAGGAAGGCGTATAGGGACAATGGAGGTGTAGACAGCTTATCCTTAACCTCGGCACTAGATGGAGGAGAGTAGTTAGCCTCACGTTCCGGCCGGCATACCCCCGGGGAAGTTTCACCGGTACGCATCGACATAGAAATGTGGGTAGACTCCAGAGCCAGTCTGCAAGTTTTGTAGAAGAAATAAATAATTTCCTTTGCAGGGATTCAAACTCCCTACCTCCAACGCGTACTGTTACGCACTACACTTAACTACGCTATCCCAGCTCCCTCCGTTGTTAACAGTAAGCAGTCTAAGTTATAATAATTTACTTACCAGTTTCATAGAGGCCAGTTAAATAGAGCGAGTGTTTTCAGAGCTGAGAACGCTTTTCGTAATGCAATAAAAATACAGTGTACTGTGCAAACAACGTGCAAAGAAATTTTGACCCATCATAGGTTTCTGTGAAGTACAGTGTAAACTTTGAATCCAATTCTAACAGAAAAGGCTACATAAACAGCCTTAAAAGTTGTATCACAAAATCATCAAACAGATTGAAACTTCGAGAAAAATTTATATTCACAGATTTTTCTAACCCTTCCTGAGTTAGCGCGAAAAATAAGAGTAATTGCCTCCTTCCCTCGAAGACCGACTTCACCACACGATAAATGATCTTTTAAAACTCACAGAAAAATGGAAACAAAGTGCAGCAAAGTGTCGACATGCGGAACATGCTGGTCAAGAGTGGCTTTGTCTGGTTTTCTTCACACGCGTTGTCACTTATAAAAGCCAGTTAAAGGATGCAGGCCTGAAAAGACTCCGACCGGATGTATGGCAGTATAACATTCTACGTTCAATGTCACCGCGTTAATTCACCATGACTGGTAAAGAAGCTCGTTATGACAGCTGTAACTCCACCGACAACTCTGGAATTACACTTCGTAAATTCACGTTATCAAAGCGACAAGAAGTACGCAGTGTATATTGTCGATGTCGGTGGTAAACTGAGGTCATTAAGCACAGGATGTTAAGCACTACACAGAAAGTTTAAGAGATAAATTATAGTTTAGGTCTACTCTTTTAATTGTCCGAAATGGAAAAACGGTTTAGTAGGGGTATATTATGCAACTCGGTTAGCTGTATATCCATAAATGTATCTAGTGTCGCCAGAAGGAATTTATAAACTAATAATCACACAATTTATTGACCCGTTTGTTAGCATAAACTTCAAACACACTATGTTACATACACCGTATAAGCCCTAATATACGGCAAGATTTTTTATCGGAAATAGCAGCACCGAAATATAGGGGTCGCCTCATAAGCGAGGCCTTACGGAAGTAAATATGTCACGTGTAAAGTGAAATGTCTGTGTTAAAAGGATGTACTGAGTTACGTTCTTACGATGCCAAAGGTCAATTAAATTTACCGTTTCAGTTTTATCTGTCTGAAACTTAAAATTTTTAACACATTTTCTAAATTTTATAAGTTTTTCCTCTAAACACAATAATGGGAAGGAGGGAATCGCTTTATTTTCTGCCCTATACGGAATCTGTGGTTAATTTGATGATACTGTCAGTAGATCGGATTGTATAGCGCCGAATGACACGATCATTAGTAGGTAATGATGTGGAAGGTGTGTGGAAGGAAGCGGTCCACTTTAATTGAAGCTACTGTCCCGACACCTGCCTATATGGATTTAAGGAAAACCCCCAATTAGTTGAGACTTGAACCCGGCTCGTGCCGAGTACAGGTCAGAAGATTTACCCCTTTAGCCAACCCGATCTGGCGAGTGACGATTTGAAGTCTTGCATTCTGGGAAAAACGGCAAATTTGAATTGTCAAAGCAAGACGGAGTCTTTTTCATATTGTGTATTCCGTGCATTTTGTCATAAGACTAATATCAACCAAAAAATGAGCAAGATTATTGACATATATAACATGTATTCGAGACCCCTACATATGTTCCAGCAAAAGAGTTGCCACTTTCAGGAGGGTTTTTAGCAGAGATCTACAAGAAATTCTCGTAGTTCTCTAACAAAAACCGCCTGAAGACGGCAACTCTTTTGCCGGAACGTATGCAGGTGTATCGAATAAATTTTATATATGTCAGTAACTTCGCGCATTTGTTGGTTGATATCAGACTCAGGACGGTGTCATTTTTTCTCCCTCCATACACTCCACAGGCAGGCATGTCAACTCAAAACCAACTACGTAACGTCTTCATGTAGCAACTGCTTCTTCTGTAGGATACGAGCCGCACGATAGAACAGGATCCACCACTATCACCGCACCTCCTTCACACGTTCAGGATTACTGTTTCCGACCTTCTGGATCGCAACTGTTCCTGGCAAATAAGAGCTAATTTTCCTTACACGTACGTAAATATTCTTCAGTGCTTCCAACATCATTTTGACGTAAATTAAAATTTCCCTTTAATTTGTAATTTCGCTCGCGTATTTAATTTTATGTTGTTTATTAAATCCGATAGCTTTTACCAGTTGTTTGGTACAGTGAGGACATTTCAGTTTTATTTGGTGCAAGTCAGAGCACAAACGACGCCATAAGCGTGCAGAGGCCAGTCAACTTGCGGTTTATGGATGTAAAAAGATACAACTGACACGGCCAGTTTAAAGCACCCACTTTTCACTGTCATTAATTTCGTCTTCTTGATACAAATGTTATGGAGCTGGGCATGCTGTTGACCCGTCCCAACTTGTTATTCAAAAGCCCAAACAATGTCCTTGGTTTCTTTTCTAGTTGGTACGTCATTAATTTCATCGTATTTGTATCGCTCATTAGGAAATTATTTTCCACATAACAAGCCTTTCTTCTGAGACGATTTTAAGCATTCTGGATGTTTAGAAAACGAAAAACGTGCGGCTCCTTCCTTAAAGATTTCCATACTTTTGAAAGTAAAATAATGCATGGAGATTTAATTTAATAATTTTTCCCGAATCTTTATCAATTTAAAATACAAGCTGCTTGTATTTCCTTTGTTCTTTGTGTCAGTGACTGGTTGTGCATTGGACGAGGGGGGTTTGAATCTCCGGCGGGGATTGTTTTTGGCGCCACATCAATATTACTTCAGAACTCAATTTCCTAAGCTGCAGCCGAAATAAGGCCGAAACTGGGTGATGATCAGTCACCTACATCTACGGAAACGTTTAGAAGGCGTGGAGTTTTGCCTTGAAAATGTAATACACCTTCAGGTTATGGTTGTAAGCACTAGGACAATTTGATTTTCATTTTCATATACTAGGTACGTCCCATGTAGTTCCCATCTGTAACATGTTATACTTTAATGGTAGCAGTAATAAACTGGCCTTTGAATATGGTTGCATACAAGCGACATGTAATCGGATTAGTACAATATTTATTTATTTATTCATGATTTATTTCATGACTCTGAGAGTATCTTAATTAATAGCGTCGAGTGGCATGACATTACTAAATAATCAGCTTCAAATGATATGAAAGAAAGCCAACGTGTTCTAACATGAGATGCTATCCCAGTATTTCCTGGAGTAACTGAATGGAAACGCACCGAAAACATAAGTAAAACAGAAGGATCTTGATCCCCGGCCTTCTCAGTTGTCGGAAAGGAGTGTTACCCACTTTACCTCTCCCTGTGGCGCTACAAGCCAAGTCGGACCTAGTCAGCCTCTTTTTACACGAATGAGAAGCCCGTCACAGAGGCCGCTACCTACACAACACACAACAAACACAAGTGACGAACATCCATGCCCTCAGCGTGTTTCGAAACCGCGATCCCCGTAATCAACAGGTCGCAGACCTACACCTCAGACCGCAAGGCAACCGGTATTGGATCCACTTTAACTTAGTTTTTAGTAATCAAATGATTAAATCACTATGGTTCATAATCACACGACATGTTTAAGTGGAGAAGTAACAACGCGTTATATACTGTATTACTACAGTTTCAATGCATTATACCTTCTGGCCTGTACCTATTTACGATTAATTATGAAACTACAAAATCTTAGGGCATTCAACTGGACTCGATGAACAGAAAATCGGCCCATCTGTAGGTATGCATTTAACATCGAAAATTGCTGACACGTCCAAGATTTTAGTGGTAATTACATGTTAAATCCGTCAGTATGTACACTGCTCCAAGGTTTCATGCTTTCCTTAAACGTCCCTACGAATCGTAACAGAAGGTTGTGGCCTGACATTTAGTCTAACTATAAGCAAGCATCAAGATAGACACCACTAATTTGTCGGTAGAGGTAGGAAAATTTTTGTTTCAAGCCCTATTAATGGCTAATCAGCGAGACCCATGCCTCTTCTTCACGAGCTGCCTCCCGCGTTATAAACGACCTCGCACGTGACTAAATTTATGACTAGTTTTTCCACTGTATACTCTATATTGATCATTTAATGTTACAGTTTACAATACTTCGTGTAGATCTGATGCTTTTAACAATAACCCTAAGGTCCGAGTAAAATTTTTGGAATAAAACTCGTTTTTCATTCTACCATAAAAAAAGGAACGTATCCTTTGGATTACATAAACTCATTCTTACACAATAAAATGTCGGACTTAACATTCACACATATAAAAAGGTAAAGCAGTCCCATTACAGGCCTGGACAGGCCCTTAGGGTTCCAGGAGGTCGAGGCTCCCAGATTTCTAGACAATCGGCACATGAAGGTGGTAGGTTGTCAGCCATACGCACCAGCCGCTTTTACCCCCCCCCCCCCCCCCCCCCCCAGGAAATAATCCTGGTACTCATTTCTATTAGACGCTGAGTCAACCTCAGGGCCATAGTGCGACCGACAGGACTATACCAATGAAAAAATCCACTGATACCATCGGGAATCGAACCCGCGACCTGCCGATTTGTAGCGCAATGTCTCAACCAACTGCGCCACCGCGGCTCCCACATTCACACATATTCTACTTTGAATTCCGAAAATAATCGTAATGAATCTGCAACTCCTTCTGTATGGCTTCATGCATTTTTAATCATCCTTTTCAAACTAACGAAAGGATGTGTGTCTGCCCATCCCCTTATTTCGTCCCTGACACACTGACTGAATGTCGGCGGCACTCAGTATTGGTGTGTACATATTTAAAGATCTTCTATGCTCTCAATCATAATTTACAGAAAATTACACCAAATATTAAACACTATCCACAAAACAGACAACGGAAGGTGAAAGTCAAGTCCTGAGCAGACTTCCACTGTGTTCAGGGTGTCCCGATTTTTAATCCGTATCCGGAGTTTGATTAGACTCACAGGACTTTGTCTTTTCTCCGTCCTCTTAGGACAGTGATTAGGTGATACCCAAAATGAGGATAGGAGGGCTTCCTTTCGCATTCTTTCCAGTCTTCAGAAACAACAACCTTACCATAAAAAATTTCATCCTCTGTGCGAATAAAGTCTCCGTTTAAAAATCTCACATCAGTATAAAAAACAGCCGCTCATTTTAGTAAAGTTGTGATATAATAAACTATAAATTCGGTTAATATTTACGCCTCCTTAAGTGTCTTTACATGGGACGTTAATAACAAAAAGCAAGGAAAAATAATAAAGTGCTGTTTTATGTATCAATGGATCGTCATGTGAAACACATTATTCTATAACAAAGAAATAGGAAGAATTTAACAGACCACATTCTGCATCTGTTGTGTTAGGCAAAGAGAAGGAAAGCAAGTTGTGTCTTTTGCGCAGTAACTTAAGTAAACCGGTATACATTAAGGACCCGCTATGAAAGGTACTGGAAAGATCTAAGTCTTTAGGGCACTCAGAAGATGGGAGAACTACGCTTCTCCGCAATCCACCAGTACACACAACATAATGTCTTGGAAGACTTCACCAATATCACTGCGAGAACCTTAAAGTCTCGAAAGTGTCATGCTTTAGTGACGTAAGTTCATTTTTACTTAATCCTTTTCTGAAGGAAAGTATGGATTGAAAGTACCTAATTTTGGCTAATTATTTACTTTGCCATTTACCCATAATGTCACGCACAGCCTGTACCTAACAGAAGGACACATTTTTTCCACGTCTTTATCTTTCAAGACTGACTGCCGATTTCTTTCAGTTCACATCGTTCCCGCAGAAATGGGCAAGCAGCACTCGATCCAGCCGTTCACGCATACACAAACTGGGGAAGAACTAGTCTACCAGAACTAAGAATAAACACTGCAAGTAAAAGAATTCGTCCCTCCACGCCCCACGAAGGCGCATAGCGGGAATACAGGTATAGCTCCACCCATTATTAACCGCGGCACTAGATGGATGTGAGAGGTCAACTTCCCACCCCGGCGGCTTTAGCCCTGTAAAGAACCCTGGTACCAGTTCAAGAGGAGGATGAGTGGGTCCCAGGGCCAATCTGGACTTTTTGGCTGGAAGATTACTTTCTTAGTCCTGCCGGGATTGGAACCCTGTTAACAGGCCGATAAATAACCATGTCAATAAGCGTGACATAAATGGAAAGAGATGGAGGCAAAACGAATGTGGGAATTAATGCCCTGCATGAAGAGGAAACAGGCATGGACACAGTATCTTACGAAACTAAAAGAATTGCCTATCACATATACACAGCTGCAGAATTTATTATATTCTTGCTATTCAATTAATCCTTTAAAGACGAAGCTTATCTGTTTTATATAAGGACTCAGTGCGTACCGCGCTGTAAACACTCTCCACTTCGGTTATAAAAACCAGTCTCTTAATGTTTTACAAGGCAAAAGTTGCTGTTTGTTCTGAGATCCACACAAAACACATAAACGCAATGTGGGCAGCACGTAGAATTTTTTAATGTTAAACCTGGTCGTATGTAAAGTTGCCGCTAGGCTTTAAAATGTTAAACAGCATTTAGAAGAGTTACAATATTTCGTTTCTCAGTACAGTCAAGAAATTCTATTTTCCTAAACATCCGGAGCGGTTTTGGGCCCATCCAGCCTCCTATTCAATGGGTACCGGTGGGGACTCCTACCTCGGGAGCAAAGCGGCCGGAACGTTAAGCTAACTGCTCACCTTTACCTGGTGTTCAGGTTAAGCAAGAGCGGAGCTCTGCATCCTCGTCTCCATATGCTTTCACGGGGCGCACAAGAACAACTTTAATAACACTCCACATAATTCAACTAATATTCTGACAACAGAAAAGCCTGTAGACCAATCCTGCTAAATGAAATTTCTCCTTTAGAAATACTCCTGAGTCTTCATGAGGCTATTTAACATTTCGACAGGATGTACTGATGTATTGATTTTAACCTTGCTCTCCAATGGAAATTAACCTGGGCCAGTATTAATCTAGTTAGCATTTCTACAAGATGTTATGGAAGATGGATTTCAAGAGTTTCCTTCATGGAAAGCGATTCTGGTCACACTTTCAGTCCAGTTAGCATTCCTACCAGTCACATCGTCACATCGGTTTTAATATTTTCTTCCTAGGCCACTCATGGCTTCATAAGGTGTTCCACATCAAACAGTTTACTCTTTTATTACCTACATTCATGCTGTACCCCAAACCTGTGTCTTTTATTTACCCACTCTGTACACAGTTCTTATTCACCATACACAAGCTGCATGCATAGCCAGCATCGACTCCTTTCATAAAAAAAAAACAAAACTATGAAAAAGAATTTTTCCCATCCGAACGCATTCCTAGGGCACAACAACTTCCCTGATTTCACAAAAATTAAACGCATTTTTTTAAATTCTCATCCGACCTATAGGTCAAGCCCGTGTCATCCTTCTTGATCCCACTAAAAACTTCTACAAAATTTTAATTCCCGCGCCCAAGCTACACATGTAGACATATCAGCCTCCTACATATTAGAAAACTGTGTACAAATTTATTCTTTACCTCCAACTGGGCACTGTTATTAGCGCCATAACAGACAGACTGACTGAGATACATAATTCTCTACAAAGTCATTATTTACCTCAAAAAGAATACTTGGGCCCCACAGACAAACTGACTGAGCTACATAATTCTCTACAAATCCATTATTTACCTCAAACAGAACACTTGGGCCCCACAGACAAGCTAACTGAGTTACATAATTCTCTACAAATCCATTGTTTACCTCAAACAGAACCCTTGGACCATAACAGATGAACTGATTGAGCCACATAATTCTTTGCGAATTCATTATTTTTCTCCAACAGAACCCTTGGACCCTAAGAGACCAGCTGACTGAGCTACATATTTCTGTAAAAATTCATTATCTCCACCACAGCCCTTGATTTGACTGTTATTAATTCCCTACCTAACCAAGGCAGAACTAAAATTCTGTACAGATTCATTTTTTGTCTAAAAATTCCCTTGATTTAGCTGTTATTGGGGCCCTTGAAGGTCAACTGAATAAGATATATAATTAGGTATAAATTTTTTATTTACCTCAACAATAGTCCTTGATTTAGATGTTCTCAGGGCCGTAAAAGACCAAGTAACTGAGCTAAATAGATCAGTAGAAATTCAGTTTTATCTGCAGCAGAGCCCTTGATCTAAGCCTGCTAGTGCCTTAACTGACCAAGTGTCTGGGCTATACAAATTATGGGACTCCTTGTGCAGCATCATTACTTCATAATTAAAGAATTTTTCTATTGTCTTCCATTTTTTTCAAATAATAAACGACCATTACCTTATTGAATGAAATACTGCATGTTCAGCATCCGGCCTGAGAGAAGAACATGGCCTACAATTTTTCAGGGATGCTTATATGTGTCAACCACCTCTTTCTAATATTCGTAATTATATAGATCTATTCATGAACACAAGTACAGACAATCTTGTTCATTACATGGCCTGAAACTAACATATCCAATGCATCATTCACAACCATCTGAACATTAAATGCTTGAAATAACACAGCTGGAAGATCACTGTTAAATAACTCACTAAATTTTTATTTCCTATAAATCACAAAGAGACTTATATATTATGTATGAAATATTTTTGTAAGCCACAAATTACAAACATATCTACAACTGGAAATTTTGAGGTTAAACAGACAAGTCTAATACATAGAAATTGCGCACCTCAGTAATAATCCCTTGAAAAGGAAAAAGATAAAACAAGAGTAGTAACATGAATACTATAAATTTATGCAGAGAATAGTAGGCTTTGTGACTTCTGCTTCTAAGCCGTTTTGCTAAAATGTAATGCACCAAGTTCATGTTTCCTAATATTGTAATACAATGAACACTTGAGTCCTGCCTGCTTGATAAAACTGGGGCAAAAGTATTTAGGTAAAGTATCTCCAATGATTAATCTAACCCAAAATGTAACCTAATGTAATACCACTTACTCTTTGTATTCTGTCAAAATGTCCATATACAACCAGGTCAAACGTTTGAAAACTAATTCACTTTTATTATCACAGACTTATTTATATAACTGTAGACTACTAAATCTGTTACCCAACAAATAGGTTATTTCAAATTTCTTCGAATGACGTTCACAGCAATTAAGTAACCATCTTCCTCAGTAATCGAAGCCCGCCAATTATCAATTTTTGGCAATGGCTCAAATAATAACACTATGATTAATACGAAAGTTATTGCTGAATAAACACGTTTCAACTTACCAGAAAGCTTTCTTCGTCTTGTACCACCGATCTGCGAAAAGTCTTACAGGCCCTAGACACTGAAATATAAATATACTGAGGAAAAATGTAGTGGATCACACTGCCACTAGCCCCGTAGGGGTGAGTGAGGTTATGACCGCGTACTAGGCTCGGCACATGTGATCACCGCAACGGCCGTCCAACTTGGTCATGCCTACCACCCAACGAATTCTACCGGCTACTGAGCTGCACGATAACGCGAACTGGCCCCACGGTAGCGCGCGCATGTCTCTTGGGCTGTCTTTCTCGCATAGTGACAGATGCATACAGCGCTCTGCTGTGTCATGTTAATGAGGTACGAAATTGTTTTTCAAACCTTCAGGTAAGAACGGCTTCCCGTTTCATTTCGCTTTTGGTGTTCTAGCCACCTCACTCGGTCACTTGTGTGGTGGAAAGGCAATGGTCTACGACAGGAAGAAAAACAAATAGAAGGAAGGGCCACAGCAAGGTGCCAGAAATTACTATCAGCAATGTCTGGCAAGTAAAATACCTAATTACCCATCAGATTTCCAAAAAAATATATATATATCTCTGTTTTTGTGTCTACTGATGTCAAAAGAGGATAAGCAGCAACACAGCTTTCGACTAACCGATTTTTATGAAAATTGAAATTGCCACACACATTTATATAAAAGATTCTGACAATTTCATTAGGAAAATTAACGAAATGAGAGCTGAGCCCTTAGCGCTGTCACACTGTGGCAAAGCCGATGAGCCCTGTTTGTAACTTTGTGTTGTGAACGTGCCTGAAAGGAAGCTACTGGCACGGACGTTTCTATCTAACAGTTCCGAATCTGAATGTCATATAGCGTTTAGGAGGAGTTGCTATTTAATAATGAGTTCGAAGAATTACATAAACCTCACATATCTTCATATTTAGAATTACATGCATTTTCGCGGATCATGCTCTCACAAGTTACTGCAAAATAAACTGTTTAACTGAACAATTTTGTTATTTCACATGCTGTATTTCATTTTATCACACTGACCAAAATTACGGCATTATCATCCTGGTGGAAAGGAATATGCCGGCAAATTTCAACTGCAGGATAGTACGTTCATTTTCAATTGTCAGTTTTTACTAACTTTAGTTTCTTCTCTACTAACAGTAATTTTATTCATAATATGTTAACTTTGACTGTCACTTTTATTTTTAACTTCACTACATTTCTATACGCTAACTCCATTTCGCCACTGAAAAGTGGTAACTGGCTTTGTAACTATTTTACGCTGTGACATCAGTGACGTCTCACTCGATTTATGATACATTGTAACAACGCTCTGTATGGAATAGTTCTTTTGTAGTCACACCTGAAGATGGCACAATACGTGCCGAAACATGTAGTATGCATCTTTCAATTACAATATATATATATATATGCTTTGTGAGTTGATGTTGTGCTGTACAAGTTGTTTAAGCTCCTAACACATTATTATCGTAGCACATGGGATGCCCACATTAAAAGTTAATTTCTTCGTCACACAAAACATTGCGCTCGCGCGTGCATGTGTGTGTGTGTGTGTGTGTGTGTGTATGTGCGAGTGTTCTTGCTTCTTAATTTGTTGTGTGATTTCATCCTTCCACGACAGTGTAAACGAGATTTTCGCTGCTCTGGTATGTTATGCAGCTTACATTGGTAGTTAGTTACCGAGGTTTCGGAACAAACTCTAGGTCCCATCTTGACCCGTGAAGGTGGGACAGATAAGTTGTCCCAAAACAGCGATAAATACCAGTCTGCGCAGCGTAACATCCCCGAACAAAGATTTGTTCTTAAGATATTAACTAGTCGAGATTCCTTCCAGGATATATTTCCACCTTCCTTTTAACATTACAACTACCTGTTCAACGAAAATGTTGAGAGCCCACTCCAGTAAATCCAGCCATATTGTCACTAGCGTAGCAACGGTCTATGTCGTAACACTGCTGACGTGAATTCTCTCAGAGACCTTGCCCTGACCGACAGTTAGCCTATCGTCTGTCACTATTCAGACAAGCGTGTGGTAGGTAATTTGGGTGGGCTGGATCGATACGATAAACTAGCCAACAGGATATGACAACTGATAGCTTTCTGATAAAAGAACGGCCCTATGTTTGCAGTTGAGACGCTTCATATCCTGCCTGCCAAGTATCTTCTTTCTTGTTCCGCTTTACGGCTACTTCTACGACGCAAAAAACCCCAAACCTTTACACTACACCTACCGCGCATATTTTTAGAATTAGTACGTCAACCAAAAAATAAACTTAATAAAATACACTTCGTAACAAGTATAAAATTTCTACGTGTTTCGGCGCTTGGTACCACCCTCAGGGAGTTTTGGAGGAAAGGGGTATAAGCCCAACACGTTGACCTAGGTATTACAATTAATCTAGGTATTACATTTAATCTAGGTATTACATTTAATCTAGGTATTACATTTAATCCAGGTATTACATTTAGTCTAGGTATTACATTTAATCTAGGTATTACATTGCAATGTAATACCTAGATTGAAGTGTTGGTCTTATATTCCTTTGCTATAAAACTTCCTGAGGATGGCACCCCAGTGCTGAAATATGTAGGAATTTGATACTTGTCACTAACTTATTTTATTATTAAGTATTTTTTGGTTTATATATTAATTAAACCCAAATTACTTACGAAAGTCCATATTAACCCTTTGAAGACGAAGCGTATCTGTTTTATATAAGGACTCAGGGCGTACCGCGCTGTAAACACTCTCCACTTCGGTTATAAAAATCAATCTCTTAATGTTTTATAAGGCAAAAGTTGCTGTTTGTTCTGAGATCCGTACAAAACACATAAACGCAATGTGAGCACCATGTAGAATTTTTTAATGTTAAACCTGGTGGTATGTAAAGTTACCGCTAGGCTTTAAAAGTTTAAAGGTGCGTTCAGAGTAAATTCATATGTAACGGCAGAAAGCTTTCCACCCATTGCTAACCACTGAGTCATCAATATCATACATTCAACCGTCTAACAATATAATCTCAAACTGCAGAGGCTAGACATGTGATTATTGAAATGCAGCATTTCGGATATCGGAAACGTGCAATGGAAATATCATAAAATAAAAAGCACAGACTGGCATTGTTGACATTTTTTTACTGAAGAGAGCATTTTTCTCGAAATGTTAATTTTGTAGCGCCCCCTTCAGCTCGGCACCCTGAGCGACAGCACAAATCGCCCATCCCTGAAATCAGCCTTGCCCTTAATCCATGTGTTCGTTACTCGGTCACTGGAATTTCCACCGTAAGTCGAACTCAACTTCTTCATCCTTTGTATGTAGATTTTGCTTTGTCCAGCTGCTGGTGTTGGATTAACAGCACAAATGTACTCCCCTTGCCGGAAACACCACTGCCTTTACTTATTCGTGCGTGAAGAATACAGATTGTGAAGAAGTCTTGCGTATCTGAATATACTTCTGTCTTAAAGATAAAATACGCAGATTCTTATACAGTACATTCTTATTCAAAACAGTACTCCACTGACTCTAGAGAACAGAGTATACTTTAAGAAACCCATATTAGTTCAGACAGTCGCGATATATCTCGGCTTGTACGGGATCCGGAAGTTCTTTTCTGTGGATTGGGAGGCTTGAAGAATGGCACGTCTAGGGACAGTGGTCCCAGTTCCAATACATTCTTTCAGATACAATCTAAGAAACGAAGTTTCTAGTGTGTTAACCCCGTGAGCAAATCGACGCACTGTTCCTGTCTTCACTTTCAAATTATCCAGCTCGCTGATATCACACATGTGTAGAAATCTGGAGAGAAAATTTTTTGGTATATGGTTTGCAGTCCTCGAAAACTACTGAAATAAAGTGTTATATATATATGTATATATATATTCAAAAAATGCTTCAGACTTTTACTTTTTTATATTTTCCCCAAATTTTGCATTCTAAAGCGGCAGTCTAATAACGGAGAAACGACGTTTTCCGATGTTAATGTTAAAAACACCAATTTATATTAATTTACTATTAGTGAGAAAATTAATCAAACGCCATAAACAGTCCTACTGTGCTTTACTCATTTATTCTCATTTGTACATAAACTTACATTCCTGAGTGCGTATCAAGCGCCTTCACACGTATCAGGTCCCGCAATACAAAGTACTCCCTAGAACTTCACGCTTAGCTGCCACGAAACATTTTCTTTCAACCCTACTCGAAGCTCTTCATAGAATGCATTACTGCAAACTTATATGAAAAGTGGTGGAAACTTCCTAACTCACGAGTTCAATTTCGGGACAGGTCCTAATTATGCACACTTCCCTGAAACTTAGTTTCTTTTTAGTACATTTCTTTGTATACTCGAGAAACAGAAATCACATAGGCTATTTTCTAAACATACATAGCTTTATTTACGGTACAGGCAACGGAAGACCGGTCAAGACTTTGCTGTAGGAGCATTTCATGAAATGTTGGGTGAAAGTTAGACTCTTCGGGAAACGCAAGGTACGTGAAGGTTTTATTCCATTAACTTCTTCCTGATCTGATTATCTTCCTCGACGAGACAATAGGCTACGTGCTTCACACTCAAGAGGTCAATGAATTGAGCCCTGAGACCAATGCCTTGACTTTTTTACGTACCTCAGATCCGAGAGAAGCAATTCGGCACAGTATTGTATAAAAGTGTCTATGGCCTCGAAACTGTCAAACCGTACAGGAACAGATAGCACGAGCCCCTCTCTAGGGTTGAGTATGTCAAAGATGATTAAGATGTACTCATGAAGCCCTGGTTAGGGATCTAAATAGATATATAGACAAACTTGACTGGGTTCGTAAGATAAAATACTTGTAATCGTTGTATGTTATTAGAGAAGGGCTACCACCATGACAAGCCGGAGTTAATCAATGGGTAGCCCCAAGCAAGGACGGGTGAAGTGACCACCACCACCACCAACACCACCACCGCCACCACCCCCACCACCCCACCACCCCCCCCACCAACCCCACCCACCCACAACAACAACAACAACGGCAATTGTTACAACACGGATCCTCCCATACACCAGCTAACTGCACTTGGTGTCCAGTTCCTTATGCTTTTCTACGAGATCCTGTAAAGGAAGGAAGAAAGGAGAAAGAAGAAAAACAGAAGGAAAGAAGAAACGGAGAAAGAAAGAAATAAATACCCATCGGCCAAGTATACCCTATCCAGCCCTACCTTACCCTGTATACCCTCTGTTTACCAGCCCTTACCATTTACTGTCCCGGTTTCAGAGAATCCTTCCTTCGTCTTTAAATCCTTTCATTCGTGTCATTCAGTGTAATGGAAATATATTCCGACAGGTGAGAAGGTGGCGCTACTGCATAAAAATACTCTGACAAGAAAATATAGTGGCTGTACTTCATAGATATGTTCCAGCAGGTGAAGACAGCAGCTCTAACTTTTATAAATATATTAAGATAGGCGAGGAGAGTGGATCTACTGCATATAAGAAAACATGTTCCGACAGGCTCAAATACGAGTAGTAGCTTTACTTCATTAACAACTTCAGAAAAATTACCACCATTGTTTTACTTCAGAAAATTTTTCCGAAACAGGAATGTTGTGGTTCTAAGACACAATATGCTCCTCAATGCGAAGCTGGTAACAGTAATTCTGAAAAATATTCCGAAAGACCAAGATGGGGGGCCTGTTTCACAGACAGATTCCGATATATGGAGAAGTATCTATAATTCCCAAACATGTTCTGATATATGAAGAAGGCAGCTCTGCTTTACAAACTTTGACATCCTTCATGCTCTTCGCAAAAAGTGTTTCAAAAAATGCACCTCTTCATTTCGTTGTGTTTGCCTGACTCTCTTCTTAAAATCCGTCCAGAACCTCTGGACGGATTTTCATCAGCTTTGATATCAGACGGCTTCAGTACGATTTTCTAGTCAGTTCCAATGTTGATCATAAACGGACACAAAAGTAACGGACACTCTACCTGGAAACTTACGTCCTCCTCTACGCTTACCTCGAAAGAAAGTCGCCTGTAAATCGCCGAATAAGTAATACTGCAAAGGTTAGCGAGAAAAACTAAAGCAGGTATCTGAGATTCAGTAACTTTCTTGTAAATATTATGGTTTTGGGGACAGTCAGAGAGAAGTGAGAGACGCAAACAGAGCGAAAATTCTAGGATTATTTCTACATGTTTATAACACCACACCTGTGTACGCTAGACCTAACTGGGGAGAGGAGTCGATTAAATGAGTTTGCGTGCCATCGGAACCGTAATTTAACCTCTTAAAGCATAGCGGGTACTTTACGTAGCACCTGGTTTAATATTGAAAAATTCTACTTTGTAGTGACATTGCTTTTATGTGTTTTGTACGGATCTCAGAACAAACAGCAACTTCCGCCTTTTAAACATTAGGAGACTGGTTTTTATAACCGAGAAGGAGGGTGTTTTCCGCGCGGTACGACCTGAGTCCTTATATAAAACAGATTACCACTAGCTTTTAAATGGCTTATGGACTTATTTTCTTGAACTTTTTGAATCGATTGCTGATAGGGACAACCGTTTTCTTGCTTGTCAGTGTGCCCACAGCCAAATCTGAAGCCCACTCAGCAAGTTATTATAGCAGCGGATACTACGGCTCTACACGGCGCAGGAAACTGTCCACAGACCATCTGGCGCCGAGATGGAACTTTACCTTCATTGGCACGTCATTCAGCTCAATCTCATGTCAACCTTGCTAACAGCAGAACATTCAGCCTGTCTATCTGTAACTATAATAGCTGATTTCTATTTTGATAAAAATTGCTTCCCTTAATAGAGTAGGTCTTGAAAAATATTTCAAAATTCTGAAGAATAGAAACTTACAAAAATGTTATTTTTTTGTCTATATTAAATTTCTGTTCTTAGGGGTAGATGAGACTGCTTCTCTAATGGGCCTGTTTATATTTGTCGCATGACCAGTACGTTTGGAACACTGGTAGGGTGAGAGTGACTGAGGTAAAAGGCAGCAGCCGGAGAAAACCCTGTCTCAGTGCCCCTTTTTCCATATAAAATAGCGTATGGTACGCCCTGGGAAGCAACTCTGGATATTTCGGTGAGAAGCAGGCATCTAATCTCCTGAAATATGACATGGCCAACCTGTTTCATTATTTTAAATCAAAACGACAAGGATAATAATGTAATTTTATTTATGCAACTTGTTCCTGTAAATGCCTGCTACAAATGCTTATCTGCCACTTCCCACCTAAGGCTTTCAGTAAAACCACTTCAGATGAAGAAAAATATGGACCTAACAGTCTCCTCTCAATAAAAGAAAACCTTATTACAGTATGTTGCACAGAGTTCTGACTTGGACAAGGGAAAATTTGAACGAGATTTTGAATTTGTAATGTTAGGGGGCTTTACGGATGAGGTTCATTGAGACCACTTTCAAGAGATTTTACAGACTGTTGGTTAGATTTTGTGGAAGTACAGAAAGTTAAACAGAAAAGGGGTGACAATAAATTGACGGATGATTTCACAGTTTTCTATGAAAAAGTGAATAAGAATCATCAATCGTTTTGTTCCGTTTCCTTTCATTTCTTTTCGTAGTCTTTCCCTCTTGTACCTAGTTGTTGACAGTAGGTGTTCAGAGTTCTTATTTTTCACTTGGTCACATACAAACACACACCACAGTCGGTAGGACTCCTCTGGACGAGGAATCGGTCCGTTGCAGAGACTTCTACCTGGCAAGACAAACACTGTACAAGAGACAAATATCCATGCGCACGGTGGGATTCGAACCCATGATCCCAGCAAGCGCTTGGCCTCGTAACTACGCCTTAGACCGCGCGGCCGCTGGAATCAGCCAAAACCAGCAAGGGAAAAAATTCTTCGTACACAAGGGGAGTTTTTAAACGGCGAACACCTTGGACATTTTTAGTAATGCGATAACTTATATAATGTTCAGGGGTTGCTGTGACCATAATTTCTTTATAAATGTGCACGACTTAACAGAGGACAAGAATGACCATACACACGACAGACTGTATTAAAAACCAAAGGATGAACTTCATACATTTTTATATGTAATATCTCGTTGTGTGTCTCAAATATATGCACGTAAAATCAACAACAGTCACAACACAACACGCATGTAGACAAAACGTCTGTATATTTAGTTCTGCAACATTTTTCTACCTACATGTATGTCGAAACATGCCGCAGGACTAAATATACAGACCTTTTGCCCATGTGGATTTTGTGTTGTGACTGTTATTGATTTTACCTGACCAGATGGATTTTATCAGTTTCGTAATTACCACGTGGAAATTCCCTTAGGAGACATCTGTGCAAAAGGGACGCATTTTCAAATGGATATTTGGAAACGAGAGTTTAAATGAAAACAGTAATAATAATAATAATTGTGTTCGGGTAACAGTAAGCCCATCCACATACAAAAATGTAATTATCAAGGGCTGCTTTCACATCCTAACCTTCACAAGTAGGGTACACTTGCGATTCTCTTGAACGGACGAACCAAAATCAGCTTGATCACATGCTGTTAGATAGAAGATGGCACTGAAGTGTACTTCATACGAAGTCTTTCTGAGGGAATGACTTTAATTTAATGTCTTTTTATGATCGACAATTTTCGGGAGAGATTATCAGACTTGCAAAAACATTAGCGCTTTCGACGCAAAATTCTCTAAATATCAGTAGGTTCGAAGGAATTTTTAAAATATACTTTGGATTTTATCCGAAAGGGAAAAGTTCTTGCTGAATGCTTTTTTATTTCTTATACTTTTTTTAGATAATTCAAAATAACAATCCACGATCTACATTGTTACGCGTTTTGTGTTTTTCCTAAATAATCTGCATAGTCCAGATCAAAGAACACTTTTGGGTCGGAATAAGTGTTAGGAGCTAGTGCAGTTGTTTCCAGAGCAGAAATTTTGTCCTTTATTATAGAGGTTTGATTTATTAAATGGTGTTTATTTTAGATCAAAACTCGGCTTAGATAAGGGACATGCGTTGAAATAGTTGAATTCTGGGCCACGTAGTTCCATCAGATTGGGGTTGTTCATTGCTTATGTTCGCTGTGATAAAATTCTAGCCTCGTGTTATCGGTTAACTTATTGATTGTGATTAATTACATAAACTAAATGCATTTAGTCTTACTTAGAATCCATTGGTGGATGGGTAGCCTGAATCAGAAGCGATCCTCCTGGCTGAAATTACTGTCTGACGGCCAGTGAGCTGAAAAGAGAAAGAATGTTAGGAAAGAAATGTTCAGAACCTTAAAATGTTCATTAGAAAGAAAGATTTGTAGCGGCAGATGGCTCCTTCCCAAACACAGAAATAGCATATAGGCTAATGCAAACAGTGCCAGTTGTGTGGCGACAGTAGAGCGACGTTTATAGAAATTGAAAGTTGCTGAAGACTATGTGAGGACCACTATTGCTCAAGACAGTCTGTAGGCTGTTTACAGCGGAAGATGTGTCCACCATTCACTACCATGATTCCACGGCCGATCCTGCAAGGACAAAATCGAGGAAGGTGGTTTCCTTTTAGGCAGCGCTGTTGTGACGGGTGAGTTGTATTTCCAAGAAAACGATTTCATTATATTTTCCAAAGAGACAAAACAGTGCATGTTTTAATAAGTACGCAGCTTGGTTACACTAATATTGCTTAATTAAGCATATATACTACCGGTTTTGACTCTATTTATAATCTACAGATTTAAGGGGTCTCAAGCTGAATACACAGTCCTGAGTCCTGAACTAGTCTATGGAAGGTCCTGGTAATACCACTTAAATTGCATGTTCTGTTTCAACTAATAACGGTTTTTGTTGCATGAGTTTCCGTAAGTTTTATTTACCTCCCCCTTCCGTTAGTCTTTGCTGTACTGGCATAAATTTTATTATCAGGTTACATACTCTGAAGTGACATTTTTGTATTTCTGTTTCTCTGCGATTAAATTTACCTGTGCTTCTGAGGCATTTCCTTTTTGATGAGTTTCTGACGTTTTCTTCAACGCTTGATTCGAGTATATACTTCATTATAACTGGCCACTCGGGGCCCGTGTAGCCTTCTATTCCAGGGGTGCTGGCTTCATTTCCCGGCAGTGAAGAGGTCGAGGGGTAATTTTGATGATTCACCTCCAGCTAGCGCCGAGATTATGAATAAGAGGAGCTATTATTCTAGTTACCTTATACGCCTTCGTAGCGTGGACAGCGATAATTTTAACTTTTACACTGCATCCCAGGATGTTTAATGTTATAGAGATACGTTGAACATCTGACAGTTCAGAACTTGGTTTTCTGTAAAAGCTCCAATTTCTTACCAAGTCTTTAATTTCTTACTGTATGAATGTATTTATCTTTTGTTACCTCTTGATTCACCTTTTAAAAGAGGTGGGATAAACTGTGCAGTCATATCCTTTTCTTTAAAATCTGAGTCTGCGTTTATTTGTAAGTAATGCAGGCCTATCTGTTTCTTAGCAAAAATATTCGTATACTGGTTTGCACTTTCAGGTTAAGTCATTGCTACTCTTTTGATATAAATATCCATTCCATTGTGTCCTAAAGGTGTCAGAGAATCAGGGGTGCACTCAAAAGAGGGGGCTGTCAGGTTGCACCCCCTCCCCCAAAGTCCCCAAAACGGAAATTTAAAAAACAGGGTTTTTGTGGCTATTAGGATATCAAATGTTTTATGTGATTTCCCCTTCGGCTGAAATCAGCCATTGAAATCGGCTGATGACTAGAATTAAAATTGCGAAAACTAAATTAGTAAAATTTAAAGAAGGAAATGGAACGCTGTGACTGAGTCATGGAACATGTAGTTGAATTTGCATGTATATAAATGCAGTTTCAGAAATTTTCAAGCTTTGCTTACTACATGATATTTTTATAACATAATTTTTAAAATCAAAAGCAAATTATACTTAGCCTCATAGTCAGCACTTTCCCCACTCCAGGGGGGGGGGGGGGGGGGGGGGGGGGGGGGGGGGGGGGGGGGGGGGGGGGGGGGGGGGGGGGGGGG
>BLKM01008175.1:323459-513459 GCA_013340265.1 Coptotermes formosanus
GAGGATAAATTGCTGAAGAGTGTATTTTGGTCTAAGAGGCAGGAAGTAACAGGAGGATAAACTCCTTATCGGATATTATAAGAGTGTTCGAATTAAGAAAAATGAAATGAGAAGGTTCCCATGACACTTATGACAGGGGAGAGAAATTCGTACAGTGTTCTGGTGGAGAAACCTGAAGGAAAGAGACCACTTAGGAAAGCTAGACTTAAGTGGGAGGATAATATTAAAACTGATATTAAAATTAGGATAGTGGGAATGGACTGGAGAATTCTGTTACAGGATAGTGACAAGAGCTGGGATCTTGAGAAAACTGTAATCGACATTCGGCTTTAATCAAAAACAGGAAATTTTATGGACTAACTTACGAAGGACTAGTTTTTCATAAGGAATCTGCACGATGGAGCTATTCCTTTAGTTCAGAACATTTTATTTACTTTTCCATCACTTATAACTAAAATAGATCTTTTGCTTTCAGGATATTTTAATAGCCGAAATATTTCAGACACATAATGATTTTGTGGGTGCTTCTGATTGAAACAATAAATAAATCGCACTAAGAGTGATGTCGATCCCAGTGACCGAGCGACCTAAGGCTGCGGCCGAGCACTTGCTGGGATCGTGGGTTCGAATCCCACCGGCGGCATGGTTGTTTGTCTCTTGTGCTGTGTTTGTGCGTTGTCAGGTAGAGGTCTCTGCGACAGGCCAATCCCTCGTCCAGAGGAGTCCTACCGACTGTGGTGTGTGTTTGAGTGTGATCAAATGAAATCACAAAAACCCTCTACACCTACTGTGAACAAGTAGGTAGAAGAGGGAAGGACTGAGAAACGAAACTAAGAGCGATAAAACAGAATGGATGCTAATAATGTAATAATGACTCATCAATCCAATAACTGGCAGGGGTGTTTTAACAGTGCTTTGAAAGTTCCATCTAAATGCATCTAATTTCAAGGCGCCTTTTCTTGTATGTCTCGCAACAACCCATTTAAAGACGGGGCTTATGACGGGAAGTTAATATTAAAATGAATGTTATAGAGAATCGGGGAAAAACTGATTAAAATAAACAAATGCACTAAAATTAGAAGTGAAGTTATTGGCTTCAGCATTTCCTTGCCCGTAACAAAGTCAAACCTTCGTGTGTGTGTGTGTGTGTGTGTATGCAGAATACTGGACCTGAACCTTGGTTCGAGTGTTATGTTGGACTGTAAGACCCCTCTGTCGACTGTCATCAGAGGCGTCTAGGAAATCCTATTCAACTGTATTTAACTTTAACAATGATCTGGAAACTTTTTATTTAGACTATGGTATGTGCTCTTAAAGTCCTATCAATACACTAAAGACCTTGACTACCACTTTCTCAAAGCTGTTTATCATTGTAGCACAGGCCACTAACCTTTTAAAGCCTAGCGGTAACTTTACGTAGCACCAGGTTTAACATTAAAAAATTCCACGTGGTGCCCACATTGCGTTTATGTGTTTTGTACGGATCTCAGAACAAACAGCAACTTTTGCATTATAAAACATTAAGAGACTGGTTTTTATAACCGAAGTGGAGAGTGTTTACAGCGCGGTACGCACTGGGTCCTTATATAAAACAGATACGCTTCGTCTTTAAAGGGTTAAATATCGCAAGTCAGTACAGTCCGTTTCTTAGAAGCCAGTTAGTACTACTACATGCACGTATCCATACGTCCGACATACGGCCCTGTATGGCTACAGATGGATAGAATAGGCGGCACCCAGAAAGAGAAGCGAAATGGCAACGTGGGTACGATCGCGTGCGGTCATGTATCTTCTGCCATCTGTACGCAAATTTTACCGTACTGCCCGTGCGTAACTCCATACGAGAGAGAGGCGTCTGTCATCTATGGGAGAATTAATGAAGTACACGGAGGTGGGCAGGGGCACTAAGAAATTTTACTGTGTTATAGTGGTGGTACTGGTCAGGGGGCACCATCTAGTCAGTCCATACAGTTGTCGTTGGCGTAAGGCCATGTCGTGACGTCAGTAACGCTGCTCGTCACCATTGGCCAATTGGCGATCGAAGGTCGCGAAAGTGCTAGAAATTGGAGGGCCTGTGCGGTTGGTGATCCAAAGCGGAGCTACGTTGAGTGTGGTAACTGCGTACTGTAATTTAAAGTGCTTGTAGTTACGCAAACACCAGGTAAGAAATTATCAATGTATCTGAAATCTGTTCTGGAGGCAGTGTTCGAAATATCGTAGATTTGGGGTTTTTGTAGTTATGTTGCGTTCTTAAAATGTAACTTGTGGAAAAATCGTAATTATTTCTTTATCTGCCGTTGGCCTTATTGGAAACGTCAGGTGAATCCCATATATGTCGAAAATGTTGTTGGGAACGTAGATGAATGCTAGAAGAAAACGTACGGAAGGAAAGGATTGGACCCTGCATCGTGAATGGAGAAACTTCCAGAAGCCCATTGAAATTTTAGGAAAAGCATGAAATGAGAATTAAACTGAAGCCTCGAAAGTGTTTCTGATGTTTATCAACGGAAAATGTGTAAATGTTCACGATTAATGGAAACCGCGGTGTCACAGGAATGGATTTTTCCTCGTGTGTGTGTGTGTGTGTGTGTGACCTCGGTATTGAATCAGCCTTCCGGAAATTGTACTGAAGAAATTTCAAAGCGTGGGTGTAGGCCTGTGTAGTGAACTTGTCCCACGCATATGGGAATGACATGTTTGTAATATTTTTATACTCGTGTTAAAAGTGTATATTTTTGTGGAGAATGTCTAATTTGGGTAGAAAGTTTGCGTAAGATGGATGGGCGGTCGCCTTGTTTAGGGAATTGCAATGTACCCCATTTCGCTTCATTCCTCCACCTGTGCTGAATCCCACTAATAATTTTTGTAGGTATTAATAGCCTGCCGTCTGGTTTAAGGACCAAAGTAGGCTTATGCGATCTCCGTGCACTTTTTTCAGTCTTGTTTCAGCAGTTGAACCAAGTGACCGATTTTAACGAATTTTGTATGTGTTTTATTCCATTGGAAGCCACCTTAAACCTGCACTTTTTAAATTCCTACACCAGCAACGTGGCGTTTGTAAGCTGGGAGTGATACGAAAGTCCGACGTAATGCAGGGTCCTGAAATGGCGTACGACAATGGAGTACTCGAAATTGAAAATCATCCGTGTGTAGAGCGTAGGACAACATGGCCGCCGTGCGGTTTTTCCCCAATGACTGGTGACGGGATGAAGTAGGAAGCTTTAAGTTTGATACGTAAATAGAAAAACACGTCAGCGAACTCAGTGTGAAATGTTGTAAATCAGCAATTACAGACATGATTATGGTGCATATTTGGGGTTATGTCGTACCCATTTCATGTAAACATTGCCTTTCAAAAAAGATTGTAATATAAACACTATGTATTTGCAGTTTCACGCGGTAAAGTTTTTTGATTAGTATTTGATTGTATTACTGTTTGCTGGTGAAACCATGCTAACCTGTAAGTTAACATTGTTGCAGTGTTGGATTACACATATACTTAAGGATTTTCATCATTGTGCTGGCTAAGTGACTGCTTCCAAAGCAGTTTGCTCCCAAAAACATAATATTTTTTATACTCTCCATCTGAGCCACATTCGGCCTTTCATAACCTTAAACAGTAATGATGGCATTTATATGCTCTGATCTTCCTTGGGTCAGTGATTATATTTTTCTGGCATGTGTGTGTGTTGTGTATGCCAAAGGTTATGTGTACTTATTTACCAAACACAAGTCGTGGGCTCCACATGGTAGATGCTTGACAGTTTCGTATTTGTATTTGTATCGTGCTGTCTGTATGTATACAGGCTATGTTATTTTGAGTAAATGAGTCTGTGTTGATGTTGATGGAATTCTGTTGTTCCTCATGGGCCAGACTCGTTGGTTCAGTGCATGTGATGATTGCTGATATCAGTAAATAACTTCACTCTTTTAATTAAGATTTCACTTAATTTTAGTCCAAAACACATTTCCACATACCATAATAGGTTTAGGTTGATGGAGGTTGAACAGAAAAATCTCTGGTACAGAATGATAGGCTTATTCCAGCAAATATTCAGATTAAGCCATGAAGTGCTTACAGTTTTAATGCTTCTATTTGTGAATAACTTCATATACGTAATTCATCCTTAGGCGACAGATGTAAGGGCCAGTTCTGTCTCTTGATGGCCATAGTGTTTGTGGCTTAGCATGGACATTTAAATTGCTACCTTGAAAACGCCCAGAGACCAGCATATGGCAACCTAGACCATTCACCAGTACATTTTAGAAACCAGCATTTGATTACGTAGGACGTGAGAAAGGGTAATTATCAAATGTCTCTCAAATTTAGCGCAAAACATGTTTCAGTGTCCCACACAATTTAGATGGATGGGTGGAAGTTGAAGAGGAGAGCCTCTGGTATTGAAGTTTAGGCTGTTGTCAGAAATGTTCAAACTGTGATCTGTGGAGTGCTCTGCAGTTATAAATTCAGTGTTTCGTGCTTGAGCAACTGCATGCTGTGTATCTGTAGTGGTTTTGTCATATATCTCTCGAATATCTTCTTTCATTGCTTCTGTTGCATGTGGATGGTTGGCATACAAAACAGATTCCAAATTATCCAGCAAGAAAGTGTTTAGATGAAACGGATCTGTTGATCAAGCTGGTCATTCCCCAGGTTCGTGACAAATGGTCCATTTTCAGGTATTCTGGCATTTAGCTACTGATAGATAGTCCAAGTAGAATGTGGAGGTGCCCTATCCTGCTGAAACCAGAAATGTAATGTTCCAAGGTGGATAGCATCTAAATAAGGCTCTGAGACTAATTTAAACATTGCAAAATATGTTTCCATTGTAGATATATTTTCTCAAAATCATACGCAACGTATAAGAGAGGATAGAAGAGGCAACATTTTGGCTGATTAAGCCATGATCAGGCCTGTTTTTGAGAATGTTAAAAGATACTAATACTGCAATAGGCATGAGATCTCACCCGTTACAATATAATAGTACACTGTAAATGTGTCCAAAGAAATGTTCTTAAAGCCTGTTATTCACAAGAAGCCTTGATAATGAAATGTGTGAATATATAGATTAAAGGTGAAAAGGTTATTTGATTTTGTGTTTGTAGGCAGTAACGTTTATAGTATGAAGTGTATGTTACTGGATTGTGATAGAGTCACAAGGAAAGTGCGTATATAAACGACAGAATTATTATTGGTATCTTGTAATGTTCTCAAAAAAAGGCATCATGATGGCTTAATCAGTTGAAACATGGTATGTGTTTTATCCTGTGTTATATGTTGTGTGTCACAGATTTTGAGAAAATATATGTGCAACTGAGAAAACAGTGGGGATGTGTCATCTCAAAATACGTTTCCATAGTTACAGTACCATCAGAAAAGAATGGCCTGAGTAATGCTGTTCTGTAGATGTCACACCAGACAGTTCCCTCTGAATAATTCTGCAGTTGACCACTTCCTTTTTATCTGTCACATACGCAGTTGCGTGAAGTTTTCATTAATTTTGGCTCTGTAGCAAGGGCTTTTTGGATATTGGCGGTGTAATTCTTTACAGGTGTCAGGTACAAACCTCCTGCATGTAAGTGGGCCAGTTCACCATTTTCATGCTGAGTATAATTTTCTATTTTAGAGGCTGTATGTTGACAAAACTGTAACAGATGAAAGCCATGATTCCAGAACTTGTTTACATTATGTGTGTGTGTGCGCATATGCGCAGCATGATTTTGGGTGTGTGAGTGACTGACAGTCGTGTATTTCATGCTAATGTAGAATAGTGACAAAACAGTTAATTTACCATAACTTCGAAATACTATCATTTTCAGCCACTGAATATTTATAAGTGAACATGCAAATAATACATGCATTTATTTCTGCCTTACTTTTGACTTGTTTCCATCTTGCATCTTATGTAAGTCTTCCATTGTATCGAGATTGCGAACACAACAGTCAGTGATATCTGACTTGCAGTTGCTAGCATAAAGTTAAACTAAGTTTAATCCATTGAGGCCACTGTGACATTGATTTTCCCACAAAAGTTTAATTCCTGTAATTTCTTTTGGTGACAGTTGGGCTGATCTTTGTGTTGATCACATTTCATGCATCAAGCTGCAGAAACTTGAAGTTGTGCAATGTATGTAGTTCTCGCTCTTTATGGTATCCTTTAAAATCTGTTGCATCAAAAACATGAGTAACAGACCTTAGGGCTGTGATAATGGGATAAGACATGTAACAATTTGTACAGCTCAGGAGATGTCTGTGGAATGTATATAACAGTTTGTTGGGTCCTGGCCACCGTTTTGTGGAGCAGAAGTGGACTTGCTGGCCTCCACCCAAGGCTGTGGAGTCAGTACACAAAACCTCCAACTCATCAATTTTTAAATCTCTGATTCTGACTACATAAAAGCTCAATATATATTAGTAATGGTAAAGCTACTAAAATGGTGACTGGTATCATAAGACATTAATCACCACCACTTGAATCATCAGGCAACCTTTTAGGCTTGTAACCTGTGTTTAAGTATAAGTGTAATGGTTATTGTAGCTTGTATCTGTTTAAGATATTGTATCGAGGTTGGAGTCGGAATTGGCACATTTTTCCGACTCCACGCGGAATTCCTTCTGACTCCATCTCCACAGTCCTGCCTCAACCTGCAGTGCTGCTGCAGAGCAAAGCTGTTGCATTTCTGCACTACATCGTAGTGACAGGTGAAACGTGGCCATGGTCCTCTTCTGTAGTTGAAGCTGCAGTCGAGTGGCAGCGCACACACTCTTCTCATCCCGAAAAACTTTGCCAAGAACCGTGCAATGCCAAGGTTGTGTTAGTGTGTCGTGATTGTTGTGCAAGACTGCTGTACCATCTGACAGGACCACATTGCTGGACACAGCCAATACGATGTGGTCCTGTCAGGCTGTATCAGACCGCTATACAGTCTGACAGGACCATGTTGTCAGCACACAGTAGTACCATCATTTTCTGGAGTATTGTCTGTGGCTGTGTTTTCACACATCTACTGATAATGTTTCATGATGGTGCATGTGTCTATGTGACTGCCAGTGTTGGACCTGGTACAGAGGCAGTGGAAAATTCTTAGCCAGGGTATTCCCCAGACTTCAATCTCTGTGATTGTGGTATCTTCTTGGAGGCCATGGAATCTGTACAAAGGAATGTGTTATGTCAGATGTTAAATGTGTAGCATGCAGTAGGATGATCTGCATGCGCGCGCGTGTGTGTGAGAGAGAGAGGGTGAGAAGACATTCTGCTGATGGAATTCTTTGCCATGTGGCAGCTTGGAGTGTCACAGTTCTTGTCTGTGACCTGGTAGCAGCAACTGAGCCATTTGTTGGGTTTTCATGAAATTTGGCAGAGGAGTTCTTCAGAAAAAGTTGTCAAGGAGTTGTGAATTTTGTTAAAATTGATGCAGTGAAAGTCATGCTTACAGTAGGGCTTAAACTAAATTATGCCTGTATGTTCTGCATTTTTCATATGACTTGGATAAAATTCAGTTTAGAAGATCAGCGTTTAATGCAAATTAGACAACAGTTGAGTGCCATGAAAATTGGCTCAGTGAGAGTCATACTTCTGGGCATGATTGTATTTCATCTATACTTTCCTAATTTATTGTCTGATTTTGATAAAATTTAGTATAAGAGATGCATGTAATGAAGTTGGGCATTTGTGAGCTTCATGAAAATAGCTCAGGGAAGGCCATATTTTTTTCTGTGGATGTAAATGAAATTGCATTCATGCATGTGCCATGAAATTATATGACATTTTGAAAGTAAGAAACAGGGTAGTAAAGCCTGTGTGTTGTATCATGCAGTACACCATTTTGAAATCTTGTTTGTGCTAATGACAAAAAGTTGCCTTGCACTGCTGTATTCCATGTAACTCATTCCGTCTGTCTAGATTATGTTTGTGCCTGAGGCTGTAAGTTTCACAACAGGTACTGCCAGATTGCTGAGCCGAACACATGCATGGTTCAGGTCCCTGTTGGTGTTTTCTGGAATGTGGTGCTGTGTAGTCTGGTAGCATTATGAGAAACCTGTGTCAGTCTTTCATTGGAGGTTGCAGATTTCATGCCAGTGTTGGAACCAAGCTATGTCACTGCCTTAAAAACATCAAATTTCAATTGTTTTGCCTTTTTCTTCAGTCTTTCCAGACATATAGGAATAGTACTCATGGATCGCAGCTGCTGCTTCTTCCCAGGTTGCCATAATCACCATACCCTGTCTCATATGTTGTTTCACTACGAGGGGTATTAGTACAAAGTCGTAAAATTTAACGTATAATTCAGTTCATGGGCAAGGTGGTGCAAGTGAATAACACTACTGCTCCTTTATGTAGGAGGTGTGCAACCAGCCTTGCCTGGTCCTCTGCTGTCCATATGTCTTTACAGTTTTCCTCAGGCTTGTAATTAAATGCTGGGATAATACTTTGAAATAAACTTCCAAGTTCTGTTCATTTTACCCGTGTAATGATCTCATTTGACACTATAAGTAAATAATTCCAGGTATTCAAAATCATATAGCCCAAGTACTGTACACTGATTGTGAGACAGTTACAATTGTACCAACTCTTGATCTTTGGCAGTTTGTTCCCAAAGTGTATGTACATTAGGGTAATAATTGTCATATTTTTTCAGCTCTCGGATAACAAAGGACTAGTCATTAAAAATGGTGAAGGAGACCACCTTTTATGATGTGTTGGGAGTGAAACCCAATTGCAGTACTGAAGAATTAAAGAAAGCCTATAGGAAGTTGGCATTAAAGTATCATCCTGATAAGAATCCTAATGAGGGTGACAAGGTAATTACAGGTTTTAGTGTGCAAAGTGTACATTTTTTCCTAGTTCTTTTATTGCATGGAACATGCGCTATTTGTTTGTACTTCAGGATTAGGAAACATGAAGTCTGTGTACTTTTAAGATTCTTTGATATTCTCCAACTTGCAGTTCACGTGACCAGGGCTGTTGGCACCATATAATTGTTGATACAAGAGCTCTATGGGCAGTACTAAAACAGATTTTGGCTTACACTTTTACCATTATAACCTTTCCCCCCCCCCTCGCCTTCCATGCTGAGAATTAGGTCATCTGTTTCTGATATAATTCTTAATCAGGGGGAGGCAAGTGAATTTTCAACACCTCAGAATTTTACTGAGGTGGTGATGGCATCATTGAAGTTGTCCTAAGAGAGAGGAGCGAGTAAGGACAAGGCTTGTAATGTTAGTGGGAAGATACTTTTTGAATACTGTTAAAACAAAATTACTTTGAATTTGTGAGTGGTAGATATGGTGGTGTAATCAGGATGAGTTGACATATATTATGCTAGTGGGGAGAAGTGTTGTAGATAATGCCATAATTACTGAATGACTGATAAGGAAAGTAAAGAATTTTTCAAATTTTGGTATTTAACAGCTCCATTGGTGAATGTTTCAATCTCACAAAAAGAATCAGTCACAACCAACTTTCTTTCTTTATTTATTTATTTATTTATTTATTTATTTATCTCTAAATAAAGATAATTAATGAAGTTGGTTGAGACTGATTCTTTTTGTGAGAAAGAATTTTCCATCGGCATGTGAATGGTGAGTTATGATGTTCCTTTATTAGCAGAATTGTGTAGTATGTTGGAAGAAGGAACTGGTTGTGAACCCACTGCAAAGAAAAATGTTTGCCCTTTGGTTAAGTGCAAGTGGAAGAAATATTCCATGCTAAAGTTCAAATCTTTGAACAACACCGTAAATAGACTTCCCATATATAGCCTGGTGTTCTGTCAAACCAGGGGTCTCACACTGAAGTTGTGTGTGGGCCAAATAAATAATTAGGAAAATTAAGGCTGAAGTATTTTTGTTTAAAATTAAACATTATGTGAAGAATATTTCATGTTTGTAATAATAAAACCGAAGTGTATCTGTTGTAATTATTGAAATATTTACTTCGTTGTTACTGGTTTGCTGATGTGTGGTGCACATTATCATGGCCTATGATAAGTTGATTCTTTAAAAATTAGTTCAGTGATACTTTGGTAAGCAACATTCTGCAATCAGAATGAAATCAGTTTGAGGGCTGCATAAAATGCGGGAATGGTTCTCGTGTGCCCCACGGGCCTAGGATTTGATGCCTGTCGTAAACAAATGTGTTGTAGATAAAGCATTTTATATTTTGTGTTTAAGAGAGCTGCTTGTACCTCAATAGCAAGGCCATTAGTTTCATGAAGAATTTGAGATGAAAAGGGTAACAAAAATGGTTTGGCAAAGCATGAGGTGTAGAATGGTGGCAAGTAGCAGCGGATATTTAGGTGTGAGAATTTCAGAAACTAGAAAGTGGATATGGCAAGTAAATGTAGCAGATGTTCGGAATGAATTTGTGAGACAGGTGAGTGAGGAGACTGGAAATCAGCTGTGACTTTCAGGAGAAAGCATATCTTGTATTAAATTACAAGATTCAGTTAAACATACTGCAAATTTATCTTAAAAAATGGAGGATGATTGAGTATTGTGTGGATAAAAATATTAGGTCCTCAGTACACGAAGGAATTGGTGGGGGAATTTGCAGATAAGTAATAAGAAGTCATTGATTGTAAGACACACTCGTAATTAATAACAGATTTTCAGGAAGGGTATGTATTACAGGAGGAATGGTCAGTATTGGAACATAAAACTTCTTTTTTAACATAAATTGACACAAAACTGAAAGTCTAAGTTCACTACATTCTTTGCTTATGCATTCAGTCTGCTCTGAATCCACGCATTCTTCTCAGTCACTTCGTAAATCAGGGTAGTCAAGTTCAGAATTGACCTATAAGATATGCTCATCTGTGCCGTCAAGTGCAGATGTGTTGCAGTATTTCTTGAATGAAGATAGAGATGTTCCATGACTTATGCAGTAGTTATATTCTGGAAAGTCCAGTGCACATTGAATTCTGTGCAAGTCAGAATTGACTATACATGTCATCAACTGTATACATATATAGGCCTACAGGGGAGTAAAGTTCAAACCCAAACTCCAAAACACTAGAACCTGATGAGCCACAGCATGACCACCCAACCACCTGTGTTACTGTCGATTGGTTTTCTTGTACTAAAGTACCACGCTCGATCAAAGTATTGTGGAAGCGGTTTACAGTAATGCATCTGAAGGAAGACCCATGACTGGGTCTATGATAACAAAAAAAGGCTAAGTCCTTTTGTGATGAAATGAAAGTACTAACTGATAATTGCACATCTTGTGTGGGGTGGCTGAAAAATTTAAGTACGGCCTGCCAATAAAAATATTTCATAACCTGGCACCTGTCCAGTTACCAGGCTGCTGGATTAAAGTAAGTCTACCATACGCTGCATATTTTTGGGAGCGTCTTTGTTACTGTCTCATGACTAGTGTTATGGATGTGAAAATTTTCCGTCCATTCCTTTACAGTATTTTTTGACACTGATTCTTAGACACAGTCAGATGTAAGATGCACCCTGATCTCAGAAATTTAAATGTGAAAAAGGTGTGTCTTAAAATTGATGAAATGTGGTAGTAGCTTTGAAAAACATTAAGGCAATGGGTTTTGGTGTTGTGTCAGTGGACATACACAGTCAGTGGTCTTGTTTTTGAGACATGTTTAGTTTAGTGTCATTTGAATGAAGTGCTTGAGCATTTAGACTTCTTACAAGTTTGTTTTTGTCCTTTCAACAGTTCAAACAGATTTCACAAGCCTATGAAGTTTTGGCAAACCCAGAAAAACGACGCATCTATGATCAAGGAGGAGAGCAGGCCCTCAAGGAGGGTGGAATGGGAGGAAGTGGTTTCTCATCACCGATGGACATCTTTGATATGTTCTTTGGACAAGCATTTGGTGGGGGGCGTGGTGGTGCCAGGGGTAGGCGAGAAAGACGAGGAAAGGACGTGATTCATCAACTGAGTGTGTCTTTAGAAGAACTATACAAGGGTGCTGTGCGAAAGTTGGCATTGCAGAAAAATGTTATCTGTGATAAGTGTGAAGGTAACGTTTTTACAGTTATGTAACATATTGCATCCATGTATGGGGTTTGGTTTCTTGCAGGTCAAGTTGGTGAGGTGGAGTTTTATTTTTAACATACTTGTCTGTTGACTTGTAGCTCTTAACCCTCAGCATGAGCACAACATCCTTGCTTTCTATTTAGCACTTCATGAAGCAGAGTCTTCATGAGAAGCTAATGGTTCCTTAGCTAGTCAAGAAATTGCCCATATTCTGTGGAACATGGTGGTTTATTATGGTGTTCATAAGAGCCTGCTACATGTTTCAGATTTATCGAGTCCATGCTGCCCCATCCTATTTCGTGAAGTTCCATTTTAATGTTAAGCTCCCGTCTAAGCTAGGATCTTACAGGTGGTCTCTTTCCTTCGGCTTTTTCCACCACAACATTGTATACATTTTTCTTGTCCATCATTGAGCACGAAACAGGGCAAAATCTTGAACTGAAGTAATTGTGTTTTGCATCATGGAAATGTAACACTGTGAAGCTGAAAAAATCGCTTTAAGGTATGGAACCTGAAGGTTCATGATTGTGTCCACAAGAGTGCACCATGGATCCTGGCCTGAACCACATGAACAGTGCACATCGTCTAGTCATGTTTAGAAGTTCAAAACTACCAGGATGGAAAAACGTAACAGATTAATGTAAGCTTAAGTTTATAATGTCTGTGTTTCTTCATATGCCTTAACATTAATCTTGCCAGCAGCTGCATTATAGTTACCTATTACTTTTCAAGTTAAATTGGAGCTACAGGACATTTTTCCTGAATACATTGTTATTGCAATACTAATTAAAGAAGTAGGTGGAATCAGTGCTGCAGTGTGTCTGAAGGAGTAATATTAGAATGGATCTGATAGATGGTGTGAAAATAAAAACTAGATACTGAATCAAAATGTGATGCTGAAGCAAGCTGTTATGAATACAGTCAGCACATTTTCCTGTGATAGCAGCAGATTTCTTGACCTTCTGAATAACAACCAAATGCCAAAGAAAAACATTTTAAAATGTGAACGGCTCCCTTTGCATGTCATTGAAGGCATATGGCAGAGTGGAGAAATGGCTTCATGGTTTCTTAATGCTCACTCTAGTCTTGTTCATTCCATGGCCTCTTTGTCTCTAATGAAAGCGCCCTAGGTGTACACTGTGTAGCAGGCGTGGTGAGCCATGGGTCTGATATGGATGTTTTGTAGTATAGTATAGTCTGGTCATCCGGTCTGTAACATTATCAGTATGCTGACTGCTTTGTTGCAGCTCCTCTGAAGGTCCTGTACTGTATAGTTAATCAGTGTGGGTTAAGGAAATTAAAAGAATTAGTTCTGTATTTATGTTACTCCAGCATTAAGCTTTCCAGCAGGATTGTTCATGTAATTTGTTGCTTCATGATACTGGCTTAGAGAATGCAAAGTGTGATATGTGCTCTTCTTCATGTCTTGTGTACAATATATTAGTTGCAGTGTTTGTGTTACATTTCCGTTTCTGTCCAGATTTGCTGTCAGGGGTGCACCCCACACCAAGGGTGCCCAGATTTTTCAAAAGTACAGGAGTCGCCTCAAAATTCTAGGCACCAGAAGTGTAACATGATGTAGGTTAGGACCTACAAAGATTAGGCACCACCATACAAAATTTAGTAGCCATGGTGGTCTTGAACCTGCAATGTGTGCACCCCTGCCCTACACATTTTACTGTATTCACGTTACACTTCAGTTCTTCACATGCCCAAATTTGCCAACCACCTTCGCGATATTCAATAATATCTGATGTGGCTCCTGAAAATAAGGTAGGCCTATTATTGATGTTACAGGTCGGGGTGGTAAGAAGGGTGCAGTTGAGCAATGTCCCACCTGCAGAGGTACTGGAATGCAGGTTCAAATACAGCAGTTAGGTCCAGGTATGATCCAGCAGATCCAGTCCATGTGTTCAGAATGTCGTGGTCAGGGAGAGAGGATAAATCCTAAGGATCGCTGCAAAACATGCCAGGGAAAGAAGGTATGTGTTGCCTATCTGCAAGCACATCAGTGGTTTCAGGTCAAGATATGTCATTTATTTCTTTACCATGCTCATAAGAGATCTGACAAATGAACAGACTTATTGTGTAAGATAAAATGTTCAGTCATGTTATGACATTCTGTTGGCTGTGTGTATTCGAAATCTTTGTCCTGCCTGGAAACACTGCTGGAAATCGCTGTGTGAAAGTCACTTTAGTGGCATTATCACATATTCACAGTGACTTAAAATGAAATGCCTGCAAGGCAAATTAAGTTTGGGAACATAAGAAAGTCAAACACACAGAAGAGGATTTTCAGGTATTGATATTGGTTTTTTGAAGGGCGGGTATGTTCTATTAATGAGTAAGGCAATGACTATGTGATTGCAAAATGATGTAATTTATTTCCAGACTATTCGAGATCGTAAGATCTTAGAGGTACATGTTGATAAAGGTATGGTGGATGGACAGAAGATTACGTTTGGAGGGGAGGGAGACCAAGAACCAGGGCTTGAACCAGGAGACATCATTATTGTCTTGGATGAGAAAGAACATGATGTTTACAAGTGAGTACTCTGCATTGCAGTAACGCTAAACTGGAAGAACAATGCAAGTGTAGGTCTAGGAAGCTAGAACATATCTTTCCCTTCTCATCCACCCGTATGATATACTGAAGGTGCCCTGCCATCCACATTACATATCTGGAGTTATGCTTTAAATTTGTGATGGACGTATCAAGCTGATTGAACAGCTAAGGAGGTATAAACATCACATGCACATGCCACGGTGTTACATTAATGTACACTGCCTATCTTGTTATTTGTAATGTACATTATGAAAGTTGCACATATGATTTTGTCCCTCATTTGTTTAGTAACGAGCTGATCAGCAGTCAGTTTCAAGCAAATGCAGTAAAATCTCATTAACCCAGACTATTGGGCGAGAGAGATAGTCTGGATAAACATGAATAATAAAAAATAAAGGTAACTGCACGACTAAAAAATATGCATTACTCAAAATCATGTTATATATCACAGTAATTATTAAACAGTAAAAGAGGTACATATGTATATTGTAATGTACAGCAATTGTTAATAAAATACTGTATGTCACAGACCACAAGTTGCCGGTGATCATCCTAGAACAGGATTTTCGTGGAGAGGTGTGCTTAGTTGTAATTGTAGAAAGTAGTTTGAAAAAACTATCCTCTTTTGTGGTGGTTAGTACACATTTCTTTTACAAAGACTCGCGCCAGTGATTTATTCTACTGTTGTCAGCTCCAAAATAAAAATTTATTTTCCAGGAACCCTGTCCAGATTAAGCAAAGTCTGGTTTAACGGGGTCTGGATTAACGACGCTTTACTGTATTTGTCATGTTACAATGCGCAGCAAATCTCTCTTGTGAATGTGTCATAACCCTATGGGGTTTGCGATGTGATACATGAAGCATGATGCTGTTTTGCATCATCTGTGAGGATCTAGGAAATTGATCCAAAAGTTTGGTAAATGTTGACCATCAGGTGCCTGTTTTCAATCTCCTGTGATGGGGAACTGTACATTCACAATCTGTTGACTCCTACACTGTTCAGGCGAAAATAAACCAGCTGTGTGAATGCCGAGTGTCAGATACAGGAAACATGTATTGTGACTGTTGTGATCTTTATTTTCAGGCGCTCTGGTAATGATCTGATCATGCGGATGAATATTGAATTGGTTGAGGCACTTTGTGGTTTTCAGAGAGTAATAAAGACACTTGATGATAGAGATCTCGTTATAACAGCTATTCCAGGTGAGTTGTGCTGTGAAAAAGATAATCCTTTTGTGCATGCAGGGAAAGGAGCGTGATTTCTTCAGCATCAGAAGACACTGTGTGGTCTTATTTCAACTTTGCACCTACAAAGTCAGATTTTGTCTATTTAGTCGTACAATTTGATGTAGTTACTTCTCACCAAATGTAAATTTGCACCAAGAAAATGCAAACTGCTCTCCTCATTTGTCCATTTTTAAAGGTGACTGTATTACCTCATAGTGCAATATTCCCCCATGATTGCCCGCTCCCCACCACCCTCTCCTGCTGTTCTGGCTTGCTGCTAGCACTGTGCCTTCTTGTCACTGGCTGCATATTTTGCTTGGTCATATATTAGGTTCATTCTATAAGAAAGTTAATTGATATTTGCTTCTTCAAACACCAATTTTAAACTGCTATGATACTATTATCATCAGGGATGTGATGATGTGTAGTCTGGAAGATGTTCGTAAACATTCTGGATGAACCTGCTGCTTCTGTTTTGAGGGAAGATAATACCAGACTGCAGAGTCCCATAACCTGAAAACCACATATGCCATAGAAACTTCAAACTTTGTATTTCTTGCTCACATTATCAGAGCCTCTTTGGCATATTGTAGTTATAAAGCATATGGTCATTCAAAAACTGTACTCACTTGGTACCGATGATTAAAGTTTTTCAGTATGCATATTGAAAACTAATTGCAATCTGAACAGTCGGATTGTTACCACCCCCCATGCACATCAGAACGTAATTGTTGGTGAGCATGAAGACTTGTGAAACATGTTCTTCCAAAGATTTGTTAATTTTTAACCTCTGTCACAGATTTTAAAAGTACAGCAGTGTCTGGCCAGCTGAGAGGTTTATATTCTGTCATCTGTCACCCAGTTTTTGAAGTTCTGCCATTACGCACCTTGCCATCCAGTGCTGATGTTTTTGAAAATTTTGTACACTGTTCACTGTGGGTTGCCCAGGGGTTCATATTCCTGAAGAAGAAAAGTGTTGACAGGACTATAGCTTTATCGGAAATTGAGAGTTAGTGAAGTGTGGCCACTTTCAGCGCAGTCGAAATACGTTTTCTGTTCCTTCACTAACACAAGAATCACACTTGCTGAAGGATTGTGGTCTCATTCCAGTTTTAATGAAAAAACAGGTGCAGATTGAGCTCATGGAAGAAAGACTAAATAACAGAAAGTGAATTTTTTTAGCTTTTTGAACATAGCCTTTGTGAACATATTACATAAATGTGCAGTATATAGTGAACTAGACAGTTTTACGTGGAATGAAAAACATGAGGAAAGAGCATTGGATGTCTTGCACAAGTGAACCCTGTCAGCACACCACAAGGAACTTCATTACACTCAGGCTGGTTGCAGAAGTGTAGGACGTCTTTGAAAATGATGACTGGAAAATTTCTTCTGAGTCAGGCTAAGTGATGGACTTACGTGGCAGTTCATGTTGGTTAAAATAATTCTAACATGAATTCATGATTTGTTGCAGGTGAAGTGACCAAACATGGCGATGTAAAGTGTGTTATGAATGAGGGTATGCCTCAGTACAAGAACCCCTTTGAGAAGGGACGCCTCATCATTCAATTCCTAGTGAACTTCCCAACAAGTTTACTCCCAGAATTGATTCCACAGTTAGAGAACTGTCTACCACCTAGGTAAGGAATCATTTCCAAGAGTTTGCCTCTTCGATCTAGATCTGGATCTGTAAATTAGGGTTCCTCATTGGTGGTAAATTACAGAGGAGAAACAGATGAGGTGCAGTTCATAAGATAAATGTGTAGCATCTTTAATTGAACTTCATGTGAGGCAGTGCATTCATAAATTTTCAGATGTACATTCATGTAATTTCAGAAGAGGAATGGGGTTTTAATATATGTAGTGATTGAAGTGTGAAGTCTCAGGTGCATCACAAATGATGTGGCATGTCGCACTACTAATTTAGCATGAATGACCACCATCTCTTTCTAATTGTGTGTGGTTCTAGTATATGGTGTAACAGCAGGATATTCCAATGTATCCAATATTTAAGTTTTTTTTGTACACACTTGAATATTTGATTTTAGTGCATGTGTACAAGTTGGTTATTAATACATATCATTCTACATAAGTATGTACACCATATGGACAATGTAAAATTGTTCTGATGCTGGATAATATTACTGTGAACATGTACTGTTGTCACTTCTGGCAAAAATGCATTGGGCCTTTACGAAAACAATAAAGCTTAAGTTATTAATTTGTGTTGCCTTTAGTAAAGAACTTCTATTATAATGAAATATATGTCTGCCCAAAATGTTCATTGTGCTGAGATTTTACTGCCTTAACTTCATTGCAACTTTTGATAGACAGCTGTTTTATGCTGTTGTATCATGTAGGAGTAACATTAATTCAAATCCTACACATTTCTTCAGTTTTGAAATACACACATTTGCTTTTGCAGACCTGAGACAATGATTCCTGACAGTGCAGAGGAGTGTCTGTTAGTGGAACTGGATCCTGAGCAGGAAGCTAGGCGACGTGAATATAAGAATGCATATGATGAAGACGAGGCAGGCCATGGACCCAGTAGGGTACAATGTGCCACACACTAACTGTCCCGGTCCCTCCCTAAAGTGTGTGTGTGTTGCAGAAAAGAAGGAAAAGGACAAGCGAGAGACGGAAACAGAATGAGGATAGTAAATAAGTTGGTGATCCATGAACAAAGATCCTCTCACAGAATACCTGATCAAGGACTTGGTATTAATTGCTTCTTTGTCTTGAAGCAGTTTTATGATTGTACACTGAATGGTTGATATAATAACGGTTGCAGTGGGAGAGCATGTCTCCATTTGTGGATAGGGTTGTAATGAAATTTATTTCACAACCAAAATTTATCATCGTATCTGTCTGGCCTGCTGTAAAATTTATGATGTTGGTTTTGTTACTGACGTGAAACATTGCTATTTTGTGGAATGGAAAGTGCTGGTAATGTGAATGCAGGTGAGCATATGTAGGTGTACACTTTTGCAGTAAAATGCACTTCCTCATACAATCATGTCTTGGCAGTAGTTTTCCCATTGTACTAGTACTGAGCTGTTGTGTTAGTGTGGCTGATTGGACTTACTTTTCCGTCTTCTTGTGCATGTTGCCATGCATGACTGGGGCGGCTAATAACAGTTTTATTTATAGCTCCTGGCAGTGTGAAGGCATAAAAATGATCGTCTGTAACCAGAAGTGGAAATGCACTCATAAATGAAATTTTGTAACATGAGGTATTGTTTGCCCATTAATGAGCTGCTTTAAAGCTCTTCTGTACGTAGCTGGAAGGAAAGGCTATTTTAGTCTAGTAATTTGCATTAAAATAATGGCCACAATGTTTCTGTTTGTGGGTGGTTCATTCAGCGCGCATTCACTTTATTTCATCTGTTTATTCCAACAATATTGCTGCTAAAGGAATTCATCATTCCTGTGTAAACTCCAGACTTCTTTGTACCAAATTCAATGTTGAGGCCTGCAACTTTAATTGTAGATATTTGTAATACTGACAGCACTGTTCTTTTAGGTTGTTGCAGTAATGTTGACTTTAGTAGGATTTAATACATTTATCTTTAATTTATGTTTAATGTAATGTAATACGTATTCCATGTTGTGGGTCCAACACTTAAATACGAACATTAGTATTCAGTGACACCTAAGTGTTTTGTATTAATAAGATTGGATTTTGTAGGTCAGATGAATAACAGATGATGCATTTTGTATGCCTTATCTGGTATAAGTCTGAAAAAAAATTATACCCTTCATTTTAATGCTTAAGTATAAGGAAATAAAACTGTTCTCTCAAAAACTTGCTTGGGTCTTGTTATTTATTTAGCATTAGGTTTTGTGATAAATGAACTTGGCCCATTCTCTTTTGTAGAGTTGTAGTGGTGAGTTCAGGTTATGCCGAGACTTGGCTGATGTACTGCTTACTTGGATGAAGGTGTTATTACTTCATACACAAGTCAAGAGGAATGTTTTTTAAATTCATTATGGCATTTCATCTGCAAAAGGAACTGTAACATCAAGGTCTCAGATTTAGGAATAACCATCAGAGACAAAATAGATTTATTCTTATTGCTTGCGCTTAAGATAACATTTAATGTGAATGAGCTTCAGTTCACACTGTAAATGTTTTGCTACCCATGGGTAATTTACAATAATGGTAAAGTTCAGAATTATGGAACTGGTATCTTAACTATGAAAGACTGAGAACCATGCAGTATGTTATTTCACTGCTGAATCCATTCATTCATGTCCTTCCTTGCATATTTTGTGTGCTACATTCAGACAAATTTTTCAGGGGAAATATTAATGCTCTGTTTATACTCTACTGTTTTAGCCACAGATGTTTTATTTCTGGTTACATGGGTATGAATACAAGTAATTAATCATGTGCATACTTCATGGAAGAGTTCAGGACATTAAAGCACGGTTAGAACAGCCCCAAGACACTTTGGCACAAGTTTATATCTGCGTACAGTCACAACACTTGCATCTCCAACATACAAGAACAATATAAAATAATAGTTTCTACATTTTAGTGGTCCTATCAATAAGCAAGGTGTGGAAATATGGAGCAGAGAGAGTCCTCATACTATTCAGTGACTGTCGTTACGCAGTGTTAAGAATAGGGATGTGTTGCTGGCATGGTCAGTCATTGGCCTGATACTCCATTCTGGATTCACATCATTATGTAATACAATGGATTCCTTCTTGAACCAACTGGCAACTGAAGGAAGACAGCATGGATATTTTAGCAACATTGTACTACAGCAAATAATGCTGACATGTCCATGTCCATGGCTGTTATATAAGAGACATGCAAGTACTCGTAGCTCCTTGCTAGGCCTTCTTTTAGTTACTGTAATTCCTGTTGCTGTAAGAGTATATGAGAATAATCTCCTACCACTGACTGTCTAGAACGAATTAACATGATAATTGCTTCAGTTTTAGGGTAAGCCTCAGAGTCATGAAACTTGTTCCCCTACTACAAGGTTTGCTGCGGCCAGACAGTGGTATGAGATACAGCGCTACTTGCAGGGGAACCCGGTGCTCTGCCACGTCTGTGATCTTGGTGTAAACTACCACCGCACTACTGCAAACAGCACATTCGTGGTTTACTTGAACACTACAGTGATCCCTCATCCAACACAGATGTTGGGAAGGTGATCACAGCATGTTATGCAAAACCACGATCTACGAACATCTTGCAAGAAAAATAGGATTATGTAGAAGTGATTTATGTAGAGCCACAAGTCCGTACCATGGTGTAACCAAAACCGAGGCTTGGATTCAGTAGCTGATGCTGTCAGCTTCTGCAGTGGTGAAGTAACTACCAGCATTTATTCCTGTTTCACTTCTCTGCACCTCCATGACAGACTAGAAGTGCAGAAGAAGCACTATAAAACTCCATGACACTAGCAGTGCAGAAAGAGCACTATATTGAACAGTGTATGTTTCATGATGTGTGCATAGCCTGAGGAGAGCATGCACTTGTGATGCAGCATATCACAGGTCAATCTGAAGACCCACCTGACCTCCCTCTCTGAGAAGCAGCAGATGTTACTTTTGAAATGTAGTTTGCACTTCTAGACAATTTAAAGCAGGCAGGGGACGGTCATCTGAAGCTGCCTGGGATTTTATTTCGGCAAAAATATACTGTAACAAGTACTTTAAGAAAGGATTTTAAACACACTGGATGTATCTGAGAGTTTTGCTACTGGCAATTCTGATGGCAGGTTTATGTAAGCTGGTATATAGTGATACTAGTACAGATTTTTTCAATCACACCAAAAACCAATGGAAATGGCACTTCCCTCTCACATAACTGAGCTCTTCTCACTATATTTTCCAAACATCAGTCTGACGTGTAAACTATACTTGGTTAAGTGATGTTCATGTACTTTAAATGCCCCAGCTTTCGGACACAAATGTTTGGTTATAAACTGCAAAAATTATGACAGTAAGCAAGTTAATTTACTGAAGGTTTCAGAAACTGGATGCTGTCAGGCCTGCATTATGGCTCTTAAGAAGAGAAACACAATAACTGGAACCTTCAAATCATAGTCTCCTGGGTTTAAACACCATGCACATACTTTCACTGTCAAAACACCCAGAAGGCTACTATTTGAACAAGACTGACACTGAAAACCTGTAACTGGTAACTTCTTTCCTTTGCAGCAAACAATTTCAGTACAACTAAAAACACAAGAACCGCGCTGTTATGGGGTATTATGCAGCATCAGATGGCAATCCTTTACCACTCGATGCTGCATAATACCCCAGAAGAGTGCAGCGGTCATCAACATCGCAGCAGAAGCTTGAAATCGCGAACTAAAAACATGTACTTACAGGAGAACAACAAAATATATCAGCCCTGCTGTATACTATGTTACATCACCGTCTTCCCTGCGATCTGTGTCTTCTGTCCAGCAAGCTAACACTTATATGCACACTGACTTTTATCATTGCAATTATAAGGTGACTGGAAATTAAATAACTAATGTTAAATAACTCTCCTAAAGGGAACTTTTGCACCATTTTAAAATCCTTACACTACCATTTAATGTCAGATTCCAACCTACGCCCCAGCATTTTGACAGTCCTGACAACATACACTCAACACTTTTCCTTAAGATGGGCTTGGCTGTTTGCATTTCTTTGCCTTATCCCGTGCTGCAACAGATCTTGCAATATTTCATTCCTCTCTTCAAGAAGACTATTGCTTGACTGGTTAAAGATTTGGAAAACATTATACAGGAAGTGAAGGATTTATCTGACTAGTTGCAAGCAGAGTAACACACTTCATAATTTCCAAGTTTAGAAGGTATGTCCTTCCCCCGGGACGAGATACATATTGGAACTAGCGTCCATGTACCATAAGTATATGAAACATAGTTCTGCAAGAAAATTAAGAAGATTCTGTCACAAATTTCACGATACTGCAAATCCACAAAGAAGAACCACTAACAGAAGACTGTAAATCAATTATGACAGATGCAGTCATTGCTGGACCTAATGAGACACTAAAACACAAGTTGCTCACCAATGGGAAATTTGAAATCAGTCACAGGCTTTGAACATTCTCCTTTGAAATCCCTCAGATGTCTTGCACAGATGGCCAGGGTTTCAAGTTCACTCTTTATTTTCTAAGAAAAACTTCAAAATGTCAATAGAAGCTTTTTTATGGAAGTACCAAGAATAGAACAAAAGGAGGATAGACACCTTTGAGCTCTGGACATGGAGAAGACTGCTCAGAATACCATGGACAACAAAAAGGATGAATGCTTCTGTGATTACACAAATTAAGGCCAGCCATGCCCTTGAAACTTTGGCTGTAACAGGCAAATTAAAATATTTCAGACACTTAACACGCACGTCAGGCTCACTGGAAACAGACTTGATGTTAGGATTGACAGACACACATAGAAGGCCGGGAAGACAGTGGACAAGATGGACAGACGAAATACAAAGAACCCTGACAGTGAACTGGCACAACATCATAAATGCCACGCAAGACAGAAGGCAATGGAGGGACCTTTACAAGGCCGTGGAAGACAGGAAGCAACACAACATGGACAACTGAGGGATGGCAAGAACCTGTACCTCTTGCTAAGAAAATCCAGTACGATCATCAGGCGTTGCTTGTGACCTGATGGAACTACAACTACCAGGAATACGAAAGTAAATATAGACAGCATTTCCAGAATCTGCTGCTTATTTGTACAGCAATTTGCCTGTATATTTGTTGGTTCCACTTGCAGGAAAAATATCAGTGGGTTTGGCTTGATGGGAGAAGTAACTGACTTTTCCCCCTCAGAGGTTCAAACCTTTGCAAACTAACTAAGTAACTCCATGGAGCAGAGGCCTTCTTGAGAAGCTAACAGTTTCTCAGCTAGTCAAGAAATTTCCTGCATTTTATGGAACCCGAAGGTTCATTACCGCTTTCACAAGAGCCCGCCACCTGTCCCTATCCTGAGCCAGCTCAATCCAGTTCATGCCCCCACATCCCACTTCCCGAATATCCATCTTAATATTATCCTCCCATCTACGCCTGGGTCTCCCAAGTGGTTGCCTTCCCTCGGGTCTCCCCACCAAAATCCGGTATGCACCTCTCTCCTCCCCCATACGTGCCACATGCCCCGCCCACCTCAGTCTTCTCGATTTGATTACCCGAATAATATTTGGTGATGAGTACAGGTCGTTAAGTTCCTCGTTATGTAGTCTTCTCCAATCCCCTGTCGCCTCATCCCTCTTAGGCCCAAATATCCTCCTCAGCACCCTATTCTCGAACACCCTCAGTCTTTGTTCCTCCCTCAATGTGAGAGACCAAGTTTCACATCCATACAGAACAACAGGTAAAATTATAGTTCTGTATACCCTAATCTTTGTGTTTTTGGATAGTAACCTGGAAGACAAAAGATTCTGCACCGAATGATAGCAAGCATTCCCCGACTTCAATCTGCTCTTAATTTCTTCATGAATGGAGTTTCGATTCGTTAGGGTTGCTCCCAAATATTTGAATTCTTCCACCCTTTCAAAGGATTTATTATCTATAATTATGTTGTGATTGTGTCCTGCATTCTGATTTTGAGACTGACTATGTACTTAGTTTTCTCACCATTTACTTCTAGACCAATCTCCTTACTAGCAGTCATTAAATCTTCTGCATTTTTCTTTATACTATGTATGCTTCCACCCAATATATTAACATCATCAGCATAAACCAGAAACTGATGTGTACCATTCAATTTCAAGCCCTCCTGGTTTGCCTGAACCCTCCTAATGGCATATTCTAAAGCAAAGTTCAAAAGCAATGGCGACAGAGCATCTCCTTGTGTCAAGCCATTCTTAATAGGAAACGTGTCAGACAGATGTTTGCCTACCCGAACTCTGCTACACGTTTCACTTAGACACATTTTTATTAACCTTACTAGCTTCCTGGGGATACCGAACTCAATGAGAATATTATACAAGACCTCCCTCCTAACTGAATCATAGGCTTTCTTGAAGTCTATAAATAGCTGATGCACTGCCTCATTGTATTCCCATTTTTTCTCAAGTATTTGACGAATGCTGAATATATGATCAGTAGTTGACCTGTTACGTCGAAATCCATACTGATGATCCCCAATAATTTCCTCTGCATATGGAGTTAACCTTGACAAAAGGATGTTGGATAACATTTTGTATGTAGTCGACAAAAGTGATATGCCTCGATAGTTACCAATACCCTTCTTATAAATAGGCACAATGACTGACTCCTTCCATTCCTCAGGCAATTCCTCCTTATTCCAAATAGAAATAATAAGTTTATGGATTTCAGACCAAATAATCCTAACCCCTGCTTTAATCTGATCAATACCTGGTGATTTGTGACTTTTTAGCTTTTCAATAGCCATCTCAACCTCAAAGGCACTGGGCTCAGGCACTAGTGGCTCTGCTGTGTGTACTTCAGTCTGCCTAACATCATTAACCCTGTGTATATTCAACAGCTGGGAGAAATGATTCCTCCATCTAGCCAAAATACTGTGGGAGTCTGCAACCAGGTCACCCTTCTCATCCTTTACTACATTAATTCTAGGTTGGTACCCCCTCTTAAACTCATTGATACCCCTATAGAAGTCTCTTATATTCTTGTTCTTACTGTTCGTTTCAATTTCATTAATTTTAGCTTTCAGATATTCCTTCTTTTTGTTCCTGAAATGTCTACTAGCTTCACATCTTACGTTGTGCAGATTATCTCCATTATTTTGGTTTGGATTCTGTAACCACTGAATTTTAGCCTGCTTCCTTTTATCTAAAAATTCTGCACATTCTGCATCAAACCATGGTTTATGCTGCTTCCGTTCGTGTAGACCTAGACTCTCTTGAGCTGAGATTTTGACATTCTCTTTAATGTTTTCCCAAGCCCTATTTATGTCCTCACTAACATTTAAGTTTTCCAAAGCTGCAAACCTGTTTGAGATCTTAAGCTGATACTGTTTCCTAACCTCTCGTTCACTTAGCTTCATGAGATTAAATCTCTCGGCATCATACTTCTGTGCTGCTTGCTTACTTACTGCCAGTCTTTCCCTAACTTTCGCAACCACCAGATAGTGATCAGTATCACAGTCAGCTCCCCTGAAAGATCGCACATCGAGTATACTGGAATGCCGTCTCCTATCTATCAATATGTGATCGATCTGATTGTGAGTCTTCCCATCAGGAGAGGTCCAGGTGTATTTATGAATGTTTCGGTGCGGAAACATAGTGCTTTTAACAACTAGATTCTTTGAGGTGGCAAAGTTTACTATTCTAACACCATTATCGTTGCTATCCTGATGTAAACTCTCATTCCCAATAGTCGGTTTGAAAATATCCTCTCTCCCCACTTTTGCATTAAAATCTCCTAACAAAATTTTCATATGGTACTTAGGAAAGTGATCAAAAACCCCTTCTAATTCCTCATAGAAGCTATCCTTTGAATCATCACCTTTCTCTTCTGTTGGTGCATGCACATTCAGAACAATGATATTACACCAGCGGCCTCTCAGCACTATGTATGACATCCTAGCACTAACAAACTCCACTCTCTTGATTGCTGATACTATTCTCTGGTGCACAAAAAAACCTGTTCCCAATTGATGATTTTCCTGCCCTTTGCCATAGAAAAAAGTATACTCCCCGGCTCTTACAGTCCCTTCTTTGTCCCACCTAACCTCCTGTACACCCACTAAATCTAACTTATACTTAGCTAATTCCCTGGCCACTGTCATAAGCGACCCTGACCTATACATGCTCCTCACATTCCATGTTCCAAAACTCATATCCTTTTTCCGTAGCTGGGGTCGTACCAAAGAATCGGTCCAGGTCCGAGGCATTGTGTAATGGTTCGTAACGTCACGATTTTTTACTGTGAGGAGTTGTTAGCACCTCGCCAACCCCCCGAGCTGGAGGACCACCCCTTGTCGGCTGTCCGCGACTGCTTATTCAATGTATTCGCAGCTACCCTCCATAACTGGAGGCCGTTCCTCCATCCGCAACCTGAGGACGCGCCATGACGTGGTGACAGGGACCCACATAGCACGGAAACCTTTGCAAAATGCTCTAAAAATCTCATTGTAAATCATGTACTACGCACTGTCAGATATAAAGTGTCTGCTTGTCACAGATGTCAAACTTTTGTTGTGTTCCAATTTCTTTTTTTTTAGTTTTACTTCAAGATGCTGAATGCCAGGTTCAGTTACATTAGTAATGTCACCCCACAGGAGCGTATGTTAGAACTGTGTTTAGTTTTTACCTCAAGATGATTGAACACCAAGTTGAGTTACAATTGTAATGTCACCCCAAAGAAGCTTGTGTTAGAACTGTCTTTAGTTTTTACCTCAAGATAATGCAACATTAACATGATCTTTCACTCGCCACTTTTTAACACTTTATCATCACCTCTATAACAACAACAACAACAACAACAACAACAACAACAACAACAACAACAACAACAACAACAACAACAACAAGACTTATTACACCCACATCAAACCAGATATAAAATAATGGACCTGCTTTTCATACAGTATACTTTGTCCTCTTTGTACAGTGACAGGACTAATTATTCACTAGTTACAAAAAATTAGCAAAGCTGCTAGTTCATTTCATATTTTTAAGTACTTCAATACTCCCCAAGCAGTCATAGTGTATCAAAGCAACACAATAACCAGGGATTAGCAATGTGTATATACATCCACTTATATACTTTCATGGAAAACAAATGACTGGGTAGAATAATAAGAAAAATGCAGGAAGGGTGACAACTACAACATTTCTCCTATTGAGAACATGTATCAAGCAAAGGACATACTGACCTAGACCTACACTCTCATCTGGAAGTGCCAATACATTATTTATAACTATTTTAATGCCATTTTTAATCTGTTAAGTGTTTTATGTACACTTTGTATATTCAATTTAATGGTGTTGGCTTATCATATATACTTTTATGACCCTGTAAGTTCAGATCTCAACCACAGGCATACACTGTCTAAAATGGTATAAGGTGTTCTAGATGATAACTTTTCTGTAATACCTTATCAGCCTGATGATGGCTCCTTACACATGAGTCAAAACATGTTACAGTAAAACTTTTCAATATAAAAAAGGGTTGTTGTGATTGGGAGCTTCCTTCCCCATATGTGTACAACTGATTTCAAATTAAATATCAGTTGCTAAGTATTTGCAATGAATTCTCTTCTGTCTTCACCCAGTAAATTAGCTGTGTCCTGATTGGATTCAGATTCTCTCTCCAGAGGATCCTCAGCTGAATAAACTTGAGTTGGGGGCCCACTACTGCCAAATCGAATAAAGCTGACTAAATTAAAATTAGTCATACCTGCCACTTAAATCTAAAGGCACGTAAGCTAAGCAACTGTCAACTTTGACCGCAACAGACACTGTTGCTGTGCAATACAAGCAACACATTCTTGCACATGCTGCCTAGGGTTTGGGTCCTTTGCAACGTCATTCCCCAGGATTTGGCTCCCACGTTACTTAGTTCTGGTTATGTAAGATCAATTCACATCGCTTTGATCAATCGCAATACTTCCCACTTATGCCACAACTGTGGACTAGAATGCCTCTCCAACTTGTGTTTGCTCTCGGAACAGTACTCCTTGCCGCGCGGAATCGCAGCACACTTAAACGTAAGTTAGCAACTTTACTGGACAGTCCGAAACTAGCACATGCGAAACGCAGAGGATGATTATTTTGGGAACTGCATACTACGTATGTGTCAGTAAAAGATACTTACAAAAACTGTTTATAAATTTTATCTGCACGAATATAACATCCAAAACTTGGCAGCACTCCCTTCGAGAACTACTCGTCTAACAGAAACGCGTGACGTTTCCAAGATTTTTATTTCAAGATGTATCCTCCAATTTTATTTGAAATCGGAGAACTGTTTATTCATCATTGCTATAGGGCGATAATTTGTAGCTTGTTGAAATGAGGGATTCTCAACTTTCTACAACGCCTAATTATCTTCCTTTAATACTACTAGTAGCACTTACGCCCAAATGACTATAACCTTACGGGAAGAACTTGCGCTTCTTTTTCGTTTCATCCGTGAAACGTAAGTGTTAGACACCAGTAACTAACTGTCTAACACAACACCTGCTTATTAAAATGGGCTATCAGCCACATGTTTTGGTTACGTTAAGCCAGTCTCACGTCATGCACAGCTATAAAAAAACAGTACAACTGAAAACGCCACTCTCGTTTATACTATTTCTGTAACAGCTCATACATGAAGGGCTTATGTTCACTATTTCTCAGATATGAAACAAATAACCTACTAATTCTGTCATATTTTTTGTCACACAGCATTGCTTGTTACGAAAGAAGTCAAACTTCACGACGGCCTCTACCGCTGATTGAATTACGACTCCGTGCACATGCACCGGGAATTAGCCACACTTTTCCTCTCCAGCATTCCTTCCTCTTGGCAGCCATGTTGACAACCGCTTGTGCTTCACTCTAGTGTTGGGTAGACTAACTATTGCAAAAAAGTAACCAAAAAGTCTACAGTTGCTTTCCATTGTGTTCAAATACCAACGTCAAATCGATTACAGTGTTTCTCAGCCATGCAAGTGAATACAATGCATAAAGTTTGTTGATACTGTACTTATTTTTATTATAGCGACATATAGTGTGGTTTAAATCGATTAGATTTTAAACATATATACAACAGTTTGTAATTATTTCTGGCTTCGTGAACGCTGCCTTGATTACGCTTTTTTACTTTTCAGTTGTTTTATTGAAGTGCATCATGGAACCGTAAAAGCTGTCGAGATACCGCAAGGAATTCTGGGAGTGCAGGAAGGGAACCATATTTTTCCGATATAACATATGCGAAAATATTGTGGAGGGAAAGTAGGGATTGTGGTGTATTGTGCTTCAGTATGCCATTTGTGCGAATTGAGATTAAATTTATAAATTTAAGGTGTCAGTAAATGAAGTATTTGTTTTGTTCGTGTAACACTTTGAATGAGACGGGTGAAAACAGAAGTGATTTCGCGCAGGTGTTGAGAGTTTACGGGATGCAGTGTTGATGACATTGGTATCAAAACAACAGTCGAATACCTGGGTAGGCCCTTGTACTTGCGCATATTGTTTTGAGTGTAATGTCAGGAAGGAGCATCTTCCCAGAAATACAATCATATGCATCAAGTACGTCATGCAGGTATGCAGATTTACATATTTATGACAAGTAACATGATGTGTACTCTTTACGTGATTTGCGTTACGCTAACCGTAAGGCTTGATACTAGTACAACTGGCACTACGTAAAATTCATCTAGCATGTGGTTGTATATTTGTAGCGTTTGATTATATTAAATGATGATTATTGCCATTTTTTACACTCACGCGCAATCTGATGTGTATATGTATTGTTTAGTGGACTTTTAAAGTATAATTAAAAATAAGTGGCAGTGAAAGTTGGATTAGTGGGGGAAGCCAATGGAAGGCCATATAAATTTAAATTTGAAATATTTAATGGTTAGGAATTGTTTTATATGAAAGATTTTTAGGTTATGATGTTACTAATGTGTGCTTTCGTGTTATTTGCAGAGTCTACCAGGAGTAGTGGTGTGCCTGTGTACATGTGGTGTATCAGTGATGGTGGTGGCTGTTGTGTTGGCAACACCATTAGACGATGGCTGGCAAGCCTGAGCCTCCTCAAAATCACATTCAGCACCACCAACAACAACCAAATGTGCAGAATGTTGTAGTGTATGTGTCAAATGATAATTTTGCTGCTCAAGCATATGCTACAGCAGTGAATCAGCAAAATGTTACTGCTTCCTATCCGCAACAACAAACCCAACAGAATGGTGGAACAGGAGCTGCATTCACCTCTTCGACGCAATCGGTGGCCCCCTTAGGGGCACCTGTAAAAAGTATTAAACCTCCTCTAATCAAAACTCAGGACTTTCCTACAAGCAATGGCCTCATTGGTAATGTTTCTGTACCTCAGCAGGCAAGTTTCTATGCATCGACAAATACCCCAGGTGGGCTTGTGCAAACTAATGGCTTCCATCATAGTCATGGTTCAAATGTTATAAATAATATTGCATATAGCAATAATAATGTTGGTCATAGTGGTGCAGTTTTGAACCAAGGTTTTGGGAGTGGGACATCTGTTAAGAGCCTTGTGAATTTGGGAGGCCATCCAAACATTGGACAGCAGCAGGCTGTTTGTCCAAGCAGTGTTGAGCTACCTTCTGCTGTAATTGGGAATTCTAATGAGCAACTCTGCAATGGATATTCTGTTGTGCCTCAGCCTGCCCAGTCTCTTGTGCAGCAACAGCAACAACAGCATCATCAACAACAACATCAGCAGCAACGTGTTGCTGTCACGTGTGCCCAAACATTCTTTAGTGGGCCTGACCAAAAGAATAACGCACACAACGAAGGTGGTGGCAATAGTTCCTCAGCCTCTCAGGCTCTTGCGGCAACTAATTTTCTTACTACCACTCAAGGTGGAGATGCTGCTAACATAGTGGCTGTGATGGGGGGTGATGGGGGTACTGCCGGTTCATCAACACCTTCCAGTGGGACTGTTGTCTTCCCAAGATGTGATTCAGTGCGGTCAGAAACAGCTGAATCGAGTTGTAGCAGTTTGAGTTCGGCAGACAGTCAACCAGACGCCGGTACAAACTCTCTGACTCTACTTCTTCCACCCTCAGCAGCGGCAGCAAGTCAGCATGTGACCCCAGTGAACAACCCTCATTTAGTGACAAGTGGGAACAGTAGTTTAGTTCATCAAAATCCCACTGCCGTCCCTCCCGTTCTTAATAATGCCACCGGTATGGTGATGCTAAATAACAGTGTGAATGTGCAACAGTCTGGTCCTCAGACCGCAGGAATAGTGCGAACACCCAGTGCTGCCATATCGCTTTCACAACAGCAACTAGGAAATATTGTGTTGGCAATGGCAGTGCCTCCAAATACTGCAGCATTGAACAGTAACAGCTTAATTCAACCAGCAGCTCCGTCTGTTCCTGTGCAACCAGTGGTGCCAACTATCACAGTGCCATTTGGTTGGAAGAGACTCCATGTTAATGGGGCCATTGTCTATATCAGGTCAGTGGCTTGTGCATGGCATGCTGCTCGTCTGATTTCAGTGTAATGCTAGTAGATTTTTAGTTGCTATTCCTTGTGTGCTGTGTTACATTTTTTGATTGCGCTTTCTTGTAATGTCTTCCACTTTTGACACTATTCTGACAGACATAGCTGTTTGCAAAATTTGTTTATGTATTCTTCTTGTCAAGTATTCTGCATGTGTATCAGGAATTCTGCTTCATGATGTGTATCACATGGTGAAACAAACTTTTCTACCAAAATTTTCCAAGGGTTGTTTAATAGTTAAAATGGAAAAGAACTTTTAAACGAATATTATCCTGCTTTATTTAGTCATAAATCCATGGCATATTTGTGTGTGTCAAAATTTTAGAGCAGTTTAATAGCAATTTATGAGTGTGTAATACCATGCTGACTTGACTCTTAAGGGTCAGTTATGATTAATTATCTCACTGTACAGAATTTTGCAGACTAATCCAGTGCTGTGTGGTCAAGTACATTAGTGTCTGTACACAGTTTATGTCATGTAGGCTAAATTATTTACAATAGTTTAAATAAAATAAGTAAACTAGTTTCAAAATGTCTTCCGTTATCATGCAGAATAAAATGGCATCTGTCTTGAGCATTATGGTATGATAGTTCATGTCTTGCTTCAGAGAGGTGGAGGATGAGTCAGTTTTGAAAATCTGGTCGGTAGTTGAGAGCATGTTTAGGTTAGAATGAGGAATTTTATCTGAGGTAAGAATGTGTGAGAAAGGCTAAGATAAACGTGATGGAAACCCAATTGATTTTATTTTCAGCATTATTGTTTGATGTCAGGCTTGAGTGGGATTCACTTTCACGCCAATGAGCCAGTGAGTTTTACATAAATACAGTGTTGATGTTACTTGTTTTTAGCACCTTGGTTGGTCTCTGATGTGCAAAATGTTAGCTTTAAAATCAGTCTTACATTAAGCTGGTTGCCCCTTGTGGTAGCTGGATGATGTGTCGTTTTTACATTAAGAGTCATCTTGCATTATGTTTTGTAAAGATCAGATTTTTGTAACATTTCTGGAGAAAGAAGATTCCATTGTCCCAAAAAACACTTATTTAAAGTCAGTTTTTATTTCTTTGTGCCATTAATTTTTTGTGACCGTGTGCATATTTTCAGTGTAATGGTGGTTAAATATTTGGAGGAGCATGTTGAGATATGACAGTTTTAAACATCTTCCATGTAGGTTGAAAGGTGCAAAATGAAAAGCAGAATACAATTATTACTTGTATGCCTAATGTTCCATGATATTTAGAAATTTTTAATTTGGTGATAATGCTGTTATGGATAATATTTCCAGCCTTATAATGGGAATTTTCTTCACTTGTATGGCAATAGAAAACATGATTGGCTGTCTATAAATATATCTAACCATATAGATACCTAAGTGTGAATGTTATTAAATGTTTTGATTGTTAGTTGAATATTGTTTGCAACTGACAAAAGTTTACTTGAATCACAGTGAAGTGTTTGATTATATATTCCTTTCTTTGTGGCGCTGTAATCATAGTTCATACAGAAGCAGCACTGCAGGTGAGTTAAGTCTGTTGTGTGTTGCTTATGGTCTTCTGGAGCTGAAGAGTTTCAAGAATAGTTTCACCTTTGCTGCAGTAGGTACAAGTGATGTTTGTGTGACAGGAAATTGGTTCATCAGGTTGGATGTACATTGCACTTCACTGAGGTGTGCTTTTGATGCTGACATGACGGACATGGAAATATAGGAGCAGGGAAATCAGTAGCACCACCGAATGTATGGTTCTGAAGCTTTGTATAGTGATGGATCTTGGAAAATTGATCTTTAATTGGGTAGTTTTTTAGGAAAATGGGTGTAATATGTTAGTTGCATAAAATATGCATGTTTAATGACGCTGACTGTCAAAATTACTTTAACTTTAAGTGTCAAATTAGTATTGTGACATGTTTGTATCATGTCTGTTAATTTTGTGTGAAACATTTGTGCCTTCACGTGCTGTGCGTCTGTGAGGGAATAAGTTTGGCATTCTGGGAAAATGGCATGTGCAGGAATTTGGATATGCTGTCACTATTTTTGTTGTGTGGAATAGTTACTCCTGAAAGAAAAGTGAGTTTGGGGCTAAAAGTACTAATTTTAGGGAGGAAGGAAGGCTGAGAGTGTTTGAGGATGGGATGCTGAGGAAGATGTTTGGGCCTAAGATGGACCAGGTAACAGGGGAGTGGAGAAGAGTGCATAGCAAGGATATTACTGAACCGCTGAAATCAAGAAGAATGAGATGGTTGGGGCATGTGGCATGTATGGGGGGGAGGAGAGGTGCATACAGGGTTATGGTGGGGAAGGCTGAGGGAGAAGGACCACTTGGAAGACCTAGGCGTAGATGGGATGATATTAAAATGGATCTTTAGGAAGTAGGAGCAGAGAGCGTGGATTGGATTAATGTGGCTGACGGTAGGCACAGGTGGCGGGCTTTTGTGAATACGGTAATGAACCTCCGGACTCCATAAAATACGGGGAATTTCTTGACTAGCTGAGAACCTGTTAGCTTTTCAAGAAGGACTCTGCTGCGTGGAGTTAGTTCGTTACTTAGATTTCAGAGAAATAGACAAGGTTTTGTAATTAAAACCCAACCAAATGCACGAATCACAGTATATAGAGTATATCAGTCTATTCTACTCCTCTGACATGTTTCGATGTGTTCACCACCATCAGGTAGGTACACAGCATATCATTATATAAAACGTTAACATATTAAAATGTGGTGCTGGTGCTGATCCTAACAATCTTACAATGCATCTTGTTGTCTTGAGTCAATAACGACGTGGTGATTTGTTGAGGTTATAGGTTGGAGGGTAAAACTACGCGGATGCGTAGACTGAGACTAACCTGTTGTAGTTGAACAGAAGTAAGAACCCGTCAGATAAGGAAAGCATATTTTATTAATGAATAGCTCTTTCTTTAAGGTGTCTCATGAAGTGCGACTCGCGAATCTCCTTTACGTGGCCGTGTCTGGTATATGTCATGTGCACACGTTGTAGTCATACAAGGTACCATTGTCCCTGGGCATGCCATGAAGGCATAATTTAGCATTAGATGGAGATGAGTAGTCAACTTAACGCGTCTGCCGCTTTACCCCCGGAGAAAGCCGCTGGCCCAGAGCTGTTCCGGAAACTGTGGAGAAGAGAAAAATCTGTTGCCCACGCGGGGAAGCGAAGCACAGTATCTAGTTCGTCCAGCCCGCGGCTTAGTCACTGTATCGACTGAGCTATCGTGGCTCATATCTGTAGTTCTGTGGTAGTGAAATTTGTAACGTAGGCCTGCAGTACATAAAATTCAGACCTGAAGTACTTTCTCGAAACATATTGTTATGCCATAGCTCTCATTTTGTGTGGGCTGAATCCATTTCCGTTGTTACTGATTTGATAATTGTGGTTGTCAAAATGTCTTGAGCAGATTTGTGTATTTTAATATGCATTTGATCTGATTGGTTGTTTTCCTGAAGGGGAAATCCAGCGTTTCTGACCTCTCGCCTGTTTGTTGGCATGGTGAAGGCTGCAGTTTTTTTTTCACATTAGGAGGATGTTTGTTTAGTGTCGCCTGGTAAACAGTTGCGTCACTCTTATTCCATACCTGTTTTTAATCACATGGTTTTGTACATGAAATGAGACGGTTTTTATGGGTTTTAATTACTGGTCACTGATACTCGTATGAAATTTGTTGATTTGCGTAGGTTTTTTTTGCCCAGAAATGTCACTGATTGTCTTTCTAATTATTTATTGTAATTGCAAGCGGCTAGCCAGCATAATATCAAAAGTAATTACGTATTGTGATTCACATTGAGATATTTTTTAATGATTTATAACTCTGCGTCTGGTGTGGTTTGGGTAACCTTCGCTTGAGTGCGAGATATTACTTATGAAAAGGCGAGACCGTTTCATGGGTTGTGGTGTACCTTAGTGTAAGCTTCCGTTGCGTTAATGCTTTCGTTAACCCTGCTGTGCGTACCTAGTACTGCCCGAGATGTACAGCTAATATATTGAGCTCCTTGACTATATCCACTTGTCCATAGCTCTGTAGTGTCCTTCAAATTAATATTTATGTAGCGGATATTTAAAAATTTCGCGTTTACATTGATATGGGTTAGCAAAGTAATGTGTTCTTTAATTTGATTTCTGCACCTACCTCATTTTTATTACATTTTTAACATATTTGTACTGAAACTGGAAGTGGTAGGTGCATGATCATACGAGTGTTTCTGGAGCCCAGGCTACACTTTTTATTTACGTTGCACATTCTTGTATATGGTTCAGTTTTTGTTCCTGTAAAACACTCAAATGTTTACGTTGATTTCGTAATGTTCATTGTAGGAATGAAGTGCTGAAATCATTTCATTATTTTAAAACTCAGGTCTAAACCTTCTCGGGTTGGCATGTGTGTGAACGTCATTGGTAAGAGAAAAAGCGGAGCTCTTCGTCACTGTCCCGTGCATCTTATCTTTCTGCAATGTAACTATGAATCTGTTCTTTCTGAAATAAATACAAAGCTTAATAGTTTTTAAGAAAATACAAATTATGTTGCGGTAATTACGAATATGTGGAATATTACGTACCTATCTAAGTAAAAAAAAGCCATTTTGATGCAAAGAGTTAAGGTATTGTTCCATCCCCTGCTGTTATTGAGCCATAAATTTAGTCGGTCATTCCCATTTATAACTGTCATACCTTTGTTTCAAGCGTCTGGTCGAGTACATAATACAGGTTCGTACCTTTTACCGTGATGGGGAATGATTCATACGGAACAGTGTGCTGGCAGTACTGCAGCTTGATTACTGAGAGGTGACAAATTGTGGCAGGATAAGTAGTGACTGTTTTGTACAGAGCTACTGCCTTGAGGATTTACGATCGTCCCGATAAGCTGCAGTTTTCCCTTTTTACCTTTTTCTGTTATGCATATCTTGGTATTACCTAGCTCCTTTTTCTGTGACAGGTAGTTATTAGCGTAAAATAAAATTCCAGCTTTGAAGAATGTTCACTTTTATGAAGCTAGAGTTCGAAATTGAGTGGCAAACCTATACATTATGTTTACGTTTTATCAAGAATGTTGCGTGCGTATGGCATATCTGAAACTGTGATTACAGAATTGTCACCTTCATAGTAAAATAATAGTACAAAAGGGCAAATACTCCGTAACTGTCATGAAATTAACACTTTGGTGGGGAGATACGGTCTTGAGAGGGCGATTTGGAAAAGGTATAAATTTATACTCCTGATGTTAATTGGCGACGTCCATTTGCTTGCTTACGTAGCACGCCATGAAGGCGTATCGAGAAGGGGAAGTATAGCTCCGTGAATTCTTAATTCTGTGCTAGATGTCGGTGAGTGGTTAGCTTCACGCCCTGTCCACTTTACTGCTAGGACCTCTCGGTCGTGGAACTTCTAAACTAGTCGTTGTGCCTGCTGACTTAGGTTGGTTCTGCGAAGTCGTTGAAATGCCAGACACCTCTCTGGCAGATGTGATTTGTGTTTAACACATTGCGCAATGTTTTGCGGCTTGCACTTTGTTGTCGAGTGTAATAGTTACTGAAAATAGTTTCTGTAATTTGTATTCCGAGGTGCAAGATCTTGATTATGCAGTTTTTATTTATAATTTGTAATGGAATAATTGAAGGTCTCGCCATGAAAGAACCCCCTGTGTCATGACTGTACACTGCAAAGGACGTCACTTGTTCTTTGGACTGCATATTATGGGTCTTCCCAAACATCGATTGTGTGTATGAACTGCCACTGGGTACCGTCTGTAAAATGTAAAGGGTGCACATCTGGTTTCGTAGAGCAGAACTCTTTTTGAGGTGCTGATAGTCGCTGGAGTGATGGAAAAATTTCTCGCATTGTATAAACTTCGAACGTTTATTGCCGCGTACACAAGAAACCGGCACAGGGTCGAGTAGGTCCCATTTCATGTGCATGACATTGTGCTAGCTGTGTTGTGCCTATGTGCTCCTCTGATCGCCCTGGTATTTGGCGAAGAGTATAACTTATAACGCTCCTTAGTGTGTATTTTTTTTTCCACGGTCGTGTTAACTTCTTTCTGTGTGTGACTTCACAACTTGCTCAGTAACACCCCAACAGCACAGCTGGCAAAGGAAATGCTTACAGTTTGCGTCTCAGGTTGGTGTGACTCCCAACGGGTGTCTTTTAAATCATTATCGTTATTACAAGCATTCAGATGCTGTCTTGATCGCTGTTCTGGTTCACGTATTGTCAGCGGATAGATGAAAGGTAAAGTTGTCCCCTGCCCGCGCCCTGCAGGCATGTGGAGGGGGGGGGTTTTGGAGGTGTATGGCTATACTCGTTCTTAAGCTCGGCATTAGAGGGTGGTTTGGTCAGCTTCACTCCTTGGCCGTTTAGCACTGGGAAGGAACCCCCTGTACCCACTTAGTAGAATATTTGGGTGGGTACCAGGTCGGTCTGGACATTTCGGAAGAAATTACGTTACTTCTGCCAGGAATCGAACACCGGACCCTCCATCTCGTAACCTGATCACCCCGGCTACTATTCGCAGGGTGTAAGGACCCCACAGGCCTCTATTGTGTGCCGTTATTGTGGCCAGTCGTCTCTGGCGTGAGACAGTGTAGTAATACTGCAAAAATTATTGAAGAGAAATCTGTGTCACCATTGTAACATGATGTGCATCATAAGTAGTCCGTGACGTGCGTGACCTGTTGTCTGTAGAACTGGGGTATTCATTGCGTTGATGCGTCATTCAGTATTTAATATGTGAACCATCAAGTAGCGTTATTCTTCTTCTTCTTCAATGGCTTACGGTCCTTATACTTTAACGGGTGCCTCCTTAAAACAGCGTTATATTGTGGTAAAATATTGCATAGGCCGATTGTGAGACAGTTAATTCTCTTTAAGGTTTTTGCGTCAGGCATTCCGTTGTGGTACGTGAAACAGATGAATGAATAATAAGACACGCCAGTCACAGCTATGTTTGGGCAATGAAATGTTGTCCAACTATAGTTGTGACTGACGTGCCTTATTATTCATTTGTTTCTTGCAGGTCATTTTACGTTATGGCAGCTGCGTCCCTAGTTTATTGAAACAGTCGTTCCAGGAAAATTCCGGTATGATGCCTTAAAATAGGCCGTCCTCCTGTATTTAACCCTGATTCATCGTTCGTAAGAGCTAACATCGTACATAGCACTGCAAGATCTGTACAGGTGACATTGCGGGGCACCACGTTAGTCAGACGTCTCTGATAGTCTACGATACGTGCTCGCAGTACGACTCCTAGCACTCGGACTCTCTGATTTGTTGCCATTGTATACCGACGCGTTTTCCCCTGGTGGTGATGAACTTGGTCGGAACGTGAAGGTGATCGCCAGTGTTTGGAACATTTTGGGTCTTACGTTCATGTTCTTTGTAGGCGTATGCGAAGTGATACGTAATCAACTGTTCAATATCTGGCTAGAGTAGAACCTTTATTCTTTCCTTATTTGTTTATTTATTTTTCTTTCTTTCTGTATGTACACAAGGAGTCCCTGTTGTGTAACTAAGCGGGAAATTTAATCGATGCATGTAGGTGGTACTGAGAATTGTAAGCCTCTCTTCCATGTCAGCAGTTAATATTAATTATTTATGTGGGTGATTATTTTACAATTGTAGGCAAAGCTTAAAGAGCTGGCTTCTTGGCGGGTTATGTCATCGACGAGTCATGTACGCTGCAATTAGGGACGCGAGGAATACGACTTTTCATGCTCCCGCGAGCCGCGAACGTTGTAATATTCTTATATATTCATTCTGTATTGAGTTGAGTTAATTATGATCATTATATTGAATTTTATAGTGTTTGCGCTAGTAGTCAAGGTTACCCGATATTTGAAGTGACGTATGTTCGTATATGCTCCTCTGGTACTTCATGTGGCTTCAAGCGGAACGTTATGACTGTCGACATCTGATACTTTTTTCCTCATTTCCTTTAATAGTCTCGACTTTGTACGCAACTAGGCCGATAACGTGAGCCAGAATTTACTGTCTGTGGATGTGGCTTGTCAAAGCGGAACAATGAAATATTAATCGTGGTGGGATATCATTAAATAACGTCATCAGAAACAAGGTACTCCGCAAAACTGAAATTTTAATTAGTTGACGTCCTGCTGAAACATTATGTTTGTGCATAGTTTGTTTTATTATTGAAACGGCGCTTACTCTGCTTCGCAGATGGCGAACCTGACTGACTTCGAGAAGGGAAATGCACGGAGCTTATTTCCACTCCCTGTATACGTGTCTGTTGGTGTATTATTATTTAGACACGCTAAACATTAAATTGTGTCCGCCCTTCTGTTACTGACGGCATGTTGAACAGTAATCGGTCAAAAAATTTCGTGTTTTACTTATTGGCTGCGGTGGATTATCGGCTTGTTAGGGGCTACGGATAAGCTGTCACCGTTTGAAAGGGGAATGAAAGCTAGCGTTTGAACGTGTCGTGATGTAACGCATTCCCAGCATTCGCGCCAGATGGAGGGGGGTCGTCAGGTTTACGCTGGGCTGCCATTGAGTCTACACAAGGGTAAAGGCCCCCCCTTGCTCTGATTGAGTAGAAAGCCGGGTGAGCCAAGGCACTGATCTGGTGACACAAGTTCTCAGCGTCCCCGTCGGAACTGTATAAACTGCTGAGGCTCCTGTGGTCGTCAGTTGGTAACTGATTTTGATTAAGTGTTTATTCGGTCTTCCGCTTGGCCAAGTGTGGGCCTGCCCAATCGTAGCGATGTGCAAATTAAATTACAGAAATATGCAACATGAAATTATTTTCGATCAAAGATTGTAATCGGTGAAAAAGTAATGTATTTTGCAGTAAATGTAGTATGAGAGTAGTCCTAAATACGAAAATTAAACAAGTCCGAAATATTGATGGAAAAATAAGGACAATATTGGTTGGGAAAATACAAACGCAAACTGCCAGCTTGCACTTTGTCACAACAAACTTAACTCGGATGCGTATTACAGTTACGTGCTTTGAAAAAAAAATAGAAAAATAAATTCGCAAAAATAAAGTAATTGGAGAAGTTCCCAATAAGTCAAGGGAGCATCAATATAAACGTTCGCGATATCGATACTGAGTTACTTGTCCCTTGACATCCTTAGTTAGACTGCTGTTTTCATTAACATTTCTGTCTGCCGTATGCGTTGGTATAACGTAAAAAGGGATCGGTTGTTTAACCAGGTGAGGTGTTTACAAGGAATTTTGGCGCGCGCGCGCCCACACCTGCTACGTTTGGACATATAAATCATACCCTGTAAATTTGTTATGGCCGATGCCAGTGGCCGGGCAGTCTAAGGCGTACGCCTGCGGCCGCTCGTTGTTGGCATCGCGGTTTCGAATCCGGCTGAGGACATAGGAGTTGTGTAGATAGCGCCGTCTGCGACGGGCTGGCCACAAGCGAATATGTGTGTGTGTGTGTGTGCGCGCGCGCGCGCGCGTGTCTAATTGTGTGTGATCTAGGAACCTCAACATTAAGGCGACCGAGCTTCGAGTTGGGTTGTCGCGCTGCAGAAAAAATTATTTCTTAGTACCCAGGAAGTTATTCTTTAGTTTGAAGGAAAAGGAAATTTAAGCTGTTTGAAAACATATTGTCTGTGTGAGGTTTCAGGGTTTGTTGCAATGTAGCTGAGATCTTCGCTGTCCTGGGTTATTGCGCAGCGTAAGTTTTTTACCGACGTTTCGGACAGTGTATCTATCCCATGTTCACGGGTGAAGATGCCCAAGAAAAATCTGCTTGTTGGACATATTGTCCCCTGAAAATTGGACAGATACTCTGTCCCGAAACGTTGGTAACCAACCTACGCTGCGCACCGTCCCAGAAGAGCGAAGATCTCTTGTATTGCCTGGTATTTAATCACGTTCGTACCGCACTGTGATTGGTTGAAATCGTTTGTGCGGTAACGATATATTATTCTTGCTTACTTAACGGCGGCCTGAGTCCTAAGTAAAATTAGCCGAGAATGTGTATGGTGCGTGATATTTTTTTCAACCCAAGCAAAAAATTCTATGAGAAAGCAATAATTTGGAAGGATTACTGTCGTGTCCTGTTTGAAGACGCTGTCCCACCACTCTCACTTGTTGAACTGATGATACCCAGTAACCCGGTCGAGGTTCGAAACCAGTACCCAGGAACACAGGTCTGGAGCTTTAACGTACTGTGTCACGTGTTGATGTGTGATAACGTAGTGTTGGCTGCATTGGCTGTACAGAAGTGAGCCATCAGTCATTCACCTTAAATTTGGGGTGAAGTAAATAGGCGGCAGCTGTGTATGAGGTTACTGTGGTTGAGGAGACAGTTCAATGAGACGGTGAAAATTCCATGCAGAGAGAATTGTGATGTTTAAATAATTTTTATGGTAACGGTCTGGGATGTATTCTTGAGTCGTTAATCCGTCTGTATTATTAAAACATAATTTATGTGAAAAGATACAGTTGTTATGCATATGTTTACTAAACAAAGGGCTAGTACGTGGTAGCTTTCTTAAAAGTGAGGCACGGTGCCGGAATGGTGTGTTTTTTTTATGTTGTCACAGTAAAGTATGTGTTTTATTTTTAAACAGCTTCGCCTTCTTCATAACACCTCGCGGCTCCTTAAGTCTTACTTAAGGCTTCTGTTCTGGTAATTTCAACCTTAAAAGTTGGGATAGGGTTCAAACCGTCTTTGTAGTCACCTGCCTTCATGGCATGTTGCTTCTAATGACTGAGCTATTGAGGCCTGTTGCTCACGCACAGTGGATGAATGGGAAATGGGATTTCACAGTTTCGCTTAGCTGCTGCCACCACCGCTTGTTTATTCATGCATACATTGCCGGAATCAGCACAGGGGAGTTTGAAGCTAATTAAGGCCCTGGTTCCCGGTATCATTATTGATGTATGGTGTATTGATCCATGGGTTGATTTTGATTAATATGACTAAAAGGCACAGCGTTTTGTTGTTCAGAATTTAATATTGTCGAAATTTGTAACTGTGTAAACTTATCGTTTATAAAATAAACACATGCTCATCTAGTATACGTAACAATACAGTTTTTTTGTTTACTGTTACATGTTTCGGCTAAACTGCGCCATCTTCGAGAATCTATACGCCAGTATTTAAAACTGTCTAAAGTATAATACGTAACAATTATGATACGTATCGTATCATAGCAATTTCTGCAGCTAAATTCAGAAGTGTTATATCTTGTATGATGCGGTTATAATTCTAAATGCCATGGCATATCGTTGTAGGTTTCGTCATTTATACGAACGTCTAATCTTGTTCTTGATCCACTACGGACCTTGTCCCTGTGTTGTGTGTCGTACTGTGCGTAGGAGGTAACCTACAAGCAGCTTAGTCACAGTGTGCGGAGTGAATAACGTTAACAGATGTGTAAATTTGTTGTGGGTTGTGGACTTACCAGATTTCTCTACAGGAATTTATATCCGCCCTTCATTTTTGCCGTCAGTAGCATCCGGTTCATGTTCAGTATTGCTGAACTCATTCACAGTGTGTAATATTAACAGTGCCAGACGGACATTTTACTTCTGATTGTGGTGGAACCTTGTACACTATCAAATAACTCGGTGGAGCAAAGCTCTTCTTGACAAGCAATAATTTCTCAGCTGGTCAAAATACTTCTCGCCTTTTGTAGAACGCGAAACTTCATTACTGTGTTTGCAAGAGACCTCCGAACTCCTCACGTGAGCCTCTTCGTACCCTCACTCCCAGTTTCTTTAAAACGCTATTAATATTTTCCACCCCATGTATGCCAACATCTTCCAAACTGCTTGTTGTGTTCTGGTTTTCCGACTAAACGTTTGTATGCATTTTAATCTCACCATGCCTGCTACGTAGCTGGTTCGTTTTAATTCCCCAGATTTTTTCTCGGTCCAGACTTCGCCCGCCAGGAAACCACACTCCGCCCTATTGTTTCACACTTTCAAGGTAAGTGGAACTGACGGACGATACGTTTGTTATGAACGGTTAATGCTGAACGATGGGGGAGGCAATACGTTAACAGAGTCACGAGTAAATGTATTGGTGAAGACTGTGAAATGTATGAAACGAGTGAGCCTGGAACAGGTCCAGAGACTATCGAACGGGAACCAGAGAGGTTATCATGAAGGTGCGTAATGTGTTTCTGCTATCTAACACTTTAAGCTCCCAGTTTGAAATGAGGAGTGGTATTGTTAGAAACGAGGAGGTTTTATTTAAGTGGTTCTTAAGTAGGTTGTGCCTCGGATTCAACGAGGGCAGTCCACGTGGGTTCGTGTGAACACGTTAGTAAATTTTGGGGTTCTTTAAAAGACGGTGTAATTACTTGACCAACTGTGCGACTGTCTGCTACTAAAAGAGGGTCTGCTCCGTGGTGGTCGGTACTACATTTCATGACGATGTGGCAGCAGCATGGGCGATGTATTGTGTGATCAGAAACCCATTATCAAGTGGGTTAATTTGGTAACAGAGCCGCTGATCTGTATTTGGGAGGTACGTGATCCAAGTGTCGTTTGGTGTCGCGCATTTTAAGTAGGAATTTCGTCATTCTTTTGCCTGAATAACTTCTTTAAGGGCCTGGATCACGATCCGCACCGTGACCTGATTGCTGACCTTATTTCATTCTTTGATACTTATTTCGTCACCTGCCAAGACACCTATTTCTCCAGTAATAGGCAGAGGAACTAATGTTATGGCGGAGGTCAGAGCTGTGATCAGGTTAAGGTTTCAGACGTATTGCCAGTGAAACGGGCTGGGTACACACACGTTGCTTGATTATGAGTCTTACTGACTTTGGTATGCAAATTTGTTTGATTGGTACTTCAGTAGAACAAATTTTCATAGCAGTAGTGCGCATTTAAAGGACGGTTTAGAAATTGCGTCGGTTATGCATGATAAATTGCAACGAAGTATAGTGTCAGCATGTTATGACGTCAGACCAAATGTAATGATATTACAGGTGTGTTTGTAGGCTGGCTGTGACCTGTAATAGCCAGTTGCATGCTTGTTGTGATAAACCAACGTATAATAATGATCACTTGGGCTGTGTTTGCGTACTAAACCAAACACGCGATAGAACGATCTCTTACATTTGTTGTTACATCGGGGAATAATGTAATTAATGGCATATTTATTTGTGTGTTGTTTAATGACGTCATTATGTTGGGTAATTGCAGATGATAACGTTACTGCGATTTATTTCAATATCAGAAGTTGTTTTACGTACCATACCCAGCCTGTCTTCCATTTTTACACGCGATTCGCGTAAGTGAACGCGCCTCCCATTTTTGGTATTCCCATATATATATGTAAGTAAGATGGGCCTGTGGTGTACGCAGAACAGCCTGTGTGTGGTTAGTTAAAAGCATCGCATCGACTTCCCCTGTGATGAGCTTCGTAGTTGTTGCTCTTCGTCGTGTAACAGTGCGGTGTTAAAGTCGGAGATGAGCCCAACCGAGCCTCTAGCACGATGGAAGGAATGAGAAGTATATGAATTTTAGACGAACAAATCAGAAAGGAAACTTCGATATTTGAGATGTAAATGGGATGGCGATATTTAAATTTATCTTAAAATATGATTGCAGGGTATGGTCCGGATTCGTGTGGCTGTGGATAGGGGCCGGGAAGGGGGGGGGGTAATTTTGTGGACACGTTAAAGAATTTGCGGGCTACATAGAAAGTGGGGATTTGTTGATACGCGAGGGTCCTGCTGGTTCCTCAAGGCAGGTAGTCAAGGTAAGCAAAGATGTACTGGGGAGGAGCCCTGTAATAGCATCTGCCAGAGTAGGTCTGGGAGTGTACAGTGGCGTGTAGTTTGTGGAATTATCGTAAAAGATATGTTTCGGACAGTGCCAACGAAGGATGGAGGGGAAGCTGGTACAAATTACCGGGGCCCGGCGGTCCGGAACGGGGCCTGGGGCCGGACTATGTTGCGTGTGTTTTTCTCTTTCTCGGTGGTATGATTATTTATCGATTGTACAAATTAGCGCTTTCAGACCAAGCCTAAGTCACTCTGCGAGTGAGAGTCAGTCTTTCCGATTTAGTGTAAATATTTTTAGCCGGTCCGCCGTTGCTTGGGGGCGGGGGGGTGGGTTCGAATTTTTTTTTTCTTTCACGGTAGCCCGAATCCGCTGTCAGTGGCTGTGGTTTCGAAGGGATGAAGGAGGAGCTTTTGTGGCTTGCTGTGTAGTGCTGTAGGCCTGCCAACTTCCGTTCGAAAGAACTCCCAGTCACACGGGGGAGTTACGAACCTGGTTCCGCTGGTTACAATGAAATTTGCGCACAAGGCTTTTGTGGTGCTGTATGGAAGCATTTTGAAATATGGTCGTGCGCCGTACGCTTTAGTGTATTTTGAGACTTTCTGAGACGCACTGGTATATAATAATTGGGGCTGGTATGTGGAGTGATTTGGCGACGGGGATTATACTCGTTTGTGGAGGCTAGTACATTTGTCTGCACTGTCATTCTTAGAAACGCCATGTAAGCCATATAGCCTTTTAATTGGGATATTTATCTCTGGGGTTACGTTCGTAAATCACAAGTCTGCCCGTTGTGTGAGACCAGAGGCGATTCATAACATGACAAATAAACGTGTCAGTTGTCTTGTCGGTTTAATTTGGGTCCGTTTGTGTTCGTCGTTTGACGATACTGCGTTGGACGTCTGTTTAGCGCCAAATATGAGAGATTTTTGTGCGTGGAAAATTTGAAAATGGAGTAGTAGTCGTGCTCGTATCCGACTGTGGTCGTTTGTTTTACGCCAGTGGCGCTCAGATTTGCCAGAAATCTAGGAACCACCTCAAAATTCTAGGCGTCGAAAGGGTGATAGAAGCAAGTGCCTTACTGAGGACCCTCAGGTGTTAGGCGCTACCGTGCAATGTTTTGTCCTCTTAGCGATCTGGCGCCCCGAATTTGTGTTCGGCTGTTTTACATTTTTCACAAAGGCTGCATAAAACCAAGTATTCCGCCGTGAGGGTAACCATTCCGTCGCCTGTGGTATCACTAATGCGGGTCGGACACATCGCCTTGATCTTACGTTTTATGATGGGTTTACCAACAGAGCTTTGTCTTTTGAAATTGTTTAAGCACTGTGTTTAAGTGTATTTTAAGACTTTTATTTTCAGTGATCACTCTGAAATTACACGCGGTGACGTAAAACTAACAAAGTCTGGGTAATAATGTTTCTCAAAACTGCTCGATTAACATAACAGTCCCTGTTTCTCTGAGTGTACACAGAGAGCGACCAAAACAGTCGTGTAGATTAATTATTATTACTTAGTGTGCAATTAGCTGGTCTATGCTGATTAATGAGGCAGTTCACGTGGTTCTTGTTTTGTGCTGCGTGTTGCTGTTTACTGATGATCATTGTGCCTCTGGCTCTGTGTAATGCAATGTTGTCCACTCTATTAAACTGCCGCTTCTGCTCAATTGAACATTTACTTTACAAATACCAGTATGACTGAATTTAATTGCGTTGTATCAAAACGAGTGGTAGATTGATTAAACACTTTCCAAATGTTGGAAAGTCGTAAATCAGTTGTATGTGTATCAGACAGATACAAATGACGTGAAAATGGAATGAATTATATCATATTTTGTGTTTGTTGAAATTGTACCTGATCTAAACAACGCTCGTGACATACGTGTGGGACGCAGAAATCTGCCAGTGACTTGAAGACGGGACAAGACTTAACACCTTTTACTTTTTGTACAGCTGTTGTCATTCAGTCCAGTAAAATCTTGTTCTACGTGCGAGTTAAGGCAGATCGGCTTCAAGTAGAATTTTTGTCTACGAAATTCTCATGCCCTGCGTTGGTTTGTCACGGGAGGAGAAATACCGAGCAGGCTGATGTAGCGGTGACGCCGTGGACTTGTTTCCGAGAGGTGCCCAATCTGAATCTCGGCCGAAACACCAACCGTTCTGACAGATGCTTCGAGGGTTTCCTCACTTCCTCCTGGGAAATGCCAGTACTCGATTAGGTGACGACGGCTTCTTTCCAAGCACAGTCGAACTCGGTTATGTCGTCATGAAAGGGACTGAATATTTTGTGTCGTTCTAAACGAGTGTCGTTATGACCGTTTTTTGCTTTAATGACCCTTGCCACTTCTTAATTTGCCCCCATTTTCGGTTTAGCGCGCTTTGGCTGGTTGCATTCTGTTATCCTAACTCATTATTTCTGATGGGAATATTATGTACGGTTTACGCCCACTTGTTCAAGAACGCAACTAGGGCGTAAAACTAGGGCTGTGTGTACTATGTGGTACAGGTAGCGTCGTGAAATAAACCACACAAGATTAAGTAAAGGAGTATGTTATTGGCTGAACATGTGGCTAAGATGTCGGTTGCACAGATTACTTACATTGTGAGGGGATCTTTTAAAAGTCACATGATAGACGGAGGAAGAGTGAGAGAGGAGGATAACATTAAGAAAGATCGTAGATGTATGCGTCTTGAATGAAACATGAACGGTGATACCAGCTAAGGATGGTGTCCACGGGCGGGATTTGATGTAATGTAGCCGAACCCCTCGGGTTCTACCATCACAGAGCAGGAGATGTAAAAACCAGTGTTCGTTCAGACGCGTCTGCCATATTATCGCCGTGAAAGCTTACGTTGACCGAAACCATCGGGACATTGTGTTGAAGTTGAGACGTTATTAAGCGTGGGTGTTTATGCGCGCGCGCACACATGGGTGCGTGCCAAGTAGACCACGTGTCATGTCCGTATTTTGAGACGTGCCTGCAAATTTTTATTAGCGATCTTAGCCGTTGGGTAATGTTTGTATGATGAAATAGAACAGTATGCTTATTCGCTGTCTGTCTACCCAGTGTTATGCTTGGGGATAACGTTTACATCCTTTCTGTAGATTCATGGTGCTGAATGCAAGTAACCGAAACAGAAAGAGCACAGGGCACACTACGATTATTGTGGCTGTGTGATTGAAATGCTACGTAGGTCAGACGCGGCGAGGACGCGATGTTGACCACTTACCCCCCCCGTAGCGCCGACTTCAGGAATGACGAGAGATAAACATATACTTCGCTTTTATGCCTTCATGGCGTGGACATGGACAACATTAACCTTTACCTTTACCATAAAATGGCTTTAATGCAAGAAGACGGTACAGTACGTCATATCGGAAAGTACGCGGGTCGATTCCACACGTTGCTGTTGTGAATTCCAACATTAACTGTGAAGGTGACTGTGATCATACCATGTCTAGCCGTAATTCTATAAATCATATTCATTATTTTCTCCATTTCATGGTTCGTCAGTTTACGGAGTGTCACATTCATAGGCGCATCCTGAATTTTTCTTTGGGGGGGGGGGGGGGAGACCCTGAGGGTGTATATAATTTACGTTTGATTTAAAAACTGTGTCATGAAAATCATGTCATAAATACAACTATAACGTAACTTTGTAACTGCATGTGTATGTATATATATGTTTCTTGACTCACCTAATTTAAATCACAAGGTGTAATCCTCTGGTTTTTTAAATATTAAACGTCCCAGTTGATGTGCAGATACAGAAGTATGTATTTACACTTATTAACCTTTTAAAGCCTAGCGGTAACTTTACGTACCATCAGGTTTAACATTAAAAAATTCTACGTGGTGCCCACATTGCGTTTATGTGTTTTGCACGGATCTCAGAACAAACAGCAACTTTTGCCTTATAACACATTAAGAGACTGGTTTTTATAACCGAAGGGCAGAGTGTTTACAGCGCGGTACGCACTGAGTCCTTATATAAAGCAGATACGCTTCGTCTTTAAAGGGTTAAACAGTCAATCACAACCGACACTTTTCTTTAATAAAACATGCATAGACAACCAGGTTTCGGCTCAAGGAGCCATCATGAGGCCTTAGAAACCACAAGTTAAGAACTCCATATGTTTTTAAAGCGAATATTTTCCTCTTTTGCAGTGGTGAAAGTAATAGTGTATATAAAAATTAAAAAAATAAAAACATAAGTTAGGGTGAAATAATGTAAAAATGTAAAATTATGGCACTATGAAATTACGTTTTTATATGTTTTTTATTCTGACTTTTTTAATTGTTAGTGTAGAATTATGGCATTATGAAATTACATTTTTATATAATATCTGTTATTCCTACTGTTTTAATTTTTTAATTTCACTTTTTAGGCAACAGACACAAGGTGTACATTTTATATACACTCTTACTTTCACCATTGTAAAAAGGAAGATCTTCCCTTTAAAAGGTTATAGAGTTTTTAACTTGTGGTTTCTGTAAGGTATGATGACGGCTTCTTGAGCCGAATCTTGGTTGCCTATGCGTGTTTTAATAAATTGAAGTGTTGATTGTTACTGACTGATTGAGAAGTGTAAATACATACTTCCTGGCGTTTTTTTTAGTTTCTGTAAGACTTGTTTTGGGCTGGATTCAGTGTCCTGTGGATACTAGGAAGGGCCAGCCCATTCAGTCGATCTTGTCCACTTGCATTTCGCAAGTATGTTTTTATTCGCCGCAGTGTAGGAAGCGATCTGTCGCTGGTACTTGTTATCGGTAGAGTCGCAATATTTTTGTCAGAATCCGTTCCTAACCCCACTGTAACACTTTCATAATAATCCCACTGTATCGCTTTCGCGATAGTCCCACTGTAACACTTTAATAATAATCCCACTGTAACACTTTCACAATAATCCCACTGTAACACTTTAATAATAATCCCACTGTAACACTTTCACAATAATCCCACTGTAACACTTTCATAATAATCCCACTGTAACACTTTAATGATAATCCCACTGTAACACTTTAATAATAATCCCACTGTAACACTTTCACAATAATCCCACTGTAACACTTTCATAATAATCCCACTGTAACGCTTTCGTGATAGTCCCACTGTAACACTTTAATAATAATCCCACTGTAACACTTTCACAATAATCCCACTGTAACACTTTCACAATAATCCCACTGTAACACTTTCATAATAGTCCCACTGTAACACTTTCATAATAATCCCACTGTAACACTTTCATAATAATCCCACTGGAACGCTCTCATAATAATCCCACTGTAACACTTTCATAATAATCCCACTGGAACGCTCTCATAATAATCCCACTGTAACACTTTCATAATAATCCCACTGTAACGCTTTCGTGATAGTCCCACTGTAACACTTTAATAATAATCCCACTGTAACACTTTCACAATAATCCCGCTGTAACACTTTCATAATAATCCCGCTGTAACACTTTCATAATAATCCCGCTGTAACACTTTCGTAATAATCCTACTGTAACGCTTGCGTAGCAATCTCACTGTGACACTTTCATTGACGACTTGCAACGGAGTGAGTCTGACTTCTTCTCCGGTAATTTTCAACTGCCTGTGCGAGCTCCTGTATTCGATTTCTAATTTTCGGGATGAACAACGTCACCTCCCCTAAAGTTCCGAAGCAAAATCCTGATAGGCTAAACGGCCTTTTACCTCACGATGGTAGAACAAATTCTTCACACGAGGGTACCGTTAACTAACCCTCATTCACAAACAATACTAACTTTCATATTTGGCATAGCATCTGACATCCTCATCGACAGTGGACAATAAAACCACTTCTGCCTAGCTTACCGAACAATGAACAAACTACCTTATTGGGAGGGGTTGTACTTTCGAAAGCTTTCAAGCAGACAAATCTGCCCCTTGTTTAATTATAGGTGAAGACTGCAAATTTATGGCATACCACGTTGTCGTTCGAATAGTAGGCGTCAGCGTGGTAAGACTTAAATATCTCCGTACCAGGTAGTGTCTGTCTACAAACTAAATCCTAGTCCTTCATGTGACAGCCGGTTACTTATATTGCTAGCTGTGTGAATTGGAAATACAATTAGGAAATGCACTTAAGGTCGCTAGACAGTCACCAGATAAAGGCCTGCCTGGAATTTCGAGTGCAAAAGAATCAAACACATATACTTTTCTAATTCTACCTCAAAATCTCCGGGCCGACATCTTGTTAGGTTACAGGGAAGTCTAGAACCAACTGAAAAAGAAAAAAGCTACATATCCTTATATTTTTGTTATATTTTTCAATATTGTAATATACTGGGCATCAGCCGATTTTGGTGGCTGAGTTAGGCCGAAGCGTAAATCACGTAAAACCTTTAATATCGTATCTACAAAATCTGTGTTTTGTTAATTTCGCTTTGGGGGGGGGGGGGAAACCCCGCCGCCCCCCCCCCCCGGGTTGCGCTAAAGGTCATGTGACCTGTTCCATTTCGTAATTGAATCTCAGCCATCTTGCCTGACTTCCTGGCTTTGAGGGCCGGTCTGTTGCACAGCCATATCTAACTATACACCTCACTTTGCAGAAAATAATGACATCAATTCATTCCTCGAAGAGTTCCAAACTCACCATGCCAGTGCAATTTGGGGTGCAAGTCCGTACGTGACATAGACCGTGAATTCACTGTAATTGCGTGCTCATGTTTGATAAATTATATTCTCGTGTTATTAGCATGCTTGTGATTCGGGATGGGCTCCGAGATCGGTGAGGAAAGAACTGGGCTTCTTCTTATTAACCGTACAAGGAAGTCGAGAAAGCGTTCGGAATTACTGCGCTGTGCACAGTGTTATTAAAAACTGAATTTCTTTTCTATCAGTTCCCTGTGCTGTAGCCCAGATGATTTCACGAATGTCATGCTGTGTCTGTGGATTGTTTTTGAAGACGCTGTATTTCAAACTTATCCGCGTGTGATAGTCACGTGACCCCATCAGCTGAACGAGCAGGCCACGAAGAACAACCAGTTATTTGGTCCCCAGAATAGTTACCTAACGTGGGCGTTGAATTATTGGCGGTATGGGTGGTTGCGCTGTCTTGTTAGAAGAACCTGTGTTTTTTCTCCACATTATGTAAGTTTTAAAAAATGGCGAGAGAATTTGTGTCTTGTAGCTTTCTGAATTTACTGTACCCGAAAGGAAGATGATTCAGATTATTCTTGTTGCAGTGACAGCTTACCATACTCCAACTGTGTCTTTTAACGCCACCTCGTGAAGCGTGTATTTGCCTGGGATTATTTGCTGAATAGTGTCTGTTACCTTGAGTGTTTACATGGTCGTTACAGTTACCTCATCTGTAGAGTAAGTTAGTAGTGGGTCGACTGTACCACTACACACTGGTCCCCAAAACCATTTACAAAACCGTACTCTTGCAACAGAGATTGTTGTGTAGATGCATCTGAACATGCTGCAGTATAATCGGTTGTTTTTTTTTCCTGAAAGAATTGCTTCGTGTTTGCCCTTACGTTTTTTCTGAAAAGGAACCTGTTCCAAATTGCTCGTCAGTTGTATTGTCTATTTAGAAGAAAATGAATCTGAATTATTAATTCGCTACAACACTTTTTACATAATTTCTTCCTTTTGTACGTTTCGACAAAAAAAACTATCCGTTTGGCACTGTATTTCATGCTTATGAAAAACAATTTACCTCTGTTGCTCACAGCTAATGGAATTGGACTGGTGTGCGAGTCCTGTCGATGTTGTTAGAGTAGCTCGTGCGTATGGGGACAGTTGGCGATCAGACTGCCGGAAGTGAGTCATGCGCAGCCGATAAGCTAGCTTGTCGCTAGCCCGGGATTCGCATTGAATGTTATTCTCTGTAAGTGCAAGCTTTTAAAGAATTATTAAGAGTAGCCAGGTTAATTTTATGAGTTGCTGTAATCGTTGCATTAGAGGCGATCGATTTCGACGGTGTATAATTAAAACACGACATACTGCAAGTAGGCTATTCTGTGAATGTGGTTGGGGACATAGAGCTTTATCAGTCTGCTGCAAGTAGTTGTACTGTTTATGTTATTTATATCGACAAAACGAAATTTTCTGACGAAGGTTCGTAGAAAATACTTGTGCCTGCCTATTGTAAGGGCTGAAGAACGCAGTACTCAATTTGTCCGATGTTTTTGAAGTATTTATAGGCCTACATGTTTCGTTTTATCGCGTGTTTATTCAATGTAAGTTTCAAGTGGTATTTTAAAGCGTTTGTGAATAACGTTGCAATTTAAATTGATTTGACTGACCAATGTCAAAGGTCTGAGTTTGGAAGTGACCAGTACAGTGAAACTACAAAGAGTTATTAACTATTAGACTATCAGATCTTAATTCGGACTCAGACAAGGTTATCACTTGAGTTTTATTACCCATTCGTTGAAAGAAACTCGCAAAGTAGTCATTACAAACTGCGTAATGCGAAAAATAGATGTTGGAAGTAGTACCTGTTGGAACTATGCAAAAAAGGGGCACTATCTAGCAATTCGATTTGCATACGGCACGAAACATTGCCTTTGCATAACAAGTACACTGTTTCGCTGAAGAACATTAAATCGGTTACGAACTAAGTGATTATTTACCGCATTATTTTTTGTTAAATGTAATTGATGGTGTTTGTTGTCAGTTATGTGTGATATTAATTTGGCCTATTGTTTTATTCTGCCCTGTTGATCTGTTAGTAGGTTTGAGCGAGGAATTACGTTGTGTTTTATGAAACTGCTGACGGCCAATTAAATCACTTTCATTTGGATTGTACTGCGTAGCATGCCGGACACTGCCTGCCCTGAGACAAATCAGTAATGTTCCCTCTAAGTTGCGCGGGTGCGCCGTCAATTGTCGCGCAGGTGGAATTTTCTTATTATTCTGTGCATATTACAGAACACTTATAAGTGCCGCGCAGTGTAAAAGTGTAAAAATTTTGTGCTCAGAGCAGTAGCAGGTCCGCGCAGCTATAAAAAAAATTAGAGAAAACGTTGCAAATGAGAGAAGCTTATATAGCGTCGGCGGTAGATGAATGAAATATGAACATGGAGAATTAGTGAAATGGTACTGAAAGGCGAAAACCGAAGTGTTCGGAGAAAAAACTGTCTCAGTGCCACGTGACCACCACAGTTCCCATGTCCACTTGCCAGGGTTTGAACCCGGGCCCCCGTGGTGAGATGCAGGCAACTAACCGCTGTAGCCTGGCATGACCGTTATTTTTCGCGATTAATTTCTGTCTTCGTTTACGTCTTGAAGTTATGAAAAGCTGCCGCAATGGAAATTTTGTCTGTCTGTCAGGGAGAATGCTGGGGGTGGGTGTGGATTTCTGATAGTTTGTGTAGGTCGATTTTGCTGTGTTGCTGAACAGCTCGTCATTGAAAGGCGTGAAAAGTGTGTGACCTACTCGAGTGTTATTTTGTATACAGCATTAGCCTTGGTATTAAGTGACGAAGCTAGGGGACGGACGATCCGGGTTTTGATTGCCGGCAGGGGGAAGAGATTTTGTCTTCTCCAGAAACGTTCGTACCCTCCCATTCAGTGAAAATCGTCTGATGCCACTTCTGACGTTGGCGATGGTGAGCTAGGAACCGTACGGCAAAGTCTGCACTGAATTCAGTTACAGTCCGAGACTTCGTACCGTTAGATATTGTCGTTGTTACCAACAAAGAGGCTAACCATGATCTGGAATATGGCCGTCCGCTATAATAATTACGCAGCTCTCCTTTCTGTATTTTCAGTTTTTAATGATGAACCACATGCTGAAGTACGTGTAATGCCAGTCTGCAGGAAGATAAAGTGACTAACCCAACGGCTACACGAGGGCGGTTCAATTAAGTTGTTTGGGGCGGGGGGGGGGGGGGGGCACCAAGACACCCGTCGGTCACAGTCATTAATAAGAAACCCATAATTGATTGTCGTATGAAATGCATGACTGAATGTTGTACGTGTTCTGTGTACGTGTTATTTCTTTGGTAATTTGTAAACACTGTATAAAGTGTAAATAATACAAAATTTTGTGTCGCAGTTTTTTGTTCGGCTTTATAAACTGTTGGATGACGGTGGTCATTTAACTTATCCAGGACTTAAAAATTACATAGTTCAGGTTATGGATACGCATGCAGTCGTCCATTCCGTAGGCCGTGCGTGATTTTATTGTTGAACGGTGTATAACGGAAAATGTTGGAAATTTTTCACACGACGGAGTTCTAAAATACCTGCGTTCGTTTTTTCTTTCGTAATTGTTATTGAAATACACCCTGAAAACTCAACAAATTGTGATATAAAGGGTACCAGAAATGTACAACACCACAAGACGTATATTTGTATTTATTTTAAGTAATCGATCCTGCATGTTCCGGCTAGCCGCCATCATCTGGGATCTTAAATTCTTTTACGAAAAAATATTAAAAACCATAAAGACGGTGATGTTAAAGATTAAAGCAGAATGCAAGCTTTAAAATACATGAAAGCCCTCAATTACACAGAAAGGTATGTAATATTTTTTTGGTATCTTTTATATCATTTACGCACGCACACGGTCATAATGTGTCGTAAAATCAACGGAAAAATATGACAATTCCCGTCTCTCAGCTACAGTTTCCACAGGGCCCTCTTATTTGTCCAATCTTTTACACTATAGCTGTTGAAGGAAACTTTGGTGTTACGGTTTCACTGAATATATATGTCATTAATTTGACAACTCCCGGGAAAGCAGCATGATAAAATAATAATCTAGAGGTAAATTTTTTTCTCTGCAGAGAAACACGGCTGCTCTGTTCGTCAGTGCATAGTGTTAGTTTACTTTTATTCTGTCCACTAAAGCGAAACTAAACCGTCTGAAACACTGAACAGTCTCAGGCAGCTTGGTGGAGTAAGCAGTAACACTGTGTGATCTATAGTCGTTTCAAAGTTCAGTTGGGACTACATACTTAGCACTGCTGCATGTATTCTAAACGGGCAGTCGCTACGCTGCCACAGTCAGTGTAAACACATCGGCTGTTCTGTGACATTCGAGATGTAATACACGAAAGCAGTAAGTTTCTCCGAAATATTGGGTGATTGTAACCGATCTATACGGAGTCGTATCCCAATTGACTGGGATCTACATCAGCATTGCTGTGGCAACCCCAAATCTTGGGTAAACTCAGTGTTTGCAGGACGGCAGCTACAGTGACCGCGTGCTGTGTCGTAAGTGGTCTAAACTGAACGTGTAATTCTTTCTTGCAGTGGTCGTCACATTAACACCATCGAAATCTTTCATTTCAGTGCCATTTATTGCTGTAATGTGGCGTTGCAGCTTAACAGAATTAGTAGTGATGCCATATGATCTTAACGGCATATTTTTTTCCCCGCTGGTAGTTGACACAGTAAAACAAACCAAGGCATGAATTTCAGTACTGTTTGTTGCTGCTGTCTAGTATTGAATGTGGGGTTTTCATGTGGTTTTCGTGGAAGCGAACAGCAAACTGAGAAGCTATTTGTATAATTGTTATTAACTTGTTGCAGTCAACATGCATTCAGTAGTTTAGTATGAGCACTATGAGTTTTGTACTGCAGTGGAACAGGTAAAGTTCACCCTAAAACAAGCTATAAGGGAGGAGTACTAGATGTATAGCTGTACTCTCGTTTGAACCTCGGCGCTAGTTGCGGGTGGGTGTTCACGTCCAAGCCCCAGCCGCTTTACCGCCGGTAAAGAAACCCGGTACCCATTGTACAGGAGGCTGAGTGGGCCCAAGGGCCGGTCTGGAGGGGTGCGAAAAATGTCGGCTCTTCCGGAATTCGTCCCCGGAATGTCCGGCCCGTTGCGAGTCGATATACCGAATTAAAATCCTGCTCGGAAAGTAATGAATAATAACTGTGGAATCACGAGCACAAATTGACCGGGTTTCAGACCGAGTAGTGTGTGTATTCGGAAGCTTGATATCGTTTAAGTGAAGTAAGGGAATCTCACACTTGTACACTGTAATATACAGCAGACCGCAGCGTTGTTTTTTGTGTTGTGCCATGAGTCTAAACGTGCGTTCCATGTCGGAGCAGAGATTATATCTTGTAAATAGCGAACGTCTAAGTAGCAGACTCGGAAGGTTTACGTATCGCTGTCAGTACGAATGGCCGCAGTTGGAAGCATTCATGATCAGTGTCACACGCATCACACCATCATAAAGTGCTTCCCTGAGATGCCCCGTCATGTTGTCTTGCTGTATTCTCCTTGATCTTATACATGCCCCCTCTCGTACAGAAATTATGTATGCATGTCTTGTTTCGCAGCACTAAAGAGATTATTTGGAGGCTTTTTTAATTTGCAGACGTGGGAATTTGCAGTTTTACTGAGAACTGCAGGTAATAAAGGTTCACATCAGTTTGCATCAGATTGCTGTGTTCACAGTTACGGGGTTATATCATGTGGCCTCCATAAATACGCCGTGGTCATATGGCAAAATAAAACCAACGAATGCACAATCAGTTTTTATCCAGTTTTTGTTCTGATTCTTCCCCAACATGTTTCGGCATATCTTCTGCACACTGAAAATTGTTTTATGTAACCGATATAATCTCCCTTGAGAATGGCAGAAATGCCGAAACATGTCGGGGAAGAATTAGAATACAAAACTGAATAAAAACTGAACATTGTACATTCGTTGGTTTTATTTTGCTAAACTATTATGTGCATGGAAATGAACATCATAACGCCGTGTTCATATTTCACAAATTTCCCGAAAACAGTGAATGGTATTCATTATTTAGATGCTTAAGGACTACGGTGATTTTCGTTGTGAGGGGCTGCATATTTAATTACCGTCTACTCTACACGTAACTTAGGGCAGAAAGTCGCTCTTTTGTTGTCGATGGGACACGGTCTGACTTGAGTATCACATTTTGCGGGGGCGTTGAAAGGTATTGACGGATACAACGAAACGTGTTAACAGTTTTACAAAATAGTGCAAGTTTTCTTTTTCACAGTGTCTTGGATGGTTACATTGAGTTTCTGCAGTGTAATCTTAAAGACGTTCGTTTGACGGTTTTGTCCCATTCTTGTGTTACGATGGTGGCGTGGTCCTAGTTTGAAAAGCCTGAGGTGAGAGCAAATCGTGTTTGTTTGGTTGGTGATATAGTTGCTGGCAATACGAAAGGGAACCTTTCTTATATCTTGTCCTGCCGGGCCGGGCCAAGATTAAATTCAAGTTGGACTGGTACCAAATTCTCTCCACAGCAGTAATCTTTCAGCTTGCAAGGTCGCTCGCTGGTCCTTCTAAAAATTAAACCTTCCAGTCATGAATGAAATAAGGTTGAGAAAAGAGGTTTAAGTAGCCATATACTGTCTTCTTTTCAGGCCTTAGGGTTCCTTCTACAGATTGTTACTAATCGTATTTCGCATATAGTGGCTTCGCTAAGGTGGTCAGTCCCATGTAGAATTCTTATCTGTAACAGTTTTATTATTGTGTTCCTGTAATACTTTTATAGCCTCATTAGTCCAGGAATGGAGACATGGGAGAGCATGAATGTCTAAAGAGTTGGCCTATTTATCCGTGACAAGAAGGCTGCTGTTTTTTCAGGTTAAACGGCCAAGACATGTGAGAATGGCCAGTCAAGTTGTGCCGATGAAAAAATGCTTGGAGCTGTATTTCCATGTCCTCACAAGTATTCGTGACGTTGTGCTTAATCTAGCACAGGGACATAGTAAAGTTTTAATTTTGACTTTAAAAAATCTGTTAGAATTCTGAGTGGCACCCGAAGGCGTCAGGAAGAGCGTTTTAGACCCCGACAGGAACTCTAAGAGTTTGCAAACTAAAACGCCATGGAATCGACGAAACGATGTGAAGAAGAGTGGAGAAATTGTAAGCACAGCTGAAGGACGTGAATCAAGTGAGAATCGAATTTATGTTTATGAAGACTCAGAATTTTGCCTTATCAGTTGTCTCAGAATAAATTAATTGCTGAGGCAAAGTTGTCGCAAAAATATAAAGTTGTCGTTAGTGCTGAAGCACCGCACCGTGAAGGGGTATGTGTGATGGGAGGCAAAGTTCCGTACGTTCTTAACTTTGGCACTTGATGGAGGTTAAGTCTTCAGCTTTACCCTTTGGTTGCCTTACCGCGGGGAAGAGTTCTCGGTTCCTCTTACGTAGAAGAATGGGCGGGTCCCAGAGCTGGTCTGATGGCGGTGGCAAGGAAAAAAATCCCTGCCGCTTGGAGTCGAACCCTTTTCGCCTGTCCAGTAACTCTGTTATTGTTACGATAGTTCTATTTATGACGCTGTATATGTAGTACGCGGTTCGAATCTTTAGGCTTTCGCAGCGGTATAGTTGAGGTCTCCGTTCTTCTTGTATGTGGACCCGCGTCACTGAGTGCCGTAGGGTGCGAGACAGTCTGATGGTCTCATCTTCAAGGGTCGAAATTTCCAAGAGGGTCATGATGTTTACTTCTCTGTAGTTTACGTTCCTTATGTGCCTGTATGGTTTTAGTGGGCACCAAATCGGGCGAGACTGAGGTGGTATCAGTCACCTTATTTATGGACGTTGGCCTGGAGAAAACAAATTAAATATCTGTGAATATATGTCAAGGACCTTCTGAGTGTATGTCAAACGTGAAGGAAGCTGATAGAAATTAATTTGCTTGTCCTCAGAACAAGACATGCTGTGTTCATGAAATCAAATTTGTTTCGTGTGTAGTTGTATTGTAGAGGTGTGCTGGCTGTGCTGGCATGCAGGTAGTTGCATGTTGAGGTGTTGTGAACCACGTAAATTGGAGGGAACCATGCGGGGTGAACGGATGTATCTGATCGTGTTAACAGGATTAGGCATCATACCGGTACCCGGATTTTGGCATAGAGTGTTGCTGTTGTTGTTGTTGAGGATTTATGATATATGTGAGTGTAGGACCGTGCGCAGATTGAAATCCATGTAGGTAAGTGCATCGGATGCTGCGTAAGGAGGTAAATCGGAACTTATATGCTCCTGCGATGTTGATATTTGAATTTAAAGTGTAATTTTTCATTTCGTAGGTAGGATGGTATCTGTCCCCTTTCCGAAAAGGTGTTAGTTGTATTCAACATCTTGCTTGTATGAATTAATTGAATACTAATTGCAGGTACCAAACCTTTTTTTGTGTGTGTTGAGGGGCTGATGTTTGGAAAAGCGAGTTGCTCCTGTGCACACCATGACGGCAGGTGGTGGGAGCGGAGGTGTAGCCCACGCTGGATTCGTTACCGGTTGTTTATGATCCATTGTAATTGTTTCATTTCTGTACCTGGTTCTCAAAAACCATCCCTCACTTTCAAGTTTTCCACGAAAACGTGTGCATATCTCATCGTCCCCATTTTTGTTACATGTTGTGCTTCTCTCATCTTAAATTTCTTGGCCCTAATGCACTCGACGAAGAGAACAAATTGTGAAGGTCCCTAGCTGTATGTTCTGGTGTTTCCATGTTCTGGTGCTTACACTGTCTTAGGAGCACAGGAGCACATGTTCTTCTCAGCATTCTGTCCTCGAGTACCCTCTGCCCGTTGTCCTCCGATTGGATGACAGACTTTATTTTCACACCAGTACTGCAGAACAGGTAATTGACATCGCAGTCTTATTTAGGCTTTGGTGGTGAACTGCAAGGTGAAAGAAGCTGTAAAATTGAGTATGGCCGTGTGTGTGAGATTTGAAGATTTTACGTTGACTAATTAAACTTCTGTGTTTTTATGGTTGATTAGCTGTGTGTTAGTATGGAATGAATCTCCAGTGTTTTTGACTGTCACTACTTCCAGCATCGGGAGGCTGATGAATTCATGATGATGGAGCCAGAGGCGTTCTTATTATGGAGGCCGAGGCATTGATGAATTCCCTGTTATAGAGATAGAGGCATTGATGAATTACTGATGGTTNGCATTGATGAATTCCCTGTTATAGAGATAGAGGCATTGATGAATTCCTGATGGTTGAGGTTGGATAGATGAATTCCTGAGAATGGACGCAGAGATTGTCCCCAGAATGCTGAGAATTCATTCTGTACCTTACACTGCTGATCTCCCGAGAAGACTTCGTTTTTCCTTCCTTGTCACTAGAGGAAAAATTCAGATGACAATTCGGAAACCCAGAAGGTTGTTACCTGGGAAACGGTAAAAGGGCAAGTAACAGGATTGAAGGCATGGCGGTATGAGATATGCACATTTTGCGTGTGTTATTGGATTACTTGAACCTGGCGATTTCGCTCTGTTCATCTTGGCTTTTATAGTCTCAGAGAGGCTCTTTTCCCACTTCCCAGGCTGTTTGTCGTGGCTGAAACTTCAATTGGCTTTTTTCCATATATCACGACATTTCCTTTCCACTTCGCCGCCCATTTATCATATTCATCGACACCGAAATATTCAAGTCGTCGAAATGCAGTATTCTGATCGATAAGATCAAGTATCGCTCCTCGGCCATGGGATCAGCAATGCTGGCATATGTTCTTCGTGATTTTACTCAGGTGTCCTGAGGAATTCTTGGATAATGTCATGGCCGCTTCCTGTTGCAGTTATCCTACCATTGAGCGACATATAATGTGTAGTGTTAATGCAGTTGGCAAGTAATCTGAGAGGCAGTGAAGAAGGTAGCCTGTTGGTTCGTTCACATAGACTTGAACCGCTCTTGCTTGCAGGGAACTGTAGTTGGCCATCTGGGCCCGCGCAGGTCATACAAAGGAAAGCAAACTGCGAAAGGAATGGCGAGTTTTAAAAGATGATTCATTCCAGGAGGAAAGTGACATTTCTGTAAATACAGGGCGTATTCGGGTTGAGTATAAATAAAATTGCCACTTTCTGCAGTTGTAAATAGAATTTATGAAGGATGTTCAGCTGAGCAAATGCATAGAACGTGATCAAGACGAACGCATTATATTTACCCGTAGGTGGAAGTGCTGTGGAATGGTCGATAGCAGAATGCCGCACCCAACCTTATAGCGATTGCAGAGTTACCGCATAAAATCTCAGTGACGCGAATATAAGTGAACTGTTTTCCACGTTAAAGAATCTAAACGTAAAACGGTTGTGATGAAACAGTAAATATGGCGATTAAATGAACTTCGCGTAGAACAGTGATTACACCCTTTGCCGTAAAAGCATTGCGAGTTGTTGCTGTACCATTCATGTCAGTGACACTGTTCTTTTAAGGGATCCCATATAGGCCTACAGCGTTTGGATCGCGTTCGTGAGAACTCAAAGCTAATTCGAAGGCTCAATTTCTCGTGATACGTTTCTGAAATTGCTGTTGGTCACTCTAAAAGGCTCTGATGACTGTCTAGCGAACGGATGACCCGTCCAGTTATCGCATACTGTAAATCTCGGGTCTTTCAGTTCGTCCACACTTTTCATATCTTGTACAACGGGATGGATTTTAATGAAATTCTGTCCACACTAAAATTGTTGAGCACGTTTGATTTCGTGGCTGGTGTTGCTCAAATAGTGGCATGTTGGGGAAAGAAAATGTGTCGACACACTTCCATTCCGCGCTCAGTTTAGGTTACACCTGAACTAAATTCGTTATCCAGAAGACGGGGGCAGCAAGCTCCTCCGAAACGCTTGACTAGAGTTATCGTACATTGTGTAAGAACCCAAGAGATAATTGTTTGAGGTTGTGGTTATTGTGGGTTGTACTTTACCTGAAGCTAAAATAGACGTAACTTTTCTTAATACTGCGTGTGTTATAATTGTCACGTCACACGAAACATAATATAATTCAGATCTACAGTATTTATTTGAAACACTTTCATATGGCATATATTTGAAGACGTAATTAGGAAAACGTACCCTCGATTATAGATACGCCACTGTCAAGTTCCTAGTGTTTAATGTTTATTTCTACCGCAAGGGTTCAGCACAGTATGTTTAAAAATTAACGTCAGTACTGTGGAAGAATGCATGTATAGCAAAATCGCAAAGTTATGGCACTCCGATGCGCGAGCAGCGTAACGTACGAGAGTATTGTGAATGGCAGGGCGGGCAGATGAGGGGCGGAGGATGTGAGTGCAGCGTGTCACCTTTCTTTCTAAAAGCATGCGTTTGTGTTCTTATGTTCTCATAATTTCTTGAGTCGGAGCCCGACAATAACGGAAGTATTCTACAACCATCTGCATGGTTTCCTATTTTAGACAGGGCCACAATGCAGTACCAGTATTCTAAGTAGGTCATTGTTTTTATCCGGCTAATAGCTGGCAACACGGAACGATCTCCACTCTGCAACGGCTTCTAACCGACTAACCTGACACCCCCCCCCTGGCACCGCCTGTGGACGGTACCAAGTGGAGAGACTAAAATCGATCGTTTGCGTGGTGCTATAACATTGCGCCCAGGCTCGACGTAGGTGGGAAACTGTATACACAGTGCTGTCTAGAGTATCCGAGGCCCGATTATTCGAGGTTCCGTTTCTTCCGAGCTGATGTGCTGTAGTAAAGGTAATTTCTATGTTGCGTGCAGAATTCAGTTGAGCATAGAGCAGCCAAAAGAGGCAACCCCGCCTGATGTTCTGCTTCCAAAAAGATGGTATGATTTTGCAGGAAAGAACCGATAATAATTTCAGGGGCAAACTGGCCTTAAAGCCCTTCGTTTGCGTCATAAATGACAGGGAAGGTTTTGATTTCTGAGGCCTACCCAGCGTCGTATTAGGTGGGTACCGGGGTTCTTTCCCGGGGTTAAAGAGGTCAGGGCGTGAAGTTAACCACTCACCTTCATCTAGTGCTGGGGTTAAGAATGAATGGAGCTATACCTCTGCTCCTCCTGTATGCCTTTCACTGCGTGGACAGGAAAAACTTTTTTATTTTTGTTATTTTACTGTTGAAGTCTGCTGTTGTGTACTTTGTTATTCAAATACATTGTTACACACACACACAGTACGTATTAACCTTTTAAAGCCTAGCGGTAACTTTACATATGATCAGGTTCAGCATTAAAAAATTCTACGTGGTGCCCACATTGCGTTTATGTGTTTTGTACGGATCTCAGAACAAACAGCAACTTTTGCCTTATAAAACATTAAGAGACTGGTTTTTATAACCGAAGTGGAGAGTGTTTACAGCGCGGTACGCACTGAGTCCTTACGTAAAACAGTTACGCTTCGTCTTTAAAGGGTTAATACAATGTGTATGTCATAACGTAATCGTTTGTTCTAAATTGTCGTCATCTGTGTGGTCCGAGGTTTTCGGTAATTCGAGGCAACCTCGGTGCCTGTCATCTGGACCTGTCGAGATGGTACCATACGAGTACTCCGTTAGAATATACTTAATTCGTTTTTGCTGTTAGCAAACACGTAGAAGTCGAACGAAAAATTAAATTGTGTAAGATACAAGTCCATTTACATTTGAACACTTGTTTCCCACCCCTTCTTCTGTCCCTTCACTGAAGTGTACCTGCATATTAGTGCATTTTCTCATGACCTTCTGTATAATGTGGAAGTAATACGTTGATACGTATCTCAGAGATGCGCCTCCCTTCCCCCAGTTCTCAAGAATTTGAATCAACGATGGTCATTACCATCGTTATTAGTCTCTAGTATGGGTACGGCGGTGAAGTGTTCGTCCTGCCGTCAGAATGGCCAACTGAACTGAGATTTGGACTGCCGCTGTACGGTTTGCTTCTGTAGGAGGGTGTTACCAAACGCGCACTGAATACTTCGTATTTCGTATTCACTGCCTACCGTTTAGTACGTAGGCCTGTCTGTGTATGCTTGGCTACAGACACGGAACACACAGGCCTGGTGTGTACTGTAAAAGCTAAAGGGGACCCCGTACAGGCCTAAGGCCCAAAGGGGAGTAGAGGTGTAGCTGTACTCTTCTGTTAGTCTTGGCGCTAGAAGGGGGTGGGCTGGTTAGCACCACGCCCCGGCCGCTTTATCCCCGGAAGATACTCGGTACCCATTGTACATGAGGCTGGGGTGGGCCCCAGGGCAGGTCTGGAAGGGTGCAGAAAATCTCGCCCCCACCGAGATTCGATCCCCGGGTCGTCCAGCTGTAGCGAGTCGCTATGCCGACTGCGCTATCCCGGGCGCCGGTGTGTACAGCACGTAACTCGACACTGACTTACGATTTGCATCACTAAAGACACATATGTGCGGAGTGTGGTGTGCAGTATGTGCGGCAAACTGCTCTTCCCGAAGGATAAGAAGTAGGCTGTGAGATTATCATGTGTCATTTTTTCTGTGAGTGCCCCAACCCCCGCCCCGCCCCTTCAGCTTTGTTCCATTTGGTCGATTTTCACGAACGGTTGTACGAAAGTCACGCCATTGGAGGTCATACACAGAATGGTACATGGCGTATACGTGAGCTGTATTTTAAGTATCTATTTTTATGGCGGTGGGTTAGTTGGTGTAGTGACAGGGATATGAGCTGGATAACGGGGTATCGGATTTTGATTCCCAGTGGGGGTAAAGAATCTTTGTCTTCTCCAAAGTGTCCAGATGAATTCCGGGGCCCACCCATGCACCCATTTAATGGGTGCCAGGGGCTGTTTCTTGGGCGGGGGAGGGGTAAATTAGCCGAGGTGTCAAGCTGACAACTCCCCTCAGCCTAGTGCCGGTAGTTAAGAATGCGTGGAGCCATACATTCTCTTGCCTATATGCCTTCATTGCGTAATGTGTAATTAAGCGCAGGGACTTTACTCTCATGGCGATGAGTAATTAACTGCTAGAGTCAGGCATGTAAGATCGCTGTGGAGGTGGAAATCCTGTGTGCTGTATTCTGTAAAAATCAGCAGGTAACAAACGTGGTTATGGTGCGATTGTTTGAGGCGATGTCCGACGATTTTGACATAGACAAACCTGCTCAAAAAGAAAACCTAATGTGGTGGTGGCGGTGGCGGTGGCGGCGGCGGCGGCGGCGGCAGTAGTGGTTTTTGTTGTTGTAAAGTATTTTCAAGGAATGAAAATCCGCGTTTGTGTGGAAGTCAGCAGTATGATCATTGGTGCACGTGTCCAGCATGCTGACCTAGCTTCTCAGTTACGTGTTGCACTGTAGCTTTAGTAGTCTGTGAAACAGGCTTATGACTTCCAGCCGGAACACCCCCATTATCTGCCAATAAATATATATGTTTAACGCGGGACTGCGTGAAGCGGGAACGTTTTCAGGTCACTTGGGATTTTGTTCTTAGCAGGTTTTACTGCGCTAGCTGGGAACTTTGTGGAACAAGAAGAGGGAGATGGAGGAAAGCTAAGAATAACCGAAACGACCTTCACAATAAAAATCATACGCAGTACATGCAGAACTGCTTCGTCGTGCTTTTTTTTTTCAGACAAGATGTTTTTATCATAGTTGAAGAGACGTTCGTTTAACTGCGCTCATTACGTCTTCCCTTGGCAGTTCAGTCAGATGTGGCTCCACACGATGAACGCTCGTTTAGATTGAATAGAGAGGTTGTCAGGATGTGATAGTAACATGACAGTAATTTGTTCCACTAAATATCAGCGTAGGTCTATGTGCTGTCGTGAAGTGTGTCAGCGTAATCCATATAGCTTAGGGCTTACTAGCGGGGAACCTGTAATGTTGTGTTGCATAATCATATGAAGTGTGTTTACAGCTGCCAAATACATCTCTGTAATAATGTTATTGACACATCATTACAACATTTTCGTCATTTGCACGTCATGCTGCGACCCAAACTAGGTCGTCCTCGGGCGAATCTTGTGTACGCAAGGATTGCTGGCTTCAATAATTGGGCAACATTTTGTTTAAATAAGTTATATTTGTGTATATGAATGAAGCTAATTAGTAAATTCAGATTCTAAACTTTTCTGGACATAGTTGCTTAATCTTGACATCGTATCCTGTGTTGCGTCTGTAGCTAAAGCCTATTCTTAGAATTTAATTTATTCTTTTTTTCTGTCTGTCTGTCTCTCGCTCGCTCGCTCTCTCTCTCTCTCTCTCATGTGGCGCTTCGGTCCGTATTCGGGCCATGGCCTCCTCCTACGGGGCTTCACGATCACACTCATTTTAGACACGCAATACTTGGTAGGACTCTCTGGACTAGTGATCAGCCCGACGCAGAGACCTCTACCTCACACACACAACACACACACACACGCATACACCAGAGACAGGCAGCCATGCCCCCGGTGGGATTCGAACCCACAATCCCAGCAAGCGAGCAGCCGCAGACCCACGCCTTAGACCGCGCAGCCACTGGGATCGACGAATTTAGTTTATATGGTTATGTACAGAGACAGGCGACGCTTTGAATTAAGATGATCAATTGAATGAATAATGTCAAGACACTTTTGGAATGTTAGTACAGTATATTGATCGCCGATCCCAGTGACCGCGCGGTCTAAGGCGTAGGTCTGCGGCCGAGCGCTTGCTGGGATAGTGGGTTCGAATCCCACCGGGGGCATGGGTGTTTGTCTCTTGTGAGCGTTTGTGTTGTCAGGTAGAGGTCTCTGCGACGGGCCGATCCCTCGTCCAGAGGAGTCCTACCGACTGTGGTGTGCTTGAGTGTGATCAGGTGAGATCACAAAAACCCCCGACACCTACTCTGAACAAGTAGGTAGAAGAGGGAAGGACTAAATGAAAAGTAAAAAATATATTGATCACTTAATTTTGTAATTAGTCTAGCATTGTTAAAATACGTTTTGACTGAAATACTAAGTTCTTAGTTTCCGTATGTATGCTTAAGAAGTCCGTGAAGAAGTACAGATGATCTAATTTCGGTAGCAGTGTGTAGGATCGGTGTCAGAAATGTTGTACTGTTGTGTTAATAGCGTTAGCAAGGTGTTGTACTGACGGTTAGAGACGAAATTCGATACTTGTTGGGAAGATGTGTTTTCCCTTATGTATGCGCATTGTCTATCAAACACAGACTATTTCTGTCTTTCTGTTTGAAATTAACTTGATTTTACATATCGACTAACATTCAGTTGTATCAAGTAACGTAAATTTTTATGGGGCGGTGGCTGTCTTTTGCTTATTCCGACTCACGCCGCATGAACTTTTCTTTATTTTTCTCTTTCCTTTTAACTATTGATGAAATGATTTTTTACTTTCGGATGCTACGACGCTCTGTAGTTCGGAGTCATTTATCCAGATACAGGCATTGAAGTCTGAAGCTTGTTCTTATGTATGTATGTCAGTAACCAGAGCTGGTAGTGGTTATGCGTAGGACCAGAAGATCAAAGCGGGCGCTGTTTATTGTGTCTCTGTTAATTGACTGCATTTCGGAGTGAAACAGATGGCGGTGATAAACGGCGCCGAAAGGTATGACTGCGTGGTTGCTGTTGCAATGAGTGTAGTTTCCTAATGCAGGCACACATGTGGACCATAACATTTGTAAGTCTGTTTGAGCTTACTGTGAAAGTGGATTGCAGACTGCTGTATGAGATTAAGTAACGTCTGTCCAGTTTGGTTTACAGGTAGAGAATGTTGGAACTGTGGTGACATTGCTGTATCAGTAGGTTTGTGCACAGTAATTTACAGGTGTTATTTCAGCGGGCTTCGAATTGGGTAATTCGTAATTACTGAGTTTCGCAGTCGACGTTATATAACAGGGTACATGTTGTATTGTAGTTACATGCACGAAGCGGAAAGGTGATTGACGTTGATGTAGTCGTATTGCTGATGTTGTACTGCTGTGCTCTGTTATTGCTTGACATGTATGATGTGTAGGTATGTTGTTGTTGAATGTGGAATGAGTTACATTCTTTTTGTAAGAACTTGAACTTATAAATTCTCACATAGGTTTGACCTCGATATTGTGGGTATGAGTTTCATGCTCTTCGGGAAAGATACCTTTTGCGCTTGAAGTGTAGCTGTAAATATGCGCATCTGAAATAACGGCAGGGGACTGTATTGACTGAGATACTGTGATTGGAACGTCGTCTCACCCACGACATTTTAAGTGGAGTAACCGTTGCCTCTTGTTGCTGGTGGTATTTGCGTAATGTCTTTGTCGTAACCAAGCACAATTAAGATTCTTTGTTTTCCTTATTGAGAGGGGAAGAGAGCTGGCATTTTACCTATTGATACGTTTAATTTCAGCTTTAAATGACGGTGTCTGTGTGGGGTTAAGTCAGTAAGTAACCAAGTTCTTGCTATGTTGGAAGAATTTCTGTAGGATTGTCTGTGCTGCCAAGGGCTTTTCTCTTACGATAATTTCTTATACCAAAGGCATGACAAATGTTTTAGCATCATTAACACGTTAAATACTGCGAGAAACAGCTGCTTATAACATGCCGTGATCATAATGTTACCAGAACTTGTTGCGGATGTTAATGTTGCATCCAGTGTGCCAGATGAGAATGTTTTCCTGTTTTAAGGTACCATCGTGTGATCTGTTTGGAGAAACTGACGAGGCTCGGGTACCCCTGTCGAGATACGAAGTGGATACCTCCAGATTACCTACAAGTCAGCCGTCTTACCGCTTGAAATAACGTGTTTGGGTCACGGAAAGGGTTTTCTTGACGTTAGAATTTCTGTGATTACTTGGCATGCGTTCCGGGATTCATAAAAATAGAATCATTCCTTCAGAGTTGTTAGACAAGCGCACACGCGGACGTTTGGTTTCACTTGAACTGTTGGTAAGCATTACGATTGGCCGAGGGCTTGCTCATTACGGTTAGGGAAAGAATAGTGTGAGTTCCATGTGTCGTCATTTGTCTATGTGAATGCAGTTGAGTTTTCATGCGACTGCCCCTGGGATTTATGGGTATAACATAATATTAAAAGATCTGTATGAGGCTTTCGCTGAAATGATTTCTACGTGACCTTTATAGGCTAGCATGCCTACCATACTTTGGTAAGAAATTACAGGCAGTTGCTTCTCAGTAAATCACCCAGGTTTTGCTTATGCAAAGATATTGTTCTGTACCAGACCGTACAAGTCATCTGTGTGCTGTAATTGTGCACATGAACGTTTAGTAACGACTTTCCTTATAACAGTAAGTTAGTCTTTAACTTAGACGTCGACTAAAATATAGCCTACGGTAGGGGTATCAAAGACACGGCCCGCGGGTCGCATGAGACTCGCAAGTTCACTACATTCGGCCTTCAAACTGATTTCGTTCTGATTGTAGCGTATGGCCTGTCAGAGCGTCATCGAAGGTTTTTTAATGTAAAAAAATTTAATTTTTTCGTGATAGGCTATAAAGGCTCAAAAGGTTTGCCATCCCTAGACGGTAATGTGCACCGTACATCAGCAAAGCGATGACAGCAATGTTCCGTCTAAGCTGCGCGGCCGCGCGGTAACTGAAATGCTCCAGCGCACACTAAATTGTTGCCGCGCAGCTGGAATTTTTCTGTTTTCATTTTAAATGTTATTGTTATGCATATTACAAAAGAACTTTTAAAGTACCGCGCAGTCGTCAGATCGTGTAAAAATTTTCTGCTCAGAGCAGCAGCAGGTCCGCACAGCTGTAAAAAATATTAGAGGGAACGGATGACAGTGAAGTAAAGCTTATATTTTAATAATTTTATATTTTCCATCCCGTGCATTATAACTCGATTTTTTACTATTAACCAACTAAAGCACATAATTGCCATAGCTTCACAACGAGTGGAGTGTTTTAAATGTTACTGCTCATCTATGACATTTGTGTGCATTTGTTGGTTAAGAGTAATAAAGTTCAGTGCCATAAGATATGTCGGTTTTATTGTTACAAGTATGAAATATTCTTCATAGTGTTTTTAATTTTAAACAAGATACTTAACCTGATTACTTAAAATGGCGTGCGGCCAGGCCTAATTTTCAGAATTATTCGTTCGGCCCGTTTACGATTAGAGTTTGAGATTCGTGGTATACTCATTGGCATGCCCTGAAAGCAAGGAATAACGGTAAATGTTTATTTCATTGCCAATCTGAAAGTTGGAAATGAAGCCTGAATGTTCGTGATGCGAGTACGATGTCTCATTCGAATTTCCTGGAAGACACCGTCATGTGCTACTTTCTAATACTGAGCTAAGGCGAAACAGTAGCTATTGCCTGAACGAGATCCGGGAGAGTTGTTATAGACAAACGCTCAAGAGCCGAACATTGGGCCTTGGGGATTTTTAGGCAGACTGTCTTTGATTTGATTTTGGGGAACTTCGTACTTGGTTTGGCCAGGTACTCGGGTTTCTTTGAATTATGTCGTGGAATAGTGTTCTTTGTAGCGGAGTCTGTGCCTGCTGACAATAGCGCCATGTTCCTTCCGACGTTTGAAACACCACATGCAAATTCAGCATTTGTTAAATATGTGCTTAAGAGGTCTCCTCATGCAGGGACACTATCAAGAGACTCCTCAGGCTAAGTGACGAAAGTCTGTAGCCTTATGCTTCATAGCGGCCTGAAGTTAGTGGCAGATAAGGTTTGGTAATATTTCCGTGTCTGGCGAAGCCGTTGTCGGATATATTCCTTATAATATTGTGGCTTCCCGAGTTATGACACAGCAAGGTCTGTTAGGAGGTTACCTACGTTTCTGAGGAAGATACTAGCTCAAAACTGAAACCGTTTTATTGTAACGATGGAGTATGTTACTCCAAAGCTTTAGTGTCTGCGTATCAGACTGCATGGTGCCATGATCCAGAAGAGCACAAGGTGTGAATTTTCAGGGCGGTTAAAATTCAAATTTTACATTCCCCTTGTTAATCAAGGCCACCGTCTTGTCGTATACTTCAGTTTTAGCGTGTATCGTGTGTGTACACAGCGATGGGCCATTATTTGACTTAGGGCTTGAGAATAAACGAGGCAGGTTTGTGTAAATAATGTAATGTTGACTGGGAGCCGTACTGAGAGGATAACTATTTCTGAATTGCGTCTTTGATAATTACATAACGATGTTGACATGTAATGCTGCATTAGGAATGTTGTCTTAGGTATTTCGTAGGCAGATGTGTAAAAATAAGATCCTTTAGCAGGGAATGTAAGTCTGAGGGGTCTGTGTCGTGGACAGGCTGGCAGAATTGACTTTCATTTGGTGTGGGATGTCTGTACAGGCCTTCTGCTTGCAAATTTTATTTTTCTTGGGATGAGCCGTTTATAAATCTTACTGTGTGTGGCGACAATAAACACTCCTCCTCTTCACGTTTCATTAAAGCACAACAAACGAAAAAAGGATGATTTAAATAAACGTGGTAGATGTTAATGGGGTACATATTTTAGGTAGTATTCATATAATAGGCCTTTATTTGCAACCTTTAAAGTAACGCTTACAGCGGGGTTTTTTTTAGATAAGGTTTTGAGGAATTTGGTGAAACCAGGTATGAGTGTGAAGTAAGTCTATTTTTGGACTTCATGGGGTATGTCTTTCCACTGTTTCTTAAAGCGTGCTTCTTGTTTTTCTTTTCCTTTGAGCCAATATGTTTGTAGCTGTATGAGTTGTATATGTTTTCAAATAATTAAGATCACACTGCCGAAACTGTATTGATGGTTTGCATTATTCTTTAATTGTCTTTTATAGCTGTATTCCTTAGTAGTTTGTAAGTTATTTGTGGTATAAAGAGCTCCTTCTGCTATCAGTAAATGGAAATTGGCTTTACCCACTAGTCTCACGGGAGCTTTGATTTACACACGCCGCAGGGGACTTCCTTAGAAGTCAAAGGTGAGAGCAGACGATTACTATAAATAATGCTTCAGGGCTCAAATGGCTTAAGAGGTGCAAGCCGCGTGTGTTGCATTAATGAGTAGCCTAATTAATTTGCTGTTTGTCTCTTAGTACATAAAACAATTTATACTCTCCCTTCAAGCCCTTTTTCGGCTTGAATGCCGGAGCCAGTTTAAGAGCAAGTGATTCATTCAGCTACCCGAGGTTTAGGGCGGGGATTCCCAATTACGGTACGCGTCTTGCCTACCGGCGGTGTTTTATGGAGAACGAACGGATCTTGTGTTTTGTTGCGGCAGCTTTATTCACTCAGGCTTAGACCATATATCTACACCCTTCGCGTGGCGTTGATGCTTTTCGTTTTAGGTAGCTTAACTGTCGCGAACTCTTAGTTAACAGTAGTTTGGTTGTAACTTATTTTATATGTTCATACTTGCGGAAACCATAGGCTTGTATGAAGCACCGTAATTCCATTTTTGAAACATTTTTTGTGCATATAATAAGGAGTTCGCGACATTCTGTCAGACTGCTGTCCACAAAAAGAGACGGCTGACTACGTACCCGCATGTGACATTCCTTTAATGGGGGCAGTTGTAGATAGACTAATGGGGAACACAACTTTTTGATTTAGGCCCTGCCAGAAATCTGGCACGTCTGTGGTCTTGGAATGTCAGTAGTGTTCGCACGTATTTGTAGTAAGTCTGGTTACAGCTGGTAATATAATTTCCATACGTTATATAGAAATGTGTATACAGCTGCCCTTGGACTGTGAAGATGGAAGTAGCAAGCTTCTCCGAGACGTCGGTCATTATTTGCCATTACATTTGACATCATATTCCGGGAGATCGACTGTGTCAGTACCGTTTTGAGAGCCCCATATCTGGCGTCGTATCCAGTCGAGCTTGCCATTTGGTAAGGAGGGCAAGGTGACCGTGCACAGGGCGTAACAGAATTTGTATCTCCTGTTGCTATATTCATGTAGTCGCTTGTATGGAGAAATGTGAGCACCAATGTGAGCAGTAATTATTGTATTAATATTAAAAAAATATAGCTACAACAAAGAAAACCAGAATTACAGGTAACAGTAGTGAGTGATGTAAAGATAAAATCCGGCACTGAAGACACACATTTAATAATAACCGACTATACTTTTCTGTTTTTATATAAAGCCTGACGGTAGCCGTTTTCGGCCGAAACATGGCTTATTCTTAACCGACTGTTGTTACGGAGTAAATATAGCTGTGCTTGGCCGTAATCTTATTAATGTAAAAACGCAAAGAGGTACCTTTTATTAGAAATGTAATCAGGGATGTTAACCACCTTCAGTGTCATAACTCAGAGGATCGTAGTGTGAGTGCCTGCCAGTGCAAAACCGCAGATCTTCGAAGCGTTAAGTTCTTCAGCAGAAAATGAACGAAATTTCGTATCGAATCCCAGAGCTGACTATTGAAATTGCGTTCGTTCGTTCGTTCGTTCGTTCACATTATTTGTCTCAGGGTATTAGCCAACCTGTGACTGATACGCTGAATGGCAGGAAGGCTACCCTGTGATATTCCGTAAAAGTTCAAGCTATCCCATTACAGGCCTGGACAGTCCCTTAGGGCTCCAGGATGTTGACTTCAGGCTCCCAGAACTCTTCAACAATCGGCACATGAAGGTGGCAACTTTGTCAACCCTACGCACCAGCCGCCTTTACCCCCCAGGAGATATCTCTGGTATTCATTTCTGTTAGAGGAAAAGTCGCAATATCGGGAACTGAACCCGCGCAGTGCCTCAACCAACTGCGTCACCGTGTACCTTACGACGTTTCGTACTTGACGTCAAATTCCTGTGTATCACGCGAAGTAAACATTTTACTTTATGCCTGGCTTTAAGCCAAGGCCCTAACGAAAGCTTCGAATTGGAGAGGCATTTTTTTTGCTTAAGTACGCATGCTGATTTTAATTACTTATCTTTGACAGGTATGGGACGGGTATGCGGTCCATGGTTCCAAAGTATTAGGTGTAGTTTAAAATATCGTTAGGTGTCTTTTTTATTTTATGTAGTTTACAGTCCCACATTCAGTGTGTGTGTGTGACGAATGGAGATCTGTTCTTCTGTTTTGTGTCATTTCATATGAAACAGTCTGATTTAATATATCTTACTAGTTTAATTACCATACTACTTAGAAACTGTGGCATAATCGAATCAGAAAAGCGTTGCGAAAATGGAAAACCGTAGCTGAAACATATGCGGCGAAGTGTGCGAACTATATAATACCGGTCTATTATCTACACGACGTGTATATCGTGCACGCATAAAGTGTAGGAACATTTGTGTAACTCTTGAGTGTTTCATTCCACAGACCACATCAAGAATGTCGATTCAGTTCAATAAGGGGTGCCGGATTAATGGTTTTGCTGTCGGTTGACTCTTAAGATATTGAATTCTGGCGTCACCGTATACGGGCCTCATATAAGGAAAAGGGCGGAAGAAAAGTTGCATGTGATCGGAAAGAAAACAAGTGAAAACTGCGTGTATTTCAGTCAAAGGCATGCGTTTGTGCTCTTACGTAGCTGCAATAACTTGCAACCTGCAGGTAAGTTGGAAAAATTTATTTGATTTTTATTACTGTACTGTGTGTAGTTCCATGATGACTGTAGCTGTGTAACGAATGGTGATGTGACTTTTAATTGGGAACTGTGGCGTTGTGCGTCACTCGGCCACTGCTTATGTGGAGAAGAGGCGACGTAGGGGGAAAAAAATTTAAACGCGGCACGTTCGCCGTGTCTCTGAAATAGCGAAACCAGTGATCGATATCTCGACTGAGAGATGCGAAAGCCAATAACTAAGAATGTTATTAAATTGCGAAGCCACGTTAGTGAAGATTAATGTTCCGTAAAGTTTTATTAAAGGGTTTCTGGGAAGAGTTTGCTCAGTTTGTAAGGTAATCGTAGGTTACCCACTAGCCTCTCTCTATGTAACCAGATGGTACGTAGGTGGAATCTGAAACGCCAGCGTGCACACATTGATTCAGGGTGGATGGTAGGCCATTAAAGTCTCTTGTTTTGTCTAATGGCCTACAGATTTTTATTGCTCTGTTGTTCGTTGACGTGTGAAAAAGGATGTTGAAGCAACATTGTACTGTGGCTGGCGTCCGTTGTTTTTAAGGACCCTCGAGATTCAAGCAGCTGTTTTCTAGAGGTCGCGAATACATAAGTTTTCCGCTTTTCAGGATACTTAAACAAACGTGATGCTGTATGTACATTTCGGACCCGGTGTGTTGAATAGTCGACGGTTATCTGCCGTGCAATAATATTACTGAAGTGTCTTATTGTCAATAATAATTTAACGTAGTATCTCCCCTCTGAATTTACAGGTTGAAGTGTGTAACTATACTGTTGAAAGTGTGATTGCAAATGCTGCTGCACGCACACACAGGTCACTGCGACGTGTTGTTTTTCTAATAAATGATTTCTTTCTGGCGCAACAGCCCAATTCTGGCCTAGGCCGCCTCAGTTTTGAGGCTTATAGTTCACACATAATCAGACACACACGCGGTGGGACTCCTCTGAACGAGTGATCAGCCCGTCACAGAGGCCGCTACCTACACAACACACTACAAACACAAGAGACGAACATCCATGTCCTCAGCGGGATTTGAACCTGCGACCCCAGCAAGCGAGCGGTTGCAGGCCCACGCCTTAGACCGCACAGCCACCGGGATCGGCATGTTATTAGAATATAATTTTTGTTTGGTATATTCTTAAAGAATGTCATCCGCATGTGGTGTTAACAAAAAATTACGTCAAAATCCGTCCAAATACAACTAAATTCTATTTGTTATGTAGAACTAGCCTGCATGTTTCGAGCCATCTCAGGTCATCCGCAGGTTCACTGTTGGTTAATTTTGATATAGGCCTAATCATCTTGGATGCATGTTTTAGAATACTATATGTAGTATAGTCGACTGTATGTGATATGAAAGGAAACGGGTTTGGCCTTTTTGTTGTATTGGTAACAATGCTATTTTGTCCCTGGTTAGTTACTCTGTTCTGATGTTAAAATAGCATCAAACATGGGATTACTTTGGTAAAGGGACCTGTTAGTTGTGTTTACGTGAATACATTCGTATGATTCACGTAAATTTATTGGAGGGCAGTACACTGCCGAAATATGTAACACACCTAAAATGAGAATGTATTGAGCAGCATGTATTTGACTATAAAATGAACGATGTTATCAGCAGTCTGATACTGTTTCAGTCTACGATGGGATTGTCAGGTTGTCATGTCGTTAGTTACTAAGCCACGAACGTAAACTTTAAAGCGTCCACCGTGCTGTGTATGCAGTAGTGGTATGAGGGCATAATGTAGGTTAATCCTGTTTTATGAGTAGTGGTAACGGTACTTTTTACAGCCGCTTAACAGGGGCTGGAGAAAGCGTCGAAATTCGTTCTAACGGATGCATGCCTCTTGATATTACATGGTTTTATTGAGGCTAAACTAAGAGGTTCTGGCCGAATACGTTCACTGATGTGACTCACTCGAGTCACTGCTTCCTGTTGTGCAGCAGTGCATGTGTTAACGGAATGTCGTGTAATAAGTGGGGCAGGCATATTTTGTCCGGTTCGAAGCTGCACTGGCGTATTCTTTATCCTGATTTCAATATCATTACTTTTCTTTGCTCTTCCGGCCTCATCAGAGAATACATGACAGGTACATTTGATACTGCTTCCAGTAACTGAAGACAGATGAGGAGGAGGAGGAGGAGGAGGAGGAGGATTGTTGCAAGAATATAACTTGAAGAGGCTCAGATTCATGCCCGGCACACCAGGAAAGTGATAAAAATACAACGTGTACGTTACTGAATGTGTCGTGCTCTGAGCTAAGATGATAAATACAACACGTGCAGTTCTCCCTGTTCGGAATTGGGATTCTTAAGCGCTTGGTGTATCTCCTCGAACGTGGAGATCGGCCCTCTGCTAATTTTGTACGTACACAATAACAACACAGACAAATGCGGTCCTGAATTTTACCTGTCTTAGACGCGCGGCTTCTGCATATTCATGGACGCACTGAAAGGCAGTAGAGCTTACTGGATTTTTTTGTACGGATTGCAGTTTTTATTTCATGGACGGATGAATTTTGTGCCCGTCATTTGCAACGCATTAATATCATTCCCGTAATTTTCCGTTTGTGAAACTAATCAGCTGGCCACATTGTGAAAATCCGCGGACCGAGAATTGCGACTGGTTTTAACGTGTTATTAGGGAGATCTATCTTGCGCATGATTCTAGCGTATTTGCCACGTTGTCTGCATTCGCCAAGAGGTCTCTGAAGTTTTTTTTTAAGAACTTCATATAAACGTTAATATAGTAACTACGGGCTGGACGGTTCGGGTTTCGAACCCCGGTGGGTCAATAGATTGTATTTTCCCCACACGCGTCCAGATCGCCCCTGGGGCCCGCCCAGCCTCCTGTACAGTGCGTACCGGGGTTTTTTCCCGCGGGTAAAGCGGCCGGAGCATGGAGTTCACCCACCCCCGCGCTCTGTGGCAGCATGGCACGTTATTGGTAGACCTTTTACCATTACCTTGCAGTCGGTGGGATTCAAACGCGAAATCTCGTTATAAGCGCCGCGCGGGAATGGCTTTCCTTATTAAGGTCTACGTGTTACACATCTTCGGAAGAATAATTCTCTTGCCATACGGAGCAACATGGTGTAATGGTAACGTTATGGGCTTGATTTTAGAGGTGCCCACCGGGATCCTGGTGCGGAACTGTGGGGACAGGGACTCAAACTTTCGTGAAATTCCTCCCTCCAGTTAAATTTTGGGACCATATCTTGATTGGGCCACCTTCGCTTCGTTTGAAATTCCTGTTTTCGTCCTTCTACTATGGATCGTCTGAAATACTGACACCTTCGAAATCCTAGTGCTAGTTTGATCATCCCTGCCATATACTATGCCGCGACTTACTAAAGTGGTTAAATTGCCACAGGCGATTAACCGTGGTGGAAAATTGTATTGACTTCCATGTCCCCCCCCCCCCCCCGCTTCACCGGCCCGCCCAACCCTGGTCCCCTCTTCCAACCAATATAACAGGTAGGCCGTGTTCGGCATAAACGCGTGTTAACTCGAGCCTTTGAAAAAGCTGGTGGTAGACAGAAGTCCTTCAGATTTTAACTTCCCTAGCTTCCTTTGAAGGCGGGATAAAGTACGAACCGTAGTAAAGGTATATGTAGGTCTTTAGACTCTTTTGTCACAATATACTTTACACTAGAGATTGTAATTGTGTTGGAAAATCGGTAGCTATTCATGGCAAAAATGTTGGGTCGTTTGTTTGTAGTAATTTGTTACAAACACTTTGTTGGTGTCATATCTCGTGGTTTATTGACGTTAAGATTCACGAAAAGGGACTGTACAGGTTTTGAGATGCAAAGTGACAAAGATAATCGTATGCAGATGCGCGGTGCTTCAAAAGCTGGTAACGCTTGTATGGAACTGTTGGATTTATACACTGTGTAGTCTAGGGTTTGTTCTGACACTTCGGTGGAACTTGCTGCTTCCATCTTCAGGCCAAGTTCCTCTGAAACGTTGGAACAAACGCATTGTACTACACCGTGTTAAAGAACCAGAATTGTGATACAAGTATTGCCTTGCGTGGTAGACCCTTTGGCTGAAAACACTAAGCTTCACGGCCGTGTCAGCCTCAGTCTGTGTGCACCTGGCTAGCAGTTGTGTAACTGCGATTTCGAGACGATAGTGCAGGATGGGCTCTTGTGAATGCGGTGATGAACCTTTCGGGTGCCATAAAATACGGGGGATTTCCTGATTAACTGAGGACCGTGTAGCTTCTCAAGAAGGCTCTGCTGCATGGAGTTAGTTAACGTCCATGGATATGCGTGTCTGAGCAGGCGACAGGTATTCACCTCTTCAGTAAATCTGCCGCCCTGGCAGGAAGGTTGCAGTAGGACCCCATTCTAACATACTTTATTTAAATCCGGTTAATATCCTAACAACCGTAAACTGCGTTGCTGCTGCAAAAAATGGAGTACAGTCCTAGAAAAAAAAAGGTGAAGCTATCTCATTACAGGCCTGGACCACCGGCCTTGAGGGCACTAGGAAGCTGACGCTCCCAGATTTCAAGACAGTTGGGACAGGAAGGTGGTAAGGTTGTCAGCTCACGCACCGGCCGCCTTTGACCTCTGAAAATATTCCTGATACTCATTTATGTTAGAGGCTGGGTCGACCCCAGGGCCACAGTGCGGTCGGAAGGATTACGTCAATGAAAAATTCCAGCAACACGATCGGGAATCGAACCCGCGACTTTCAGGCTTGCAGCACAGTGCCTCAACCAACTACGCGACCACGTGTCCCAGAGTACAGTTCTATAGGAGTTAATATTCGTCGCCTGACTGATCAAGAAATTTACCATCTTTTGTGGTGTCTGGAGTTTCATTACCGTGTTCACAAAGCCCGCCATTAGTGTTGTCCTCCGATCTTCAGCTGGGCCCCTTCACTTTGGCTTTTCTACTAAAATTTTCCTCCTCATGGCCTCTTTGCCGCTTCCCGTTACGGTTGTCCACGTTTTACTGTCATGCGTGATTTGTTGCGTATCTCTCACTTTCATCTCTAAATAGTTGTGTATTATTATTATTATTATTATTATTACTATTATTATTATTAAAAGCTTCACTGATTAGGATCAGTGTTTTGTCCCGAAAATGTCAGAGCAGGGATAAATAAAAAATTCATTTTCTTGACATCAGAATTGTGTACCAGCATTATGGGGCCGGGATAGCGTAGTCGGTATAGCGACTCTCTGCGGCTTGGAGGGTTGGGGGTTCGAACTACTATGGGTTCAAGAGTTTTTTTCTTCTCCATTTCCGTCCAGATCGGCCCTGAGGCCCACCCATCCTTCCGTGCATTGCATACTGGGTATCTTTTACGGGGTTAAGGAGGCCGTGGCGTGGTGTTGATTAGCCACCTTCATCTAGAGTCGAGATTGTCAGTCAAGCTATACCTCTACTCCCTTTTCTGTACCAGTCGTGGCATGTTACGGGACCACCTTGACGTTTACCTTTACCTTTACATTAATAACATAGATTTTTTGATTAGGATGTGCTTGACGGCGAAGTCGCCGTATGGAATTATATTTTAAATCCGCTAAAAACCGACGTCTCAATTGAAGAATTAAAATTTGTTAACATACGTGTGATAAAAGGCGTTAAATCGAAAGGGGTTCTGATTTGTTGATGTCTTACTGAACCGTTTTATAGTACATTTTCAGTTTTTAGCTGCTTGTTAGCTCTTCTAACACTCAAAAATGTCGTGAGAAAGTAGATAAGCCACAGGCTGCTGTCTGTTGAGGCCTGTGTTAACCTTCCTTCTCGTTGCCATGTTTCTAAGTTAAACAAATACTGACGGCACACATTAGGGAAGGTTTTGGAATACGAGATTTTAAACAAACAGTGTGGTTTGTGGACATAGGGGCCGAGGTATTAAATACTAGTGCACATATAGCGCCTCTTGGAGAGTGATATTTCCTCACTCATCACCAGCAGAATGTTTTAGAACGGTAGCTGCTATTTGGTTGTAGGGTGTTTGACTATTGTCGAAAGATGGGTCACCATTTGGAAGCCGCCTTCTGTTATGTTGACAAGTTTGTTGTGTTGTGACATCTACTGAGATTATTTAACGCCAGTAACGGGCTTGTGAAGAAAATGGTGGAGTGAATGGAGGGGAGAGAGAGCTCCATTTCTTCCCTTGCTGTGTAGTCCACCGGGATTTTGAACGTTACTTGGCTATTTCGAAACTTGTACAACAGCCACAAGACGTTACAAAATAGAATTGCCTTTTTGCTTCCGAGGTCTAGGGATTTAATCCTAGAGTGGGCACTATGCATAAGAGCTGGTCTTCTCGTTTCTTGTAGTTGGGGGCCAAGGGATCGAGTCGTAAACCATTCCTCAGGTTTCTGAGATTTTTACAGCTAATTAGTTTTTATGTTAAGGCGATTCATCTTAGGCGGTTAGCTGCCGGCCTCCCACCGCGGAGGCCCGGTTTCGATCCCGGGTCAGACCATGTGGGATTTGTGGTGGACAAAGTGGCGCTGGGACAGGTTTTTCGCCCAGTACTTCGGTTTTCCTCAGTTAGTTTCATTCAACCAGTGCTCCACTACTAGGAAAAGGAAAAAAAATAATCATCATCATCTTCATCATAGGTTTACACAAGAAGCCTTAAGGCTGCGGTGCGTCCGTAACGTCTGCTGCGGGGCGCTTCTCCACTAAAAAAAGTGATTCATTCTCGTTGTGTTTCATTTACTGTGACAGAAGCGTTTATTCTTATCGGCCTGTCGGATCTGTCAGTGATTGTTAGCACATCATGTCCACAGATCTGTATGAGCAGTTCGAATATGCGATGTTGCACTTTGTTGCAGCAAATATCTCGTTATCCCAGTGGCCGCGCCGTCTAAAGCGTAGGTCTGCGACCGAGCGCTTGCTGGGATCGTGGGTTCGAATCCCACCGGGGCCATGGATGTTTGTCTCCTGTACAGTGTTTGGGTTGTCAGGTAGAGGTCTCTGCGACGGGCCGATCCCTCGTCCAGAGTAGTCCTACCGACTGTGGTGTATGAGTGTGATCAAGTGAAAATGAACAACCTCGACACCTACTGTGAGTAGATGAGGCGAGGACTACGAAATATCTCGTTGTCTGTTCATAATCTGTGCCTGCTGTATCCTCATCACTGCAAGTTCAGGTTCAGGCATTTCATTCTCTTCTGTAAATTTTATTTTTATTTGTTATTGAAGGAAAGATAGATGGAATAATTGACGGGAAGACGAAGAAGAAGACGTAAGCGGCTACTGGATGACCTTAGGGAAAAGAGAAGACGCTGGAAATTGAAAGAGGAAGCACTAGAGCGCACTGTGTGGATAACTGGCTTTGGAAGAGGCTATGGACCTGTCATGAGAGACTGCAGAATGAATGAATGAATGAATGAATGAATGAATGAATGAATGAATGAATCTTGTATGTTTTCTTGCTGTATGCCAGTGATTATCAGCCATTTGGTTCTCGCGTCACACTTGGAAGTTGGAAGATGGTGTGTTATTCATATGAGGGAGTTACGTTTTACTTGTTTCCGAGATCTTCTATATAATTTGGTATTGTCCCAATTTTATCACTGCTTTGTCGTCAAGAATCTGTGATGTGTCTGTTCGAATTGACGTTGTGCTTACACGTTAGAATTGACCTTTCTTTAACCAGATGAAAGGTCAAGTTGTCCCTCTACGCGCCATAAAGGCGTGTGGGAGAATGGAGTGTAGCTGCACTCTTTCTTAACTTCGGCAGTAGATGGAGGTGAGTGGTCAACTTTAAGCGCTGGCGGAAGAGTCTGGGGGAAGAAGCATCGGTACCCCGTTGAATAGGAGGCTGGGAGGGCCCCAGAGCCGGTCTGGATACTTCGGAGAAGGGAAAAAATATCTTACCCCTTCCGGGATTCGAACCAGAGTTCCACGGTTTCCCAGCATGTTGTTTAGTGGCTGTTGCCGACTGCGCTATCCCGGCTGTTTTTCCCTTACTGTGGTATCTGTTGAAACTGGATCGCCATCAAGAAAAAGTTACAGTTTGGTGGCGTAAGGGCTATTGCCTTGTATGTCGACTCATTCTGTGTATACGCGTTCTTCTACTTGTCTGAGTGTCTGCTTTACCTGCCTGCTGCAACATTTTGGACAGCTGTTATGCTAATGCTTGTTATTCACCTGTAAACGATTCTTAGCGTGGTGTATTTTAATAGACGTAACATTGTGAACATCGGTCATCGACTGAGACAAAAATCTTACAATGGTTCGGAGAATGGTTGTCTCCGTCTTAAGGGAGAATCTACTCTGTGACCATCCACCAGTAATAGGCGACCTCTAAAGAAAGAGTAGGTGTCTCTCACTATTTAGTAATGGAGACCTTCTGTGTTTCTGGGGCCCACCACAATAGGTTGTCTGTCTCCCCTTTTCACCTGAAGACGGAGACGAACGTTTGTGTTTTTAACGTGGCACGATGGGCAGTGTCCAGAAAGCTGCTCACGTGTGTTTGATACTGTTGTTTGTGCTATCTTATGTCATTTATTTCAATTTCGGTCTTGAGCGCTCTCAAGATGGTAGGCCCACTGAATTTTGGAGTGGGATTTCAAGTTGGATTCTGGAATGTTTGCAGATTTTGGTAGGCCTTTGTGATCATAATGGTCAGCGGTGTAAACGGGCTACGTGCTTACCGTCCAGAGTACGGGGGGGGGGGGGGTCATAGCACGGTCGTTTGGAGGGTGCAAATATGCGTGTAGCAGAGTCGTTTTCTGAAATAGGTTTTGGCGTTCTTATCTCAGTGCGTCATTTTTATTCCATTTAATGGCTGTTCTGGTATTCACCTCTGTACATTTTAGACTCCTCGTATTTCATGTCCCTTTCCAAGACAGTGCCATAGTGTAGTACGAGTATTCTGTGAGGAGCAGTGTCTTTGTTCCGTTAATTGAGGGCAACACAGAACGATGTGCACCCTACACTTGTTTGTAACCAGCTAACTGGACACCGTTCTAATACCTACTGCGGACGAGTCCAAGTAGAGGGACTGAAGTCGGTTCTCTGCCCAGTGCTGTAGGATTGCGAACAGGCTGTAACAGTGAGTCGCGCGAAATATAAGAGGTACTTTACATGGCGTGACAGCTGTTGACAATTTATATTTACGCGTCGTAGATGTTAATATGGTGAGACGAAGGTGTGTCATCACGTAAGCATACTGACTTGTCATTTGACTTGGGACAACCGCGAGGAAGTCCGAGATTTTTTTGTACCAGGACTGAATTCCAATCGATTTCATGCCGCATTCGATGTAAGAGCTGTAACGTCAATTCGCTTACTGATGCGGATACTTGTACAGTGTTCGGTCAGTAAGTTACGTTACTTGTTATTCACGGGTTTAACTACGTGCTCTGTTCAGATGAAGGTAGGAAATTTGGATGCTTTATTTCTGGGAACTTGTGTTTTGTTTCGCAGAATGTAAATTGTAAATAAATCTAAGTCCAAGTGTTCATTACCGCGTCTTGTGTGAGGTATAGTGTCATCGTGTTAGACTCTTCTAGGTCCCCGAGATGTGGCAATCAAATAACCGGACTGATGCTTTGTGCTGAAACTGACAACACCTGTGATTGGCGTGTAGCCTGTTGGATGACGTGACTACATGATTCAGCAGCTTTGTCTCAAACAGCCTTTGGGATTCAGTTTAGTTTACAGTTTGCGTTAATGTTATATTGATGCGGTGTTTGTGTGTTTTAGGTTTTGTCGTACAACCCAAAAACAAAACACCACTTTCAGTGGGAAAATACAGAATGTTTGGTATCGTAACGAAACGCGGCTCTCAAAATCGGAGGTCAAAAGGATCGTGTTCGTATAAATGTACTAAACCTTTGATCGGACAAGTGGACTTCTGCCTCATCACAGTGTGTCTTTCCACATAGCATTTTCTGCAAAGTGCTCTTTTGTTCCCAGATGGAAAAAGGGCGTTGGAACATCCTTTGAAATCGCCTCATTTACCCTACTGTGATTTTTCTTGTTCGCCAAACTAAACGTGTCCTCGAAAGAGCTCCATTCTTCATTGCTTGAAAACATTTCAGAGCAGTGAGCAGCCAGTAAATTGCCTGAAGTACTTCGTAGTCACACGGCGGACACTACTTCAGGCTGTGTTCCGAGCATGATAAGGACCTTGGAGATTTTGAAGGTGACCGCACTCAATAATAGTTAATCACAGTGTTTGTTTGTGCGCGTGTTTGTAGTCTTTTGTATTTGTTTTACAGGACCAGTGCGGCTGTTTAATTTGTAGAGCACGTTGGAGGTGGAGGTCAGGTACAGGGAGATCAATTGAAAATCGAGTTCAGACGCGTGGCAAGCTTATCGGCCTTACTTTTCCCCATTTAATGTACTGTATATGTAACATATAACTTAGGGCATGTTGGATGAGGTGTTGCAAGTGACCTCCTTCAACTTTCAGGTACCTACTAACAAGGAGTTCCGGCCAGAACTCATGTCTGCTTTCCTGTTGCCGGCGTCCAACACTGTAGATTAATGTTAATTAATTATTGTAAAATATTTGAGTTAAATAAACCAGTAAGCTTCAGAGATGCTGTATAAATAAAGACGTACATTAAAACGTTATTAAACTTATGTCAGGTAACGTAAGTAATCCAGCAGCAATATGCAATTTAGTTTGGTCTCGTACGTAGATGGTCAGAGGGTCGAGTCCTTGAGTGAGATGTCTTTCATTGCTCAGGATAGCAGGTGTGCTATTATATATATATATATATATAAACAACCTGAAATGTGGCGCACCAATGCGGATCATCCTGTATACGCTCAGCATGTTTACGTCTAAGTGCCTTACTGACAGGTTAACACAAATTTGTTGCATTAATATGTGTACCTGTAATTAAGATGGCAGTGTATTGCCTATGGGGAAAGAAGGAAAAAAATGTAGTAAGGAAAGAGTGTGCAGACTTCAAGGCTTTTATGGCGGGTATTTTTCAGTTGATTGTGATGCCGACGTTTCAGATGCATGTTTCCTAGGTATACGTGAGGTATTATATAAATAAATTTTAAATGCAAGGAATTTAGCAGTTAAATCGTAAAAAATCAGACGTGCGGGGAAGCAGTTCTCCTTTCATTCATAGATTTTTTGTGTACAAATTTAGGAATTTATTTGATCGAAAGAGATTGGGTATCAGCTCAAAATAAAGGTCAGTGAACCACCATTGTCAGTCAGCGTCTGTCTGGACGTAATTCTGTCACCCTGGAAATGGAAGCAGCATGTTTCTTCCAGCCGTCGATTTTAACACACGATCCTACATCATGTCAAAAGCCAGAATACGGTCATCTGATAATAGTGATGCTGTTAAGGTATTAAGGCTGTTGTGCGTCTAGTCAAGCGTGAGTTCGCTGGCCCGTAAGTGCAGTCATATTTTTGCGTTGGACAAGGCTTCAGGATTTATTTGTCAGTCTGTAGTAGCCGTAATGTGGGGCCAGCGTAAGGCGTAATCAGAACTGTTGTAGTTCATCGTGCGTGTCATATTAATAGGCCTGCACTGTCGCTTTTCGTTTTTTAATTGTTTTTATGCAGTTCCGGAGTTTATCGTTCGTGTGTCTTGAAGCTATGGGAGACTTAACGGTGGAAACGCAGGAATAAAAGATAAAAAGCAAAGTCCGCGAAATAATGGAAATGATGGAGTTGGAAGAATGAGGTGGATGAGGAAAGGGCTGACCTGCGAAGTCGGGGTGGGGGGTTAGCAGCCGGTGAACATTGATCGACAGAACTATGGAAACCTGACCTCAGCAATCCGCCCATACACTCATTCGCTCAGAAATGAGACGTAAAATACTGCGCTAGACGCAATGTCTGTTCTCGCATAATGAAGCGTGTATTCTGGACGGAGTTTGCTTCTGTTCAAGGACTGTATAGCTGTTTGTAAAAAGTTCTTTGCTTATTGAACACATAATGGGGAGGGCGTTGCTGTCCAGCTTTCCGTCCAAACATTTCTTTCGTAGTAGATGGCGTTTTATGCTGTGGATCCACACAGATAGTTGTCCAGGGAATGTGGCTGTGATTTGTACGATGTTGTCCAGTATAATTCGTACTTACGGATAGTCGGGTTCAACTTAAGGGGTTTCAAGATTAGCTCAGTGTGGAGAACAGCGGTGGAGGTACCTGCATGACAGAAAATGCGAACCTTACTGAGAATTGAAGCGTTATTTTATATTGATATTATGACTGTATCGAACTACAAGGACGATTTGTGTCTGATTGCGGTGTGGTGCAGGTAGTGTGACTAACTTTGCAAGAATGGTTTTGTATATGAAAACTTGGGTGTACCTGTGAGAATGGAATTACGGCCATTACGGTATGCACATCGCAGTGGACCTACACCCGTTCATTGGATTCGGCGCTTTTTTCCTGTCACGTTGACCCTTGAGCTGCTGAAACAGCCGCTATACTGCCCTCTACGGATTTTACTGAAGTCAGTATTAACGATGTGTTGACAGTCCAATCGGATTATGTACTTTTGTATTTTTTATACGCGATTCGGGAGTTTTTCCTTTGCCTGTGTCTTCGTTAGGCTTATTTTGAATTTGCTACGGTATATTGCTCAGTTTGATGTGCAATGTTAAACTTCACGAACAGAAATCTTTGCAGATGGATCCAGAAACCGTGGGTTTTGAATTTGATGTCGCATAAAGATGCCCAGTAGAAATAAGCATGTACTAAAATAAGTGGCGGTGTTTTAATGCCTTATAATAATGCAGGACAGACTCATGATGGAGATAGGGGGCGAAGTTTCGCTGGTTCTGTATAGAAGCGACATCTACAAGTCGGAATTAACGTGCAGCCAGGAAGAAGTTACGAACAGAATAAGTTCTGGGAATGCCATCTGCCATTCAGTTTAGAATCTTTGGTCTTCCTATTTCTCATATATAAGTGTACAGATACCCTTTAAAGACGAAGCGTATCTGTTTTATATAAGGACTCAGTGCGTACCGCGCTCTAAACACTCTCCACTTCGGTTATAAAAACCAATTTCTTAATGTTTTATAAGGCAAAAGTTGCTGTTTGTTCTGAGATCCGTACAAAACACATAAACGCAATGTGGGCACCACGTAGAATTTTTTAATGTTAAACCTGGTCCTATGTAAAGTTACCGCTAGGCTTTAAAAGGTTAACCTACGCACTGTCATACTACGGTCTGACTGTCGTTGTGAAACTTGTTTGCTTGCTTTAAGGGAAGTAGGTCTGTGGAATGGTGTTCCAGTACTCAGTGCCGGGCAGAATATACCTAAGAGACAGGAAGTCACAGGGAGGATGGAAAAAATTACATAATGAGGAGGTACATAAATGACACGTCATCAAATAAATTAGATGGGTGGAACGTGTAGACCCATGTTGGCAGACATCAAGGAGATTGGTGTTGTATACAAAATTTTGTTGGGAAACGTGAGGAGAATTCAGTGGGCAAATGTAAATATATTCGAGATGATAATATTCAACTGAATCGTAAATAAACATTATGTGAATTGTGAAGTGAATTCGGCTGGCTTAGGGTAGGTTCTAGCGGAAATAAACATTTGAGACCGATAATAACTTGATGAATATCTTCACGAATGCGGTGTGCATCGTCGTCTCATGGACTCAGCTCCGTCGGCTTATAAAAGTACAGCTTCGCAGCTAACTGGGGGGTAAATGTTACGTCAGAAGTATTACCCCTCCCCGTATGGAGCATATTGGACGTGATTGTACAGCTGCAAACATTTCAGATGTTGCCTCACCTTGACTCTCAGGTCTTGTGTACTGCCATTGGAGTGCCGTTTGCTGCCAGTTTGTGTGAGAATGGTTTTGATGATGGCCAATTTGAACGTGCTGGAAAATAAAATAATTGAACTTATTCTTCTGGAATTTAACCTTGTGTGCCCTGTTCGTAGCACATGAAGCCAAGCCATCCCGACCCACTTTATGGTACGTGTTTGTTCTGCGCAAAAGACTTGGGGGGGGGGGAGGGGGGGATCGCGGACGTGTGCGCTATGAGTGACATGTTATGACCTCTTGAACCTCTTGACCCAAAACAGGGTAAAATGCATCACGTCTCCGTCGCCAGGAATACCCATTCGTTTTTCACTGGCTAGTATGGTTTTCTTGTTCCAGTGTGGTTTTTGTTCTCGTTGGCTTTCTTAGAAAAGCTACTTTGTGATGTTTGTGCATTAATTTTCCTCACTTTCCTAGAATCTCCATCTCCTTCCTGTGCCCCAAAACATCATTGCGTCTGATTTCTGTATTTTCCACCATGATATTAAAATATGATACGTGCGTACAACTGGCGTGTCAGACGTGCAGATGGTGTTCTGAAAATTACTATGCGTTCTGAATGCCGTATTAATCCTAGGAGTACTACCTGCTTAGCCATCCCTGTGGGGTAACAGAGTCCTTGAGGCAGTGATTGTCACTCGGCTGTTCAAGAAACTTTAACTTGTAACTTTATTGTAACTAGAACTTGTAACTTTATTGCACTGTTCATTGCAACCCTCCACTGGATCTTGTCATGAAATAAATGTATATAGTTCATGTCCGTACACTCCGTTTCTTTAAGATTAATTTTTAGGCGCGTTTGCACAAACAGCGAAAAACGCCTATTAGTTTCATGTCTGTTCGTCTGTCTGTCCGCGTGTGTCATTGCGGTTCCCACTGGGCGGAATTTTGTGAAATTTGATATTGGGGACTTTACGAAAATCCTCAAGAAATTCCAGAGTTGGTTAAAATCGGACAACAGTATCGGGCACTTTGCATGAATGCCTAAGCACGTGTCTTTTGTTGACAGGAGTACGAACTATTTCTTGCGTTTGCATGGCAACACTTAACGGTTTTATATTTTTGACAGCCACACGTAGGTCAACAACAATACAATGGGTACACATTGTTGCATTTCGATTGCAACAGTGTTACGCGAACGCACTACGATGTCACGTTACACCTGCATTGCTAGTGTTGTTATACTATGTTCTTATCTGTGTCAGTGTCTGTCAAGTGGTCTCTTCCGAATAGAAGATACGAGTACCGTATCTTCCCTGCATGGTGATTTTCCCACGCATCTTACCTCCGTAATTTCGCCACAGGAAGAGTATGTGGTGAAGTGTTCACATCGTGAAACTCCTCACTGTGTAAGTCTCACCATCTTCCTGTTACCCCTTCTGTCTTAGGTCAAAATATTATTCTTACCACCGTTTTCTCAAACACCCGTTTTTGTGTTATTCTGGCAATGCTAAGCAGCGATTGTCGTTGGCACTTCTGAGGCTGAGAGGCAAAACAGAGTAACAAATTATCTTCTGGATATTGACACCAGATTTTGTCAGTTCTGGTACGTTTTTTGAAGAGATTCTTCCCCATAACAAATCTGGGATTTCGGAGAGAGTTAACATTGACGCTTCTCGGTACAAAAGACGACATGCAGAACGTATTTCAGAAATAATGTCGTCTTCGTTAAATATGTTTCTAATTTAGCAGTACCGGTAGAAATGTCCACTGCCACGTTTAGGCATTTTATTGTACTGTGGGATTATTGCGGAGGTTGCTTTGTTGTTTTCAGACATTTAGGCTGTTACTGTCGTGACGACTCTGTTGGTGATGCAAGCAGTGACCTTCTTGCAAATCTTACGGTTTCCATCCAGTTCTAGTTCCCCATATCTGTGACACTGTTAGGCTAAGTGACAGTTTAGTTTCGGTATCGATGAAACTATTTCACGTAAGGAACTTACAAACGTTTGTGGTTGCACAGGATTTTCGCCCAAAGCTTGGAGATTCTATTTTTAGGCACGCGCCTTAAGTTCTGTTACTCCCTCCCTTCCTATTTGAGGTCTGCAAACAGTCTAAGGAAATAGGAGAGTCGCAGAGAAAGAAAGTTCCTCCTATGTAAATAACATAACACTGTGGTCCTGTATTACTAAAATGTAACGAGACACAGAAGTAACGAGAACAATGTATAGATGAAAAATGGTTACATATACATGAATAAGTAGCTTACAGGAAAATAATCAGTTGTAATAAGACCACAGAATTAAAAAATTTAGGTAAATATTCATACAAGTAAAAGGCAAGGGGGAAAATGAAGTGTCAAAAACCGATGCAAGGTCTGGATGAAATGAGAGAGAGGGCATTGCAAATAGACATATATTTGCACTTACATATAAACTTTGATGTGATTAGCTCCTGGCAGAACATAGTAATTAATTTAGATAAATTGTAGCCATTGGCATTGAAAGTAGTGGACGTGCATTGGTATTACGAGTTACATCCAAAGATGTAAACGAAAATTAAGTAATAAAGTGGAATTTAGTACAAGGAAATTTTTTTGTGGGTATTAATCTGAAACATACCATTATGCCATTGAACGTTGTAGCATATAATCTTCCGGAGGTGTGAAGTAAGTGTAAGTTCTTTGCCACTTCACATCACATTTATTTTCTGTAGTTTTCTGTTTGCCTGTGTTTGGCGCGATGCTTCGTGCAACACAAAGGAACTGAAGTACAGAGTACCTATTCCTGGACACAGGATGGTAGGATCTGTGTTATCTCAACATAGCTTTTGTGCATGTAATTATATTTCACTGATTTTTAGTTCTTTTTCAGTATCTGTGTGTGTGTGTGTGTGGGGGGGGGGGGGGTTCTAATTGGCCGCGATCCTTGTCACTTCATATTGTAGCAGGAACAAAATTGTGGAAAACAGAAAGTCGATAGGTTTCTTGTGAAATTGTGGTTTCTTAGTCATGCATCGTAACATGTCGTGACAGAGGTTATTTGAAGTTCCTTCTGAGTTAATGTGGAAGTCACCAAATTTATTACTCGTCTTTAGCAGCCGTGGAACGTTCGTGTTAGTCGTCGAGAACTAACTTCACGTGTTGCACTTTAGTCTGTGACGGATCAGCCGAAGCTAATAAGTCGCAGACATCAAGCACTCGTGATTATACACTTCTTGAAGACTGATTAACTGACTGCGTAAATCATGTTTCTCGTTCGTCCTCCAGCGTTGATGGTTGAGTCTGCTGTTAACATCTCTTCGCCGCAAAAAGCAATTTGCTACGAACTTGCCAGTTACGTTATTCTTTCAAGACCACAATAATGAAGTTTATTTATAGAGTTTAACCGGTAGTTTCCAGTGTCGATTAAATGAAGAAGTAATTAAACATATGCGTAATTGATCGGACAGTTATGTTATTAATCGCGGTAGCCCTGAGAGTTATTTTTTGTGTGTAAGAATAAAGCTGATAGCGTTCCTTGATGTCCGTCAGAGTGATGAGTGGTTACACTCAAGGAAACACGACATGGGCAGGTAAGCATTTGGAAATTATCGCTGGAGCCTTGTTTTTTCTCTTTTGGATTATCTAATTGTCGCCTGGAGGTTCCTTACATATCCAGCTGCCTTAAATTCAACGACGTGTTATGTATCTGTATGTTGTGTTACTCCAAGGTCTTCAAGTAAGACGAGAGAGTGAGTTAGCGATCTTATCTTCCATAAGACAGCATATGATTGATTCTCTACCTGACTCTTACCTAATTGCAGTTAATACGTTGTCACGCAATGCATAAGTGGCATTAGTCTAATATTTTGGAGAGTGACAGCAATCCAAATCGTCCCGGGATAATTAAGGCGCGTGTTGCGACATAGCATATGTAAGTAGAATACGCCTTTACGTTGCTTCATAATTGGAACTGGAGTAGAACAGAGTTTTCGTTAATGAGGACTGGTTGCATGAAGGAAAAGTGCACTTAGTGGTAGCAGAAGGTTGACTGACGACGAGGACTTTGTTGCGAGAGTTGTGTCGTGATCGCCTTGAGTATTGCGTAACAGTAACCGGCCTTGGTCTTTGAAGGTTGCAGATCGAGCCTTGCATAGATCGCTGACCGCTGACCGCCGAGTCTCATTTATTTGTACTGGAGCCTTGAAAAAGGTTTATGCCTTTCGATGTGTTTCGTCTCAATTAATTCTGTAACTCTGAACCTTTTAAACAGTATGCAGTTTTCTTGGACGTAAAATCGGTCTGTCGCAAGTCGACAAAGCTTTGTTTATTGCGTATTTATGTACGTTGTATGAAGTTTGTAGGTTACGTAGCGTCGAATATGAGACGTTTGTATCGTTTTGTTTCATTTAGCAGTCCTTACTTCTTCTGCCTACTCACAGCAGGTGTCGAGGTTGTTTATTTTCACTTGATCACACTCAGACACACACCACAGTCGGTAGGACTCCTCTGGACGAGGGATCGGCCCGTCGCAGAGACCTCTACCTGACAACACAAACACTCACAAGAGACAAACATCCATGCCGCCATTGGGATTCGAACCCACGATCCCAGGGGGCGCTCGGCCGGAGACCTACGCCTTTGACCGCGCCGCCACTGGGGATCGGCTGAGACGTTTGTTGGTGGGGGAAATGCTCTTCAGAAACGACTGCTTGGTGGTCTTTGAAAGGAGGTGAGACGAAAACAATATGTGCATTACAGGCAACATGTTGTGAGGGTGTGGGAGGTGTGCAGAACTACCAGTGTTGAAGCTTTGGCTTTTATTACCGCAGTGTTAGGCGTAGTCGAGTTCCAGATTATCTTTCTTCCCAGAAGACCTGTGGAGTAAGTTCGTGCTACTTTTTGTCCCCGGTAGAACGCTCACTATCGTGTAATGAACTTGATAATACGTTATTTGCTCTCTGAAGACAATTGTTAAATTTTCCGTGTCATGAGGAAGAGTCGTTTACGAAGAATGTTAAAAGCATTCTGATTTGACATTGCAGGAGATTAAGAGCTATTCTTCTGTCGTCTGCTTTTAATGGCATCCAATATTTGAAGGTTATTATACTTATGTGACGTCATATCTCAGTGAGCAACACACAACATGGAATGCCATTGGCAATTTTTATGGCGCAGAGTGTAGGAAGGACTTCTTTTTTTTAAAAAAATGTTACATATAAACGTCTCCATCGTTGTGTGGTGTAAGCGCATGATAAAGGTGGAGGGAGGGAATCAATGAATAATACATAGGAAAAGTTACATTATTGTACGGCCCTTACTGTGACATACTGCATGTTTTGTCATTGTAGGAACAAGATGTTGAATAATGTTTATCTTGCTGCTTTCTGTTGTTAGGTGGGGTGTAGCCGCATTTAAATTTCTGTTGGAGAATGTAGCATGTTCTGGTGTGTCCTAGGGACTAATGAACCCAGACCGACAGCTGAGAGTGTTTGAATCTGAAGCCCATTTTCCGTACTCATGCCACCATTTCAATGCGAGATTGATTTTGAAGCTTCATCGGAGGAAGCTGGTGCTGTTTCTTCTCCTGGTGGTTTGAAGATCACATTCCTGGTTAGGTTATTCAGTGACTTATTCATTGTTCTCTTGCAGCTGGCAGAGATAGGTCTCCTGTCAATCAAGTAGGTCTGGTTAATTTATGCTTTGGCTGTCCAGAGTTGATTCCCTGCAGGGACAAGGGAGTTTGTTTTTCTCTGAAACGTCCAGACCCGCTTTGGGCCGACCCAACTCCGCCATTCGGTGGGAGAACATTTTGTAAAAGAGTGTCCTGTATGCATAGTGCAAATAGGTTGTTTGATTCATAGGCCAACATCTCTGATAATTGAACAGTAAAAGAAAGTTTCTTCGTTGGTAACAGGAATGTCTGTAGTATCAAAGTCCCTGTGGACATCATGACGGCGTATGGGGAGTGGAGTTGTAGCTTCTTTCATTGTTAGTCTGGTCCTAGTTTGGGGTGAGTGGTCAGCTGTACGCCTAACCACATTACCGCCGGTATCGAGTAGAGGTTGGGTGGTCCTCAGAACTGTTCCGCATGCTTCGGAGGATAAATAAGTGGCCTGTTACTGCCGGGATTCGAACTACGAATCCTCAGAGGTCGAGCCCATAGCTTAGTCACTATAACAACTATAATATCAAGGCTCCCCAATACAAACTTAGCACTTATTTCAGAACAGGGGTTTTTCATTACATCAGTTACGCTCTGGGTACTTTTTTAGGCGAGTGGGGTTAATGTATGTTTATTTTGTAAGATTTGGAGATTTATTGTTCCAAAAGAAAGACGTACGTGCTGTGTCTTTCGTCTAGTTAGGATGCGAGGTCTTTGGTTGGAATTTGAATCAAATCCACTTGGAAGCGATACATGTGTTCGTGTACTGTGCAGTGTGGAATAGTTGATAAGCGCGATCCGTTCTGGTAGCGTAGATCGACGAAGCGAAAGGACAGCATCAATCCTTTAGAACCGAAGGACCCATATATGGGTCGCAGGGTGCTGGTTTCAGTGCCCGAACGACGCGGGTTATCGTCAACCAGTTGTGACCATGCTTGTACAGCCCTGTTGGGATTTTTTCGTTCCGTTTTGCCATTTTTTAATAAAAGATTGCATGGCAATATTAAATACTGTAATTTAAACCTGGCATTCAGACATTGCACCGAAAATTTAATTCAGGCGCCAAAGGTGAAGTTGCCTGTAGGAAAATAACTTCTGAGGATGGGTGATGGAGTGGGTTAAGGATCATGTAGCCTACTTAGATAAGCTTCGGTATCAGCGTGCAGACTTCGAGATACAACGCCAGAGTACGGTCTGTGCTACTACTACTACCACTTCCACCGGTTTTGATCTGTACTGCGATTTCGTCGTCGACATAACCGTCGCCTCTGTGGCTGCCACAAATATCTCACACATTACATGTGATGTTTATGCAGGTCGTTACTAGGGATTAGTGTGCGGCAGCCAGTGAGTGGAGGGATGAAATGCAGTGGCAAAAAGTAATACTCATTCATCGTCCCGGCAGGGTTCAAACACTCTTCCTGTAAAAAAGAAGACCGATACAAACTAATGACCATGATATCCCATCTGACAGAAGTCACATTGCGGTGAACTGACGGTATCTTACCAGTCTCCTTCCATTTAAGTAAGCAGACAATTAAGAACTCCACACCTCGTATTTGAGGTTTTAGTTTAAAATTAGTTTTAACATTGCGTGACTAAAACAGTCCACGCTGCCCCCTCTACAGTGGGTACCGCGTCTCTTTCCCGGGGGTAAAGCGGTCGGGGCGTTGCGTTGACCACCTACCCCATGTAGTGCCGAAGTTAAAGAAAGGGTAGAATTATACCCCCAATCCTCCTCTGTGCTTTCATGGCATGTTATAGGGCGAACTTTACCTTCTGATTTTTATTATTTTACTAAAACTATCAAAAACAATTTAATTCTTTATTTTCGGACGATGTGGCCGGTGGGTCTTAAATATGTACCATGTGAAGGTGTCCACTGGATAGGGTAGGTGGGCCCCAGTGTGGGCTGTTTTGAACATGGAAATGAACTTTCGGCGTCCGTAAGAGGCCAGGAATTACTTGCCCAGCTGGGCGACTATCAGCTTCTGGAAGAAGACTGTTAAGCATTTGATGTTATTCCGTCTGCGATACATGGAATGTTTCACAGTTATTTCGGACATTTACGTTATGTCGATGCGTTTGAATTGAATGCTGCATGCTCAGGCACTCGGTATGAATTTAATTTGGTTGAGATTATTCCTGAATTCTGTTTCAGCAGTGTTAAACTATTCTTGCTTATAGGGTAGGGCGGATGTTGAACTGTTCTCAACTGTAGTTGTATGTCATCGCATTTACTCGTTTTGCCGTTCGATGGACGTTTATCACAAAGCCTATGATGCTGCATTATGTTAAAGGGACTGAGCATTACATATCTATTGGTCTGGAACGGGCAGAAGAGTTTAAATCGACAGGCACTGGAACGGTGGAAGTTGATTAGTATCAGGTGGTTGCAGTGTACTCTCAGGCAGGCAGATAAATTCAGGCTATACGGGTGGAATTCTAAACGTGTTAAAGGCTCTACTGGTTTAGAATAGACCAGGTGTGGAGACATTAGGGATGCGGGACCTGCTGAATGCTTCGGCGGTATTGGGAGACGCGGAAGAATGTTGTTGATCGGCTAGGAGAAGAGTTAGGAACAAGGAAGGAAGATAGCAGACCAGTGACTTTGCGTATTTCTCCAAGGATGAGATAGTGACCGCGTTCGTCAAACTATGATGCGCGGTCCGTTGGTTGTTTCGGTGCTGGGTGTTTGTTTACGGCGACTCGCCAAGTATAGTATGTGTGTGGTGTCGAGTGAGGCATTGCTGGATAATTGTGTGTGGTTGGTATAGTTGAGAAGGACTAAAGATGAAGAGATTGTGCTATATTTTTAGGGTTCTGTCCGAGCATTATCCGTGATGAACTAAGGAGAACCTGAAAACCTCCGGGCCGTCTTTATGTTTGGAATCAGAAAGGAGTGAAATCGACACGCCTGGCAAGACCGGGGACTGTTTCAGCGATCATTGTGGTATTTGTGGGGATTACAAAGGCCCATGAAGTGGAACCGAATTTGATGCCTTGTTACTTCATGAAACTAAACTGCGGTGCGGTGTGTTGCTTATGATTTTGGTTTCCTTTGTTCTTCGTATTACAAGCGTCTCGAAAATGTCTTTCATTGCTGCGAATGAATTAGACGTCGGATGAATCATAAAGAGGACGAACATTTTTATTTTTTTTTTCGGACAGACTTCAGTTTACCACTAGGTAGGTTTTAAAGTGGGCTGTAAGAGAGTCATTAGGCCTACCCTCTCTGGTGGTAGATGAGCGGCAATAAACTCTGCCCTTTGATGAACCGAACTTCGAAGGCAAGATTAGCCCAGTCGCATTGGTCACTAGGACACCGGCTGGATGATCGAAGAAAGGAGATTAAATTACCGGCGCGGGAGGGGGGGGGGTTCTACTCGCCAGCGCCTTTAGAATGGCTGTGGGGCACACATAGTCCACTCTGTAATAGGTATATTGTGGGCTCTTTCTCCGGGAGCAAAGCTGGGACACGAGGGTGACACCGCACCTTCATGTTGTGCCGAAGGTTAAGGAAGGCTGAAACTGTAAATATATGTTTATGCTACATGTTCACTTCATTGTTATTGAGCAGTTCGCGTTTTTTGCTTTTTTTCTGGTCTGTTTGGAAGTAGCTACTTAGAGTGAAATGCTAGAGTGTTTTGCACGTACGAGCGTGTTGATGAAGATAGGGCTTAATGCTTTTTAATGAGAACAGCAGTGCCCTTGCTGTGTAATTCTAGAGAGCCCAGTATGAAACAAAAATAGGCGTATATGAACAGTGTGTCTAGAAGCAGCGCATTTTCCACTAAATTGATTTTTCTTTCTCTTTCTGCCTTAAAAAGCGTTCTATACAGTAGACCTGCGTTTGTTTACATTAGTTTTCAGTCCTTTAGCATGATAAGACATTCGTTTTAGATTAGTATTGATTTCCGTTTAATAGAGGATCCATTTTGAAGATGTTTGACTGTATAATATGTACCAGTCCGTTCCACTTCCGGGCTTCAAATGTTGACCCCACGAATTGTGTCATTGTAACCCAGGCAGTAAGCGGAGTGTGCTGTGTAAACCGATTGGAAACGTACCGCCCAGCGTGTTGCTGTCTTTTTTTGTATTCGGTAACAGTCGATCAGAGATATGTTCGCACCGGTTGAAAATGAATTTTATTTTACTGCAGCGCACCCGCAGCGTCAGAGGATGTGAAGCTTTAAGCATACGCCGGCTACAGTAAATTAAAACACTGCTGTGAATTCTGAACACCGCTCGGAAGAGGCAGGTAAATGCTTTGCCCCGTTTAATGTTATTGCCCATGATATGGCTTCTCACAGCTTCTGATATTCATCCTGGCATGTCCAATATCTGCTGATATTCGCGTCAGTGCTGCGGTAGGACAGCATGTTGGTGATCCTGTACGACTAGTGATAATGGACGATACATGGTACGATTACTGTATTAATTTTTAATTATATGAAGTAAATTTCCAACTATCGGTACTAATATTAAAATAAAAGACGTACCGATGAGCACTCCTAAAGTCTGGTTTCTTGTATACATTTCGAATGCTACGGACATTATTATTATTATTATTATTTTATGAAGTTTTTCCTAAGTACATGCTCTATGTACAGTAAATTAGTGGAATTCATCCTCAGCGTTTCACGCGATCGTCAGATATATAATTCTTGAGTTGCAAGTATGGATTGTACGTAATTTGTAGGTATGTGTATGACCAGTGTGTGTACTAAATTTCGCATGCCTAGCTGCAATGGTTTAAATCCCCATCAAACCGGAAGCCAGAGAACATGTAGGAAACCCTTTCGCAATGGTCGCATATTTTGGAACATAATTTTCCATGTGTCATTTTAGGATTCTAAAGAAAACCTTGTTTCCGATAGTCGCCCAGCTGGTTCAGATATTCCCCGAATTTTATGGACCCGTATAGTTTATTTCATTACATGAGCCTGCCATTGGACCCAATACTGATCCTTTTGAATCCAGTCAAATGTTCCACATACTGTACCTTTAAGATCAATTTTAATATTATCCTCCCTTCTACGCCTCTGTTTTCTATGTGGTCTGGTACAATCGAGTTTTGTATTGAAATTTTTGATTACATCTGATCTATCCCGTGCATGCTACATGACTTGCAAGTTTTTATAATCTGGTAGTGTCAATCACGACAGTACCGCGCCCTTTACTGCTACATCTGACTCGGAGGAACGAGAGAAATATGTTTCATTATGTATTTCAGCTGCATGTACCCGTACGTGAAACATCTGTTTCATTATGTGCTTCATCCACAGATACCTGTACATGAAACATCTGTTTCATTGTGTGCTTCATCCACAGATACCTGTACATGAAACGTCTGTTTCATTGTGTGCTTCATCCACAGATACCTGTACATGAAACATCTGTTTCATTATGTGCTTCATCCACAGATACCTGTACACGAAACGTCTGTTTCAATGGGTGCTTCATCCACAGATATCTGTACATGAAACATCTGTTTCATTGTGTGCTTCATCCACAGATACCTGTACATGAAACATCTGTTTCATTGTGTGCTTCATCCACAGATACCTGTACATGAAACGTCTGTTTCGTTATGTGCTTCATCCATAGATGCGTGTACATGAAACATCTGTTTCATTATATGCTTCATCCACAGATGCCTGTACATGAAACATCTGTTTCATTGTGTGCTTCATCCACAGATATGTGTACATGAAACATCTGTTTCATTATGTGCTTCATCCACAGATATGTGTACATGAAACGTCTGTTTCGTTATGTGCTTCATCTATAGATGCGTGTATATGAAACATCTGTTTCGTTATGTGCTTCATCCACAAATACCCGTACATGAAACATTGTTTCATTGTGTGCTTCATCCACAGATACCTGTACATGAAACATCTGTTTCATTATGTGCTTCCTCTACAGATACCCGTACATGAAACAGACGCAGCACTAATCCGCAATTAAATTAAACCGTTTGCTTGCTTCTAATTGGCCTTGCAGAGACAACGGAACGTGAAATGAACATACGCAAGCTTTGATTTGTTTACCGGAGACGTTACGTTAGTTAAAGTCAGTTTGCTTCTCTTGTGTTGGACGGTAGTAAAGGATGATTAACCGGGCTGCTGAATGGCGACAGGACGTTAACGGTAGTTGTACGTACAAGGAATTCTGCTTATAGTGGGCCTGTCTTTGTGTCCCTGTCTCCTTCCAGGCTGCACATAACACACACAGAATAGAGTGACCTACCGACTGAGCCAAGCGAATCAATAATACGGCATTCAGCACTCCCTTACCCCTTCCGCACACCCGCTCTTGCCGTGAAAGCAAAGGGTTAGAATGGGTGGGTGGTTGCTCTGTCTCTGTCACACATGTACCTAACCCACATCCTAATTGATCTTCCGTAGTACTTGGTACTTTATGCCAGCCTGCACCTGCATTTACCTTTGCTTTAAAATAGTCTTGTCTCTCGCCGCATGACGTCTGCGAGGTTGCAACTGATGTTAATGATTGTTAGATGTTGACAGACAGAAAATGTGTACTAGAGGTGGCAGTCATTCCGACAGAGGGACGCCTTAGACGCTGCAGCTGGCGGATTTGCCTCAAACCTGGCTTCTATTAACCTTAGCGTAAGAAATTAGAACCTGTTACTGCACTGTAAAATATGGTAAATTTCATTGCAAACCAGAATGTGCCTTGCACATTTGCTCCTGACGTATTGATTGCGGACACGGTAGTGTCTTTAACACGGGAAATTCCACAAGGTCGTAACACACCGGTAGGCGTCTACCTTTAAGCTGCTATTGACGACGACGATGATTGTGATTATGATGAGTACATGTTACTGGGATCGAAGTAGCGGATACAGTGGGTATTGCTTCTACTGTGTGAACATAGTGGTGCATTTGCAGCTCAGGTACGTTCGTGCAATACGTGCCGCTGTAAACCTGCGCCGTTAAGGCGGAGTGGTGGCGAAATTGGAACTCGAAGATTTGCTGATATGAGCTATACCAGGTCCGTTTAAATTTAACGAGACATTGAACTGTATTTAATGATCGCATAATTACATCGGCAACCGAACATTTATTAAGTGTGCTACTTGTTTAACCGTGTTATTGAACGTACCGTTAGTAATCAAAAAGAGCATGGTGAGTGTAACTTAGTGATGATAGCGACATTACCCCACAGCATGCAGAATACAGGACCGCGTTTGTTTAGGATTTTTATCGATTTATACAGTTGCTGTTTACATGCCTGATGGAACAACCACACTCCAAACTTACACGCGGGAACTGTGAAGGCAGTAACCGAGTCTTAGCCACGTACTGCCCGTGCTGTTAATGGTTTGACACATTTCGTAACGGCTCTAACGTTAATGTTCTGCTTGCAGAACGGAGCGTAGCCGGCAGAGCGTAGTCCGTATAGCGAATACACTATGAGCTGGACTATCCGGGTTTCGAATCTCGGCAGAGGCCAGAGATTTTTATGTTCTCCAAATCATCCAGACCGGCTCTGGGGCCCACCCAGTGTGTACCGGGGATCTCTATCGGGGATAATGCGACTGGGACGTGATGTTGACTGTTCAACTCCATCCGGGCGCCGAGATTAAGAATGGGTTGAGCTATACCTGTACTCCTCCGGTATGCCTTCACGGTTTGGATGGGGACAACTTTACCTTTACTTTGTAGAACCAAGGGGAGTCAAGGTAACGTGGGGAAAGTGTGAATTTGGGGTAAGTGCAAGCACGAAATGCTAACAATTACCTGTTAAATACAGTATATGATGTTGGCATCTAATGCTCAAGAAGAGAACTTCATTCCGCAGTACACACTGGGGGCAGATTTTCTTTTAGGTGTGCTGAGACTAAGGTGAGAGGTTATTGATTCGCGCCCGTTTGACAAAGCGTTGTGTATTAACAGCCTCGTGTGGAAGAAGGGTTCTTCTGTGTTCTTTGTAACTCAGGGTGTATGTACTGTCTTCGTCGATTCGTATGTTTGTACTGTCTGACGTACAATGAAAACTGTACCACAACTTAACCTACTTGTTTCGTTTGTATGACTCATTAATTTGTTTACACTTGCCTGGTATTCATCGATGCGGGTACGTGTAAATGTCGCGTGTGGGGTAAGTGTAACCTGATATTTGCTTTTAACCTGTTGCTGGCAAGAAATTACAGAGGGATTATATTTCCGTAAGAAAGGAGGAAAATGTGTTCATTTCATTGACCCCTGGTAGAATATGTATCACATATGCATGTATAATACACATAGACCATCGTAACTATTGGTCCGTCAACCTGACCACCTTCGCGTGCCGATTGCCTGGAAATCTGGGAGTCTCAGCCTCCTGGAACCCTAAGGGCCTGCTGAAAAAAGTCTGAACCTTAGCTGAGAATTATGTTTTAGGGTTCAAATAACCGTATATAAATCAGGGGTGCACAGATTTTCAAACAAATATAGGAACCACTTCAAAATTGTAGGCAACAGAAGAGTCACTTCAAGCAAGTTACGTATAGAGGACCGATAAATATTGTCCGCCACCGTACAAAATTCAGTCCCCACGGGATGTGTGCACCTCCTGACGTAACTAATTACAGTATTCAGACATCCGTTTCTCTATATATTTCCAGTAGCAGGGATACTGTTCACCATTCGTTCGCCCTCGACGGAGTATTAATGTGTTATATCCCAGCCATATTTACATCCGTCAATATGGAGGGTTGTTTGAAAGTGTATGGCTGTGTTACATTTTGAAGATATTACCGCTGTATTTTCAGATAAAAAGTATGAAGCAATCTAATGTAGCTGTCCAAAATCAATACATTAGCATAAAATAATTCAAAACATTTATAATTACTTAAAAACACCCGACATACTCTTATTTTGACACCACTCTATCATCTTGAGGGGTGAATTTTGTTGAAGCGAACTCATTTTAAAGTTAGGATTATATTGCGGGATACACTACATGTTGAAATTAACCATATGCTCTTTATACTTAGTCGTATGTGTGACGTAGCGCTGCGGCGCTGGAGTGTCATTACGGGTTGCTGGAAGTTATTCTGTGTGTGTGTGTGTTTGAAATGGCAGCATTGTATATACATACACACGTGGGCGCACTCGTTTTTATCGCATAACCGTCGTGGTATGGAGGCCGGATCTGCGATTGAGTTAAGGCCATGGCTGTTTTTGTGTGCTGTTTCTGTTGGGATAATACACAGTACATAATGCGTACAGTCAGAAACTCAGATTGTTGTGTAGATTGAAATGTTTGTAAATGATAAAAAGATGGATTCGGAACTGATTCTTGTCTCTACTGGTGGGCTTAGGCAGTACAGGTTGAAAACGTCGACGCAAAGGCCTTTAGAACAAATGCATCTGTTTTGTATTTTATTCCTGTTTCATGGTAGGCTTTCTGTTTGAGTAATGACCAGTCTTTCCCAACCTTTTTTGCTCGCGGATCCCTTTTGGCTTTGCAAAATAACCACGGATCCTCACATCTTTGCTGACGTACGTAAATGTAGTGTCTGGGTTTTATGTACCAAAAATTAAAAATGTGTATCTCAGAACTGATTTTAGATAGATACGGACACCAGTAGCGTACCTAAGCATGCAGTGCGTGATTTGACTTTAATTAAATGATTGTCTCTCGCTTCGTGGGTACAGGAAGTTTCTTAATGAAATATTCTAACGGTCATACGGAATAAACATGTCGCCAATTAAAGAAGTTCTGCGATTATTTTTAACAAAACATTCTTTTAGTTAAGAAATAAACTTTAAAGTAACCATTACAGAAATGTACGCACTGATCCTGTGGGAACTAGTCGCAGAACCGTTGGGATCCGCATCGCACACTTTGGGAATCACAGGTATATACTATTTCATTCTTCCGCTAAGAGGAATGTGATGTATAACGGAAGTGGATGACATAAGTTGAAGATGTCTGGCGGAAGAAAAGTAGGTAAAGATGGCCTGACCTATTTGCTGTATTCTCAGGTCACTCACTGTATTGCAGAGCAAACGATATGACTCGGTCGTATCTTCTGTGTAACTTTACTCTTTGGATATAACTACGTACCATCAGTGCATCTGTTATTTTTGTAAGATACGGAACTAAACTGATGTAAGCGATGAAACGAAATGAAGTAACAGGACTTAACGCAGTTGAAACGTGGGGATGTGCTGAAGTTATTAGGATATATAGCCTTATTGTTTAGATTTATTTTTGCAATAGGCGCACATCAGGCTAGATGTCATGTGTGTAGGATAGATCTCCCGCGGCCCCTTGTTGCAGACATACAGAACCATCTCACACGACCACAATAGTAGCCTGTTCTTTCCAGTTAGCGTGCATTGTGGACAGCGCTGTGCTTGGGCACACTTTATTATGCTTCTACCCACCATTGTTGCCGCCAGATTCTTTTACAAATGTTTACAGCTACAGACTAGTATGCGCCTTCAACACTCTACTTACAGGTTCGTTGATCTTTACGAAATTAAATTAAGAATAAATCTCCGTGCCGATCCCAGTGGCCATGCAGTCAAAGGCGTAGGTCTGGGGCCTAGCGCTTGCTGGGATCGTGGGTTCGAATCCCACCGAGGGCATGGATGTTTGTCTCTGTACAGTGCTCGTGTTGTCAGGAAGAGGTCTCTGGGACGGGCCGATCCCTCGTCCAGAGGAGTCCTACCGACTGTGGTGTATGCTTGAGTGTGATCAAGTAAAATAAAACCCTCTATACGTACTGTGAGTAGGTAGGAGAGGGAAGGACTACGAAACGAAATGAGACGAATAAATCTCTGTTGTAAGACCTATTATAATGCTGACTGCCATGCTTATATCTCTTCTCTCTTTGTTGCAGGTGAGTGTATTATCCAGTGCTCCAGGCGTGCTGCAGTTTGTAAGTACTGATGCAACTGAATGACGTGGTCCAGTGTACGCCATAAGACGTGATCATTAGCGTGGACAGAAATTTGTGTTTTGTAAGCTTGTAATGATTCATTCTGTTTGACATTCAGATATATGTTCTTCAAAAACAGAGCATCTGTGTTGTGGCAGGAGTGTTCACCATCGCGTTTTTGTCTTCGAAAGCGTTAACCAGAATTGCATGTTCAAGTTTAATATACAGAGTGTTTGTTCTTTGATGCCATTATCTTCTCACTGATATGCAACGCGTTTCTTTTCAAACATTGTTAACTTTGTTACGAAAAGATTTTTGAAAACATATCGTATCAGGACGCCTTGCAGTTGTTCCATTCCTTTGCGTCATGTCGGCCGTATTGTGCCGTTCATCGACTGTTACGGGTTTAATTGGTCGTGTAACTTTAAGTCAATAAAGAGGAATCATAAAATTGCTTCTTTTCGGGATTGTTAGGACAATAAGGAATTAAGTTTTATGTAAACGACTAAATTAAAGCACGTTTTAATTATTCCGTATGTCGTTCTAATTGCCTAGCAAAATAAAGGACACCAACGCAACTGAGCGTTTATAAATTGCAGTGGGGATGTCAATATATCTTCACTGGTCTCCTGTCATAACACTTCATTGAATCGTTGTCGTTTGCGGTGCAATTTAATTTACTTCTTATTTGAATATTCACGAAGCAGAGAATTGTTTCAGACAAAGATAATGAGGAGATTTCCTTGTTTGTCGTATGGAGTTAGGCGTGTAATTCCCCCGTTCGTTTAGATAATAGCCTTCAAAGACCCTTTGTAATTGATGGAGTTGCAGGTCCAGTTATTGGAAGCAAAATGAGTCTCGTGATTTGTGTCGCGCCGCAGTGGAATTTCCCCCCAGGTAGTACAAAGGAGCGAAGCAGGCTTCTGTCTGCATTCGCTGCGAGCTCGTATGGTCGGTTTAATGATATCAGGGTAGTCGAATTATGTCTTTAGCAAGGTGATGTAGGGCATTCTTTTCTAATCGGAGAGACGATTGTTTGGGCAGGTGTTGGACTGATATGGAAATGCAATGTCTTAACGAGCAGCCTGTGAACAAGAAGTAATGTGGACTGAAGAGAAGTCTCTTTGTGGCAGTAAAAGGCAAAGGTATCCTTGTGCGTAGTTAAACATTACGCCGTGAAGGTGTTTGGGAGGAGTGGGCGGTGTAAAGCTGCGCGCTCTTAACCTTCGCATTTAATGGAAGTCAGCTCACGCCCCGGCCGCTTTACCCCTGTGGAGAGAGCCCCCGGAACCCATTGAATAGGAGGATTGATGGGTCCCAGAACCGGTCGGGGACGCTTTGAAGAAGATGAACATCGCTTGCTCCTGCAGGGCGTACAGTCTAGTGCCTCGGCTGCCCAGCGTGTAACGTGGCCACTGCTCTGTCTGAGCTGGAAGCGTTAGAATTACGGTGAAAGCAAACAAATCTTGACCCTTGAGGATGGGACAGATAGGTTGTCCCGAAACGTCGCTACAGAACTAGCACTGAACGGTGTGTAATATTCCAGAAGAGCGCCGCAGATCTCTACGTGGCGGCGGAAGCCTGAAATCGCGCATCAGGTAGGAACATTAAAAATAATTTAAATGGCGATAGCAAGCTGCAGTATCGTATATGTATATGTTTTGCATATTTGACGATGATGACGCTTATGTTGTACGTCTTTTTTTCTTTCGGCCTGGTTCTTCTTGAAGATGGCTTACGTAAGCCGAAACATGTAGGGGAGTATGTACCATGAGAGAATACAGTATACGTTTTTTACTGTTAGTGAATTTATTTGGAGTTACATGAATAATATGCTTAATGCGCGGAATATGAGTAATATTAAGATTCGAAGAGCTTTTTCACATATTGTAGTTCTTCACAGTGTTTTGTTTCCACAATTGAAGGTGTGCGGTTGGGCTGTGTTTAAGTCTCGTGATTTAACTAGCGTGACGTAACGTGTTTCATAACCGTTCCCAGCTGCAAATTTGCGATAAACGTGAATTTGTGCTGCCTCGTGCCTAATTCACCGCCAGCACGTGGACGAGGTAATGAAACATGACGATCGAAACCCCTTTTGAACGTTTACATGGCAGGCATAGAGTACTGTTAGCTTACCATCGCGTGACCCAGTTGCCTGTGTGTTTGCTGTGGCGTGTACGCGTGAAACATGTCATCCTGTCCGCATGTGGTATAATCGTACCTCGTCGGAAGGTTATTGTGTTACTCAACAGATTGTGTTACATTGTTATTTCTGTGCGTTATTTTCGCGAAATGCGTAAAACGTACGTGTTATGGGGGGGGGGGGGGCTCTGTCCGTCCACCATCAGTCAGCGTATCTGCGAAATACGGATTTACATGAAGTTTTCCTTTAGAGTCTGCGTTAACACTGTTGGACGAATGTGGTTAACGGTCTATGTAAACCCAGCTTTGAATGCAGTTTGCGTCTAGGTTCATACATTTTTTAAAGCAGGTACCATACAGGCTGTGACAAATTATGACTGTAGATATTGCGGTCTGCAGTTTTCATTCGAAGCATTTGTTACTGCAATACTTAACACTTTTTTTTTTCATGGCTCGACAGCCGTAGTGAGCCTTAGGCCTCCTCACTGTCGTGTTTTCGAGATCACACTCAGATGCGCCACACTCGGTAGGTCTCCTCTGGGCGAGTGAATGTCCCGTTGGAGAGACCTCTACCTGACAACGCACATCGCCCCAAGAGACAGACATCCATGCGACAGTGGGATTCGAAACTGCAATCCCAGCAAACGAGCGGCCTTAGACCCACGCGTTAGACTGCGCAGCCACTGGGGTCGGCCAATGCTTGACTTGGGGCAAGGAAAATAATGTGTCGAAGGTGTGGTTGCTAGTTTGTCAACAGTTACTGTTTCGCAGTAAATAAGTATGTGAATGTGAAAAATCGCTGTGATCGTTTTTGCTACATTTATAGGGCCTGTTCTACTCCTTTGAAGTGTCCGCTTCATTTTTAAGCGCAGCTGTGCCGTCTGTATTTAACACCGTCCTGCTACTTCTGTATTTAATTACGTCTACCAACACAACAGTACGAATCACGTTTTTCCTGCTAACAGAGCGGGAGATAGGGTTTTACATTTTCTCTGTGAACAGAAGTTATACCGCCCCTAAACATGCAAGTATTCTAGGATGATTAGGCCGTGTTGACCCATAAATATTTACCGATGTTTCGAAGGAACGTAGTGCTTTCGAAACGTCGGTAGCTTTATATTTGGTGTCTTAATAAAGTACTGAGTACACTACTACATAAACATGTCAGTTTGTCTCTTTGTCTCCAGGAAAGTGACATCTCTCTTTTCTGTAGCAGCACAGATTTGTGTGTGTTTTCATATCTTCCTGCTTTTTGTGTCTGCCTTTGAAGTGTACAAGGCTCACGTTCACCATAATGAAAATGTTGAATTTATAGTCAGCATTACGAGAAAGTTGCATGTGTCGACTTAAGGGTTAAATTTGTTCCTGTGCATGCTATAAGGCATATGGGGGAGTGGAAGTATAGCTCCACTCATTCTTAATCCCGGCGCTAGATGGAGGTGAGTGGTCAGCTACACGCAACAGTCGCAGCACTCCCGGGGAACGAGTGCAGGCACCTATTTAACAGGCGGGTGTGTGGACGTCCGAGGTAACCCTCTATATTTTGGGGGTTCTTGCTTGGCCGGTTCTCCCGTCTTACCGGTTGTAAGTGAAATGTGGCGTAGGAAATCTCGGGGAGTGACTGAGCGTCTCCTGCTTTGGAGATAAAAACGCAGAAGAAACATTGTTAATGAAACAGTGTGTATGCACAAAATGAAAGACGTTTTCTAGGAAGTTGTGCTTGCAATGCTACGTGACTGTAACTTAATGTTAACGTTATTACGCATTCGTGTCCGTTACCTCTCGTACTGTGACGTCTTTAGATTTTATGATGTTTTGCATCAGTGCATACAACGAACGGATAATGGGAAGGTCGTGTTGCCCATACCGTTCTGCATATTTCATCTTCAGAACCATTGAACGGATTTTGGTTAAACTAAATTTGATTCCGCGTGTCTCCATTATTGGGGCGAATATGATTTTTGTGGCGAGCAGGGACAGCTCGGTCAGTATAGTAAAGGCTGCGGGTTGGACGGCCTTGGTATCGACGTTAAACTGCCGGAAGGAGAAACAGAAAAGTGACCTTTTCCAACGCGTCGGGACTGACTGCGGGGTGCAACCACCCGCCTGTTCAATGGATGCTGGGTACTCGGTCCCTTGGAGCAAAGCGGCTGAAGCTTCAAGCTGACCAGTCACCTTCGTCTACGGGCCTAAGAATGTGTGGAGCTACCCTCCACTCCCACATATGATTTCGTGGCATAGTAGTTTATTAAGAAGAGTGAAACTTTACCATTTTTACTTTCTGGGCCCACTTTACGCTCCATGTGGAGCTGAAATCTAATTTAAAATGTGCTCAAAGAGGAGCGTCTTACAGAAAATAGTTTAATATCCGTATGTAAAGTTCTTACTGATTGCCGTGAGTTTATTTAAAAGTGACGATTAGTATTTAATAAGGTACAGGCAGATACGGGCTGCGGCAGCAGGCAAATAACGCATTTGGGTAACGTGTGTCCTCCGTTTTTTACATTGTGTACTTTTAAGCGTGGTTCAGTTGCCGACAGGGGCAGCAGATTTGTTTCGTCAAAACGTCCGCACCGAATCTTGGGCCCACGCAGCCTCCTGTTCACTGGTTAGCTGACCACTCACTCCCATCCAGTGCGGAGGTTAAGAATGAGTGGAGCTATACGGCACTTCCCTCTGACGCCTTCATGGTGTGTACAGGGAGAACTTTTACAGGTGGGTGTATATTTTAGTTTTCTAAAAGGTGAGGATCAACCTGCGATAGATTCTAATAAAACAAATTTTTAATCTAATCTAATTGTAAGGACGTGAAATTTTATGTTCGTTACAGGCTAAATTGTCACATGTTGGCGAAAACATATGTTTGACGTACAAGAAAGACTGACAGTGCTTATGTCAGTGTGGACGAAATGGATTGGGTTATGATAACTTTTGTATTGATGTACGTGTTTTGTATGGTTTGTTTGAACGTGCCATCAGCAACTGTGGCGTGAAGTCTGAAGTATACGTAAGACTGGTTTCACGAGTATGCACGTTACTTTTAATATATGCCGTTTAGACAAGTGCTTGCCCGGGCTTCACGCGGGTAATAATGTAGATACTGGTATCAAGATTTTAGACCTGTCTTGCAAGGTCGAATTTTATACAGTCTTGTGTTACTTTCAGATACGCGTGTATGTTTTCATAAAGACGATGCATTTTTTGTTACAGCTGTGAGATAATTTTATTTTGGGTATGGGCAATACTTTACCGATAGAAGTTACGTTAAGATGCTCGTGACTCTTCAGGTTGTGGTATTCCGGGCTCTAGCGCCCTCTCGTTCTGTAAATCGATAGTAGTGTTTCGGCGGAACGTGCTCCCTCCATCTTCAGAATCGGGTACCAGGGTCCTGTGCACAGTAGCCATTAACTCTGACCTTATTTCCTCTGCCCCCGATTTCTTGAACCTTTGTGCAATCTGCCAGATTCGTACATTGCTCGCTTCGGCCTTGAATATGGAGGCATCACAGTTCTGCAAAAGGTTTGTATCCAGTACTGTAACCTATTATAACCCCTAAGATCACACCGTGGTGGGCCGGGATAGTGTAGTCGGTATAGCGACTCGTAAGGTCTGGGGGTCCACAACCCCAGTGGGAGGGGGGGGCGGCGAGATTTTACGCACCCGTCCTGACCGGCCCTGGCTCCCACCTAGCCTTCTGTACAACGGGAACCGGGTCTCTTTACCGGGGGTAAAGCGGCCGGGTCGTGTCGGTAACCGCCCACCCCCATGTAGCGCCGTCATTAAACAAAAAGTAGAGCTATAGGCCTACGTCTGCTCCTTCTGTGGACCTCCGTGGCCCGTTCTAGGACGAACGTTTAGACCACACCGTTCCCAACTGTTGTTTCAATTAGAGGGTGAATTACCTCATTTTCTACATTGTTTTGTGAAGTCTCACATAGGTGATTAATATAACACAATTCCAGGCATTAAGTAAGCTTTGTAATAGGTGTGTTTATTTATTCTTCGTTCATTGAACGCCGCTCGCAGTGGCTCATTATATTGTGTGGATTGATACGGTAGTGATCAGCCTACTGAGCTGGAAGGGATCTGGAAGGAAAGTGGCCTGCCTGTGGCCTAATTTGAAATGATTTCGTAGAATTAGCCTAGAGGGACTGGAGACGAGGAGCACCTCAGGATAGCTGGTCTCGGGATCGAGATTCCAACGTCCGATATCCTGAGCACAAATGAATTGGTGTAATTAGATATGTATTTAATAAATAAGCATTTGCATTCATTCCGTTGCAGTTAATTGTAAAAGATTTTGGCGAAGAGCGGTTACTTGAGATGTTTACAAGGACCGACACTGGTCTTCTGAAAGTCATGTTCTTCTGTCAAAATGCAGCGTAACATAACCTTTGGTTGTCTGTGTGGGGATGTAATCTAGAGGTGAAAACAGAATCACGTTTCTTGGAAGTTCTGCTCTTGCTATTAATAAGTGCGATGGCTGGTAAGAAGAATAATAAGGAGAAGTGAACAGAGACAGAGTGGTCTGGGACTCTAGCGGTTCAGAGAACTACATTGAAGGCCATCAAGCTTGGGTGTATCGTGAATAAATTACCAGAAGCCAGACTATAATGATTATGTTGTGTAATGTTAACATCACAAAGCAATAAATGCTTGCTGGATAATTATTATGGCTCAGTCTAGAGACGTGTAGGTTATACCTTCATTTGCTACGTGGTAAACCAAGTAAAGACTAAGCCGACCCGTTATGTTTTTGGTAATAACTGCAAATTCAGACTGTTATAAGAAGTGGTTCCTTAAAGGCACGGGTTGTCATTATGTGTCGTACTTACATGTTTCCTTACTTAATTTGTAGCGTCAGCTGATGCGAGAGTCAGGTGTGTGTGGATGTGAGTTTGGAAAGGTATTGCTGCAGGTCAGTAGGCCTGTGAACCGCGCACCGCACACTAGGTTTCTTTATTACCCACAGCCACCGGAAGCATGTACTTTCGTTCACAAGTCTGGAAGTTGCCCACCTGTTGACTATCATTCTGTCGTACCACAGATGCTCAGCATACTCGTAGGTTTTAGTGCGCTAAGTCCAGTCATTTCTTGTCTTATGCTGCTGCCAAACTCGTGGGATATTCATAAGTTCACTGCCCGTCAGACATGAGTTATTAGGCTTTCTTTACAAAGTTAAAAAATCCTTATGTGGGGACTGCGTCTGTCTGTCTTTGACGTAGTATCAGCTATTAAATGTGGCGTTTTTATGAAATTCAGTATAGGAGTTCTTTACAAAAAGTTGTTGAGCAAGCATGAGTTTCATAGAAGTTGACTCATTGAGTCATCTCGTGCTTAAAGCCATAAATAATAATGTACCTGCACTTTCCATATTTCATGGCCGATTTGGGTGAAATTCGGCATAGGTGACTTCCGCGTAATGCCGTTGAGCATTTGTGTTTCTTGAAAATCGGTGCTGTGAAAGCTGTACTTTACTTACGGGTGTTAATGAAATTTGTACAAAATTCTGTCGAAAAATCTGAAGGGAAGAGACTTCTTGGAAGGCCTAGGCGCAGATGGGGGATGATATTAAATGGATCTTAAGAAAGTGGGGCGTGAGCAGTAGCGTACGTAACCAGGCGGGGCCCCACCGCGACTGGATTTTCGGTGCTGGCTTATAATCGTCAGTGAAGTTCCTCCCGTATCCGATAACATGGATCCGGATACTGTCTTCTGACAGACGAACGGAATCCAGTCTGAAGTAACCCACAACAAATTTTCGTATTCTGTACTTTTGCCGCCCCCCACCCCCACCCCCACCTTGAGCCACGCGTCGTGGAGCCGGCTGGTGCCTTGTCTGCTCCACCGGTTGTGAGTGTATCATATGGAGTCGTTTGATTCTGGATTTTGTAAGCACCGTAATAGTCTCCCGGGTACCATAAAAGTTGGTATATATTTGGCAAGCTCAACGACTGTTAGCTTCTGTAAAAGGACTCTTTTGCATAGAATTTAGTTCTTTTGTCGTTTGTTCGTTCGTTCGTTCGTTCGTAGTCCTTCCCTCTTCTGCCTACTTGTTCACAGTAGGTATCGAGGTTGTTTATTTTCACTTGATCACACTTAAGCACGCACCACAGTCGGTAGGGCTTCTCTGGACGAGGGATCGGCCCGTCGCAGAGACCTCTACCTGACAACACAAACACTGTACAAGAGACAAACATCCATGCCCCCGGTGGGATTTGAATCCACGATCCCAGCAAGCCGTCGGCCGTAGACTTACGCCTTAGACCGCGCGGCCACTGGGATCGGCTAGTTCTTTTGTCGATTGATTAAAAACGTTTTCGCTGTGGACGATACGAGTATATTTCTTACAATCGGCAGTTGATTTTCAGTGTTTGTGTGTGTAAAGTATGATACATTAACAGCAAGCCACCGAAATGTTGCCTAAGTGATTAATTAATACGACCGCTGTGGGAGTTCAGGAGTGCAGATGCGCGTTTAGTAGGAATAGTAGTCATCCCAGATTCATGGCTTTGGTGACAAGGAAAAGAAATCGTAATGTTGGTATTTAACGTTGATTAGAAGCTGACGACCGTATTTGTCATTGGGACTGTTCCTAAGATGGTGCCTCATTCTGTATGTAATCAACGTGGACTTCGTTGTGAGATGGATGAAGTGAATATTGATGATAGAATACAACGGAAACGTCACATACGACTATCCGCGCCCTGGGTAGGATTCGAACCAGTAACTTCAGAAGTGACATTGCCAGCAGTGTTCGCTGTCCTTTGGCGTGAAAACAAACATCATTCACCGTTAGATCGTGGTGATTTCTCGAGGTCTGGGGGAAACAGTTATGGTCGACTTTTAGGCGTTCTAGTATTCGTCTGCAGGGAGAAAGGGAAGTTCATTAATTATTCTTCAGCGTAGATGAACCATCAGTTGCTGAAAGTTATGCTTGTTTCGGTGTTCGAAATGCATTGTTTTTGTTGGCTACTAGATATACCCTTCTCTTTTGTTGCAGGATGTGGGTGAGTTGTATATTTACAGTTTTTACGTTAAAACGACCAGGTACCGCACACTACTTTTCTCGATGGCCATTACAATTTTAACCGTGATGGAAATACGAACGTGGCGGCAGAACGAACACTGCTGTGACTGGATGTCAGATAACGCGAAAGACCCCAAGTGATGTATTTTTCAAGGCAGACGAATAAAGTTGACCTTTGTTGCAATTGCCTCTGTAGCTCCCAGTAGTGTTCTTTCTGAGATTGTTACAATCTGTTGTTGTGGTTTAATTAACTAATTAATTAATTAAATAATTAGTAAATCACTGTCAAACGGAACAATACTTTTATTATGTAACGATAAGCGACATGTACTGTACGTTTCGCCGATCCCAGTGGCCGCACGGTCTAAGGCGTAGGTCTGCGGCCGAGCGCCTGCTGGGATCGTGGGTTCGAATCACACCGCGGGCATGGATGTTTGTCTCTTGTGAGTGTTTGTGTTGTCAGGTAGAGGTCTCTGCGACGGGCCGATTCCTCGTCCAGAGGAGTCTACCGACTGTGGCGTATGTCTGAGTGTGATCAGGTGCAAATAAACAACCTCGATTACGTACTGTGAGTAGGTAGAAGGGGGAAGGACTACGAAACGAAGCTGTACGTTTCTAGTCGTAACAGACCGTCATCAGGCTATATAGCATAGGCCTATGCGCGGAGCGAAGTAGTATCTCGCAGGGATGGTAGTAAGTTACTGTACAACGGCATGTCCTTACTGTACACAGATGTGCGCTGTAAGTCTTTTAATATCACTGCGTTCTGATTTTCAGAATGAGGTATACAGTGCACTCCACGGGACAAGACTCGAGGACAGCAGTACTCTTTCCGGATTTAGTTATATTTATTAAGTACTCTAAAACACATTAGTGAAACTGTAGAACAGAACCCGTGAACTGAAGAGCAATTATTAATGCGGAATCACGAAGAAAGCTTGCTGGTAATAGAGTGACGTCCTCTTGTCTACAGCATATGGTCCGCAGAGAACACGGGGGCCGACAGTACCCATACTTTTAAAGCAGCAGGAGTCGTATTCATTGGAGGAATGGAAGTAACGTCTTGGACTGTGGCTGACAGTGTATTGTTTCTGTTTAACAATGCGCAAGTGTTCAGAGTCATTAGCATGATCAGAGCAAGGAGGGTGAGATGGGCGGGCATGTAGTACGTGTGTGGGGTGAAAAATACGTACATTTTACTTGGCTGAGGATAACATACACTCGGAGAAAGAGGATGGGAATTGGGTTCAACCGAATCAGGACTGGGTCCAGTCACGGGTTCGTATGAACATGGGTTCCATATATGGCGATGAAAGTTGGCTGTCCAAGGACTGCTAGCTGCTTAAGGGCTCTGCTTCATGGACTTACATAGATTGTTATGTGAGCTCTATGTTTATAAATGTTTTAACGGATTTTTCCATTCGGTACTAGTATATCCTTAATTTAACTCCTGTAAACTTCAGACTATAAAATTAACTGTAACGGAATATCTGAGTATTCTGAGTTTTATTTATTGGCAGTTAAAACAACTTGTTCCTGTGTAATTTGGTACACAAAAATTAACTGCCTTTGGAGTCAAAGTAATGAACATCATGGAAGTCAAATATGAAAACGCCCTCCAGAGTTGTCACCTTCCATTTCTTGGCCCTGCCTCTGTAAAGGCGAATTTCTTTCTTCCTTCTCCTGTCAGATTCGGTTGAAGTTTAGAAATCGTCGTACGTTCACGCGCTTTTGCCTTCGCCGGCGGAACAGTAATGATTTTAATAAGTCCTTCGTAATCATTCTTTTCCATATGTATCTACTACTTCGTAATTTATGTACATTACATATGAGTTTTCATATTTTAGTGAAAAATGTAACAAAGAAAATCAAACCGTCTCTCAGTTGCACGCTTACATCCCTACTCGTATGTGCGTGCCCGCGCGCGAAATTCCAGACAACGTAAAGCTCTTAGAGAAGAATTCCAGACTTAGGAACCTGGGATATGGCAACAGACTAAAACATTTGTGCTATGTAAATGAGATAACAACGAGGAACACACTTACGAATCTCTTTTGGTGGACGGTGCTTAAGCGCCATTCAAGGAGACCTAAAATGCAAGCACAGAAAGTCAGTTTAAACAATTTCAGCAAAACAGAAGCTACAGTTTTAGCCATAATAGAGCGTAACGTGTTTAGCGCACGTCGAGTTCTGGTCAGTAAAATGATCATGCGAGGTTAGTAAATAGAACGAAGAAACTACAACACAAGGCAGTTTCACCAAAACGAGCCCTACAAAAACCTTCCATTTACAGCCGCATACAACATGTAGTGGCATATTGTCGCTGTCGAGAGTATGAGTTTCTTACTTCGACCAAAGCGTATTTCTGATTAATGCATGGCGGACGTATTAATAACTCAGTCAGGGATTCAGATGAAACCCATTCAGCCGCACACAGCATCATATACACCGTTATGTGGACACTAATTAAAACGGCAAACAAATTTCTTGCTGGACACCTGCAGTCCCCACTCCTATCGAATGAGCGGTGTGAAGAGACTGCAGACAATGAAGGAGCGAGTACTAACATACCACTATGAAAATTACGGTGAAAATCCGTTGATCTGAACTAATCAACAGATTTCGAATCCAATTAAGGAACAAACCACCTGACAAAACGCAACACTGTGAAGGAAATAAAAATGCCGTGTTTATTTTTAATGCCATTCAATTTACGATGCAATAATATTGCAGAAGGTGTAAGTCCGTACACTGTTTTCTGATCTCTCTCCCCCCACCCCCTGGTAGATGGACCTTTCCTCATTGACGTTTATTTAATTTATTATATTGCACAGGATACACTTAATGTCAGACTGCGCATAGATGTAGAACGAGTGGGCCTATTTATATACTAGCTGTATCTACCAAAATCACTACAAGGTAGGATTGAGGAGTGTTAGTATATTTGTGTCCTGGAACATTCGGAGATGGTCACACATTTTGTTATTATTAAAAAATTGTGCACATGTTACAGAATGTTGTTACTAATGTTATTAGGGTCTGTTGTTATATTTCTTTGGAGAATTGATTATTTATATATCTGCGATGATTTGATTAAATTAATCGGTCATACATGACCTGAAATTTTCACCCAGTCCAAATATTTTTGTAATTTGTAACTTAAAAACAATATTTCTTACACAGTCTGTAAATATATAGAGTCTGCATAGTCTATCTACATACCAAATTTCATATTCCTAGACAGAATCAGTAAGTATTAAATATTATAATGGCACATTTTTATTTTTCTTAAATATGCGTCGTGTAAGTCACATGAAGAAATGTCGATGATCTTTATCAATTACTGTCAGTCGGCGTCGATTATTATCGATTACTGTTGACGGCAAGTGCGTTAGTGTCGGTAACCAAACTACGTGTGGTCATAGATGTAGGTAGGTGATCGTGTAGTGCCTGTTATTTTTGTTCCATTTTAACCGAACTTGAAGTTTCTGGGCAGATTTTAGTAACTCCCCTCCCAATATGAAATTTCACGAAAATCCGTCTACATTCTAAAAATTGTTTGAAACACTGACATTTATCGGGAGGGGCCTGCTCATTTCTGCATTAAGCTGTTAAATGTAGCTATAATAAGTAAACGCCATACTTTCTAACAAAACATGCACAGGTACAGAATACGTACACGTTATATCTTAATTAATGACCAGTAGATGTGGACACAGTCTAAACCAAGCGCTGAACGCAACTAAAAACATAAAACGGAGTAAATATCTGGCCGACTGTTCGCACAGTTTGGGGAAGCGGATTTTGAACACTACTGTAATTGCGTCATAACAAAGGTGTCGCGAGTACCAGCAACAGGAAGGCATAAGAAATTAAAGATCACATTAAATCAACCTCCATGTAAGAAACGTAAAAAGGTAAATAGCAGGTAGAAGGACACGACTAAAAATAAATAACTTTGTTTACAACGTCGTCAATCTAGAGACACTTTTGTATCCCATGGTGGAAAGACACAGCGAACGGAAAAGGAAATTACACCCTATAAGTGCGTATAAAATGTTTAACACAACTTAGATCAATTTCAGCATTTTATCTGTTAATTTTAATTTTAACAACATAAAAATTGAACGTCGCCGTGAGCGTTGTGGAAAATTATTTCAAAATATTTGATAGTTTAAAGATTTAGAATAATAAATTTTAAAAACACAACTTTAGTCAGCTAAAATACTAATAAGAACGCTCCTATACAATTCGCAATGTGAGATTTCGCACGTAGTATGTGCATATATAGGCCTATGTGTGGTGTTTTTTAAATTCTTAAATTTGTATATATATAAACAGGAGGTAGGGCCGGTTTAAAATATTTCAGGAGCTGGTGCCTAGATAGATCTGGGGAACGTAACTACGGCTAAACCTCAACTTACAATTCAGAGAGATCAGCGAAAGAATTTGCATACAAAATATGTTTGGCACAGTGAAATACAAACAGCGTTTTTGAGACTCCCGGCCGATGGCGCTCCGTGCAGCCGCATAGATTGCGATAACCGTGACAGGGCCAGGCGGGGATGGTTTTATTATATGATGTAATTATTTTATATGACAACTGTCGGTTGTCGCTTGCTGTGGGCTAGTTTCTTGTATTAAGGTAGCTGTCTTAACTGACCGCCCACAAGCGCGGCGGAGTAGCAACGGGAAGTGACAAACGATAGTTGTCAAATAAAATAAGGACCTTTTACCATCTTCTGGATGTTAATGGGAAGGAATAGCTGCGAACGGGGTTTTAAGTCCATACTGATATCGTCACTGTCATTTATATACCAACAGGACACATTCAGTCTCGTGCTTCCTATTATTTCCAGTTTATCGAAGGTATTTTCTTCCATGGCTCGACAGGTGGGCCAGGACCTCCTCCTTGTCAAGGTTTCGCGACCACACTCACACACCACACTCGGTAGGACTCCTCTGGACGAGTGATGGGCCCGTCGCAGAGACCTTTACCTGACAACACACAAACATTCACAAGACAGACATACATGGCCCCCGGCGAGATTCGAACCCGCAATCCCAGCAACGAACGGCCACACACCCACATCTTAGACCGCGCGGCCACTGGGATCGACAGCATATCAAAGTGCTGGAAGTTAATGTATTTGTTTAAATATGAACGTGCATACATTCGTACGCTGCCACTTGGAATATTCGTATAGGTTTGGCTTTTCGTTCCATAAAACCCAAAACAAGAACAAGCAGGTAGGCAGGTATAATATTATACCATTGTCGATGGAATTGTGGTGTGTTACATAAAGGGAATGGCGAAGGTTGGTTGGCTCAGGTGTGAGGAGGGTGAAGAGGTGTTGGTGGTTGATTTAATGGTAGAGTGGATTAAGTGCTCGACACACCGTGCTAAGGTGATCTCTACACGTGTTGATTGTCGTTATCAGAGTGTGCGTGGAGTATTAACACACGTGACAAATTTATGTTGGTGTAATCATTTCTGTATCAGTAGTCGTGTGTATTTGTGTATGCATGCGCACGTATTTCATTGTTATGACTCGCTGAGAACTGTGCAACCGATATTTATTTGCAGGCAGGTACTGTACTGAAGTTTGGATCTCGAACGTCAGTTTACGGTGTATGCGCTTGTCTTCTGGAATATCATAGTCTGCAATAAGTTCACCTGTGTTCGATTGAGACAGCTGCCTCCTTCTGCCCTGACGATGGAGGTAGCAGGACGTTGAAACTCTGTTAACCTTTTAAAGCCTAGCGGTAACTTTACATACCGCCAGGTTTAACATTAAAAAATTCTACGTGCTGCCCACATTGCGTTTATGTGTTTTGTACGGATCTCAGAACAAACAGCAACTTTTGCCTTATAAAACATCAAGAGACTGGTTTTTATAACCGAAGTGGAGAGTGTTTACAGCGCGGTACGCACTGAGTCCTTATATAAAACAGATACGCTTCGTCTTTAAACGGTTAAATTTCTGCCAGACCGCATGATGTCACATGCCAGAACACATGATTCTTCAAGTACCATACTTCGATTTTTTCCGCTCTCCAACCTTCAATGCCAGTTGTGATGTTTTATTCCGCGGGCCTCGGGCGGTTTGCGACTGTGGCGTCGTTAAGAAAGCCATCTAGTCCAGTGTTCACTGGATACTTTGCTCTTGGCAGTTCCTCTTATATAAAAGCATGGAGGAATGCATTGTAACCTTACGCTGTGTATTCGAGTATGTTCTTTTGTATGAAGGAGTCTAAATTAATGTATGTTCATGTAATCCTCTAGTGCCCATTAAAATACATCCTTGGGACCCACGCATGTGTTCTAAACAGGCTTCTGTACACAGCTTTGTCACCGTAAGTATTAATGGCTTTCCGGCTCAGCAAACTTCCGTTAACTGTACACGTTAAAGAAAGCATCTGGCTGTGTGGTAGGAAACTGCAAGAAATGCCATTATATTTTTTTATACTAATAAGGGATGGACGCTCCGGGGTTCGAATCTTGGCAGGGGCTGGAGATTTTCCTCTTCTTCAGAACGTCCAGACTGGCTCTGGGGCCCATCCGTGGATACCGGGGTTCTTTTGCGGGGAAAAAGCAGCCGGGGCGTGAAGTTGACCACTCCCTGACATCCTTCTCGTACTAAGATTGAGAAGTAGTGGAACTATACCCTTGTCCTCGTTATATGCTTTCGTGTTGTGGACAGGAACAGCTTTACCTTGACCTTGACCTTACAGAGTGAACGTTTTTGAAGATGTTCTTAATAGCGTTATTACTTTCTTCAGCGAGTCTGTGAAATGCGTGTAATACAGGGACGATTTACAGGATGATTGCGAGCGATCATTTGGAACTAAATTGACAGGAAGCGTCTGTAGCTGTTTTATGGTGGTCTAATATGCGAGCATTACGTACAGGTATATGAATAAAACCACGAAGACAGTCGCTGGATTCCAAACCCAGGATCGTACTTTCTGGAATACGAAGCATGAACGCTGCCCGTCACACCATTAGGTCTGATGTACATTTTACTGCAACACCAGTCTGTAACGTATGTTGCCCGTTTGTACGTGGTTAATACTGGTCGTCAATCCCATGACATATTATGTGTACGAGCCATGTCAAGCGATTGTGTGATTCGTTTGGCATGTGACAGCGGATGTACTATTGTCAGGACGAACGTAGCTGTGCTGTAACTGTCGAAAAGTGAACGCAGTGTGTGCTGAAACAGCATGTGTCCGCATCTCTTCGGATGGATGGTTAATTTCGGACGCAACAACGGTGGGTATCCAATTGGATAACAGTGACGTTTGAATGTGTTTTTTTGTGTCGATTGATTCTGAAATTAAAACCTCCACAGTAAGGAAATTTGTGCTTTTACGTGTTTAATTTACTGTCTTGTTCGATGGTGTTATTTTCGTTTGCGAGGCGATAATGCAGTCAGTTTCATCTGCATTACTACACACCTATACTTGGATGTGCGGTTACATCTTATTATACTGTAATATGACGTGACATTTTACGAACAAACACCACAAAAGACTTGGCATTTGATCCTGTTTCATAATCCCAACAGTGAAGTAGAAGCTTAACGTGAGCTTGCATCATTACACCTGTGATTGAAGCGTATAAATTAATATTTACGTGTCCTTTATTGCTTACAGTTATTAATTACTAACATTCTTAGTGTATGGACCTTTGATAGTATATTATCAAGTGTTGAGAAACTTGTAGATTTATCAGAATGGCTCTTATTCCCAGCATATTCACAGACTGTATTTGGCTCTTGTTATACGAAAAAAAGCAATTTGTGTATTGTAAGGTGGATGTGTACTTTACATCGCATTCAGCGTTGTGGTGTGTGTGTGTGCGCGCGTGCACGCACGCGCGCGTACGTATAGTTGTTTGCTTTTTCTTTCCGTTTAATTAAATTTTTAATTTAATATTTTTGCTATTGTGACTGGTGTTTTGTAAGCCGTTGTATCATTGTTTCTCCAAGTGTACAAGTATTCTAATATACTGTTGGTGCCCGCTAGCCATCACGTGCATGCTGGAATCCTGACGTGCCTCAGTCGGCCCCACAATCACGTCCCGTTTAGCTCTTTTCAATTACTAACAATGTCAAAAATATACTCTTCCTTCCTGGTGTTTTGTTCGTGTATACGGTACACAGGTCCTCATTTTCTAACTTTCAGGCACATTTCTAAATAATATCGTGTGTATGAAGCGTTTTGCGATGCATTTCTTTCCTTCTTTCATTCCTCCTCTGTTTCTTTTTGTTTCCCTTTCCGAGTCGGAGAACACGTTATCTGGCAACTGTTTGCGCGGTAAGCTCAAACTCTTGCATCCATCGAAACCGCAGTATGCCGTCTTTTATTCTTGGCGTATTCAGTGACATTACAGTCGCAGTAATTCTAACTTGCGTGAAAATGTCTAGCAGCACGTCGCCCAGCATGTATTTATTCTTACTCACATAATTCGAAAAAAAAAATTATTTCGTTACTAAGATTTTGGGGCATATATGTTTCTGGACTAACAAATACCAACTAATTCACTATTGGAAAGTTTATAGTAAAACTTATGTAAGACCCAGCACACGTTTCGACTAGCAGGTCGTCATCTTCAGGGGGTCGTTCATTGATCGTAAGGTCCACTTAGGCCTCCATATGTTAAAATCACATTAAAGGTTGAACGACCCCAGGAAGATGACCTGCTCGTCGAAACATATGTGGGGGCTTAGATAAGTTTGAATATAAACTTTCCAATAGTTCATTAGTTGGTATTTGTAAGTCCATGACGAAAATGCGCGGTTCTAATAATGTGAAGTTCATATATGTTTCTGTTTATTTATATTCTTCCACTCTGCCTTTCGGCCGGACCAGTTCGAATTCGTGTTCCGTATAATGAGAATGCTGTCTCCTCTAAGCTTAAACATTTTCAGGTACTTTGGATGATTTCTGTAATTGAACTGCAGACGTGTGTTTTAGTTCTGGTGTGCTGAAAACATTTTTAATGCCATGTTGCTGGCTAATGTGGAAATCAGAGCTGTGTTCCTCTATGCCACAGATCCAGCCAAAGAACCAACATACGTAGTTTTAGCAGTTTATTACATTAGGGAAACGGTACTATGTAAAATCGTCAGATCCTAAGAGACAACGAAGAAAATCTTGTCATTAAAGAGAGGGCAGGCATTGAACTGTGTACTTGTCCTTTTGTTACGGTAACTTTCCAATGTAATGGGAACAACTTTATTCAGACGCGGCGCCCAGCGAAGAGGTGACGTCCGTGACTCATATTTACAAAATTACATAGTTAGAACCGCGGCCGTGAACCACTGATGTTTTCATAGTTCTTCTCGGACAGTGTAAGTAAATGCCTCGTAACAGAACGCGGCTGCAGTCTTCCGAATCCTTTCCTGCTCACCACTATGGGCGTTTGCAGTTCGGCATGTGAAATGGTACCATTAATTAATATTAGGCTAGATTAATTGGTGCTACGCCGCACGAACGAAACAGAACACCTGTAACCACGATTCTTAGAAATTCTCAGTGTGGTGTTTCTTTCAGTCTTCCCATGACATTTAGGCCTGAACTAACTTTTTAGGCGTATGTTTGATTAAAGCAATCCCATTAATTTGCAGCCTGAAGTACGCCTGTGATCTGTGTTGAAGTCTAAATTTGACGAGTGGTTCTCAGCATTCGTATTGTGTGCCATTATTACTGTTAAGCGTGCCGATACATAAACACGGCTTTTGTAAGAAAGTGTGCCGCCTCCGCGTTCCCAGTGTACTCGTATACCGTCCAGTAGCTCACGGAATACAGTGACTAGCCGCGCACTAGACATCTGACGTGGGTAGTGATCTTTGTATCACCACTGCGTAGCCGTGGGGCCCACACAGCCTCGTGTCTGGTTGGTACCCGGAGCCACTGGGCTCTTTCCCTGGGTCAACGTAGAGCTGGCGAGGCACTTCCACGTTGTGCCGAGGCATAGAATACTGAAGCTTTTCCTCTAAGTACCGTTCTTGGCATTTTGCTTGGTCCCGGGGCAACTCTGCCATAGCGTGTAGTTCTGGCGGAGTCGTAAAACACCCCGTGAAGAAAATAAAGTACGTCTGTGTGAAGAGTTGATTTTGTTCTTGAAGGTAGCGAACGCTGCTCCACTATTTTGAGGCCACAGAAGGAAGTCCCGTCGTTGGTGGGGATGACGACGCTCGAATCTTCCCCCCTTTGCCAGCCCAGAGCGTTTGTCGCTGACGGATGTTCTCATGTGGTTATCGCTAGCACAGTTCTTCTGGATACAATGGCCAGACGTTAGACAAAAAAAGGACAGTATACAGGGGGATACGCTGTACAGATAAGCGACACGGCACGAGGGAGGTGTTAAGTCGTCGACGTATTGCGGCTTCTTTCCGTGGCTTCTGTATGGTTGACTTACCGTGACAGCGTCTCCACTGTAGGAGGGTCGGTCGGAAAATAAGTTCATTGTTTCTGTGGACCCTTTATTTTCGGTTTTAATAAGACGAGTTCAGATTCAATTGCACTGCTGCCGCACTAGTTTTTCACATAGTCCCCGCCACATTTGAGACATTATGTTGTGGGACCGAGCTTTCCTATTCCCTGTTGACCGAAGTCTGTGTCATTTGTTATCAGCCATCGTGCTGGAACTGTTTCACCTCGCAATCGTCTTTAAATTTGTGGCCGCCAATATTTTCCTGGAAACGTGTCGGGTGAACCAGCTGCCTTGATCTTCTATTACAAAGATTGAGGCGGCAAGTTCTTACGAAACATCGGCACATAACCACCAAACTACACGGCGTTACTTACTGCAAAATATGTCCTTCATTGGTTTGAGGTTGAGTGATTTTTGATGTAGCTGTTTTCTTGTGGATGTTCTAAATTTTTCTTCGAACCCGGAGTTCCAATTAAGATTACGTTACGCATGTAGGCATTATGAAGGCAGCTTTAAAGAAGACAGGAATGTGGTCATTCAGAATGACTTTAAGATGCATCGTAGTTCGTTTCTATAGAGAACACAAATGGGTTTGTCTGTTCTTGGCCTTATTTGTATCTTTTCCCGGTTATACTTGGTTTTGCACTTTGCTTGTGTCGTGACGTCATGTATTTGCGAGGTTTCTGCTGGGGACACTAAAGCGAAAAGAAACGTCTTCTCCAAATAATAGGTGACCTTGGGCTTCAAACATTTTTATTGCTAGTTGCTTTTTTGTACAAGTCATAACAAGTGCGTATGTTTATTCATGCTATTTTTTTTGTTGGCGTTGAATGTAGCTTTTAAATAATACTGTCTGAAAGCTGACTGGTATATACGTTACTGGATAAGCATATTTTCTTTCTGTTTTCTTCGTTCGTTCGTTCGTTCGTTCGTTCGTTCGTTCGTTCGCGTTGTGTTCGGAATTCGTCGTATTTTCTCTGTCAGATTGCCAAATTAAGACAGGTTTACGGCAGAATCGAAAGTTGGAACATGCGCTAACGTGACGTGTTTAAACAGTCTTGACAACTTTATTCCTAATTTATTTCCACGGTTTTAATGAAAATCATGGTAGAATCATCTAGTAAAAACTTCCGTAGATATTTTGTAGCTGTTTTTAAGTGTCACCTTTTAAGACCGTGGCCTTAGTTTATAACGAATTGTGGCCTATCATTATGTCATTGTGTGTATGCAGGTCTTACGTATATTGGAGCTGTATATGAAGAACGGTAGATTTAGACCATGCGGCTGACCGAAGCAGTGAGGTTGTATCTGACAGTGTGGTTGATTACTTCTGCAAATTATGGCCAACAGTATCTCTCAGGATAATCGGTAACTTTTAATTCCTTGTAGCACCGTAAATTTTTTTCAGGAACTTCATGCTTGTTACTTCAGAATTAGCTTAAGGATATTTGAATTCCTGTAGAAATTCGAGACCGCTGCTCATTATTGGTAGTTTTAATTTCTCGTAGGGTCGTACATTCTTTCCGGAACTTGATGTGTAAGACAGGTACTTGTTACTTCAGGATTAGGTTATGGAAAGTAAAATGCCTTCAGCAATTCGAGACCGTAATCATTTTAGGTGCGTCGCAGCCCTGTGGAGGGCCTTTAAAGGCAGATCTCTCCGTCCAGTCCGTCGGTCTGTATGTGCTTAAAACAAGTGAAGAACACCCGAACTGGTCTTCACAAAATTTGATTTTGTGACTTGTACTGAAATTTGCCGAGCCATATACATGTTTATTAGCGTCGGGCAGTTTTATTACCGCTTTACATGAAGACGTACACGTGTTTTTGCGGGCATCTCGAAAGAAGGTTACCAGATATTTATCGGCAAAGAATGTTTCGTTAGAAAGTTGTAGGAAGAAAAACACTGTGTGTGCAGGACACCGACTGCGTAAGACGCACAGTTTCCTGGAACAATTATACGCAAGAGACGTAAATTGAATAGTTGTCTTCCGAACTGAGAAGATTTTCTTCTCTGATTGTAACCCACCGTTTTTGTGGTTGTTAACTGAAAGACGCTACTTCCCACCACAGTTAGGGGTTTCTATTAAATTCAGATGCAGTTGGAAGTATTGGTGCATCCTCTGCCTCACTACTGTTAGGCCTTCGTGTGAGGGCGAACACACCAGATGTATTACGCTATGCGTAAATTGCCATCGTGTTCATGAGTTCAAGATCTTCATGTTGTCAGTCTTGTTGTAAGTTCAATTAGGCGACAGTTAAGCTTCAATCTTAACAGAACTGTGTATCAGAATTTGCGAATTTGCTTACAGTTTGCTGTTCTGTGGGATCTCTGTCTTTCAGAATGTCGTACTGGGATGCACAAGTGCCGGAGCTTATATTGGATTTCAGTTTCAAAAAATATCGGGGGGGGGGGGGCGCTCTAAACACGTAGTTTTATTATAGATCCCAGTAACAGGTCGCATCGAATCCGTTAGGTAGGCGGGGTTTTTGAGAGGAAATACACGGCCAGTAGTTACATATTTGATTCATTCACTTTGTGCATAAATGTGGGAAAATGTCTTTACGTACGTCTTTGTTATGAGTTACGATTATTTCAAGACAACGGTTGGAATGGGAACGCTCAGGCGAAAGAAGGTTTTAGAATTACCCCTCGGCGTGGATCGTGAAACAAAGTGGAAAGAAGGTACGGTGGTTGTAAGAAGGGGTAGGGGAAACTAATTAGGGGTAAAGAAACAAGGCCACCTTATAATTTTCTATTCTTTTCAAGCATGAGTAGCTCAAAGGCCCCTGTGTGGTCTTCCCAGTGAGAGGCAAGTGTGTCAGATGTGTTTGAACGTTTTGAATCTTATTCTTATAGTAGGCTTCTTGTAAAATACGTAAATCAGCCTGATACCGAGTATGTCCCGCCCCCAAGAATATGTTTAAGGTTTTCAACAGTGCATCGCACAGAATGTTGTGTGGTGTTTCATTCCGTACCAACTGGCCGTCATATTCGTTAGGTGTGTAGTCTCCGATTCGACGCTGCCAAACTCGACAGATTGTAACACTTTGAAAGAACTAACGTATCATACATGAAGAAGTGTAGACAGCATTAAAGTGAATAGTGACCGTCACTTTCTGGCCAGCATTTGTTTATGTGGCCAAAGGTGGAACCTATAATTTTTGCACCCGCAGCAAGTTTGAAATCCTGAACCTACTTCCTCCAGTTTGTTGGACACAGCTGTGCCCGTCTCACAGTTTCACACCGGCAACATTCGGTTGTTTTTATTGAAGGTAATTTAACAATTATTCGAAGTTCCTCAGCGAGTAGGGTCCCCACGTCCCTGTTGTGCCCCAGTATCCGTCTACAGTAGTGTGTGTTGTAGTACGAAACATTTTAGAAAATATTCGGTAGTGTTCCGACGATAATGTATGACAACTGAATTCGTTAACTTGATGGATTTTTTCATCGTATGTATTGAAATTTTGACTTAAGTTCGTAGTTAATCAGAATATAAATAGTTATTATGTAGCAACATTTTGTTCTGGAGAAAGCAAGCCTGAAGATGGAGCCCTACCCTGTCCCCGAAACGTAGTGTGTTAAATTGTGTTAAATTTCGATACATAAAATGCCCATGAAGTTAATTAATTCACACGTTGGGAAGATTACGAAATGAAACACCTCAACACCACTGCAGTGAATATTCTGAATAGCGGCAAGGCTTGGACGCATTCCAGTCCTGTTGGTCGATCTGATTCTTGGTCTCCTGCCTACAGTTCTTCTGATACTTAAAATGTATAACCTTTATAACAAGTGGCTTTATGGAGCTTCATGTAATGGCTGGTTGCATGCACAATGTTCAGTTGCTGTGTGTCATGTGGGTACACTTATTTTGAATGGTGGCGATGTATCTTCTGCCTTCAGGTAAGGAGGTCGAAGTGGATAAAATTGTTGAAGTGTTTTGTGTTTGGAATAGTTTTGAATGTAAAAGTTCACCTAACTTCCTTCTCAGGGATTGACGCCAATACTGCGTCACAGAAGGAATGTTTAAAGTATTCAGCGTTTTATATTCATTTACATCAGAGTTCTTCCGTGCGTTTCCGCGTTTGAGTGCGGTCGCTCTGAGATAGTAGTCTCACCGGACTGCGCTGCGGCGTCAAGTTGTAATGTGTTTGTTTCAAGTGATTTAGTGTTCTGATGCTGACGTGTGTTATACAAGACAGAATTTATAAGTACTAAATATATTTCATCGGTACTGGTATAGTTGCGATAATATTAGATGGTGCGGAATTTGAGGCGCTACAGGGAAAACGAAAGTAATCGTCTGTTGTGTTTGCGGCTCCGCATATGTTAGTGTTGATAAACCATGCGTGAAGACTAGATTTAAAAAATTTCATTGTCCAACGTAATTAGTATCGTTCCCAACCGAGTAATTGCACAGTTTTTTTACTATTGTCTGTATTAAAATGACAAACTCCAACATGGTTCAGTCTTACAGGATCATAATCTGGGAGTATATGCATCAAGTAGGCCTATTTGTGCATAATTTTAACAACATATAAAATTGTAAATAGTTGCATCGTGATATCTTGTACACCATGCAGTAGAAGTGAAAGTGAGATGTGAACAGTTCCTTGTGAGATTAACGTGAACATACGTACAGCGATATGTAACTAATAAGTGTGTAAAATAATAAGTAATGATAAGTAAAGGACTATAAGCAACTATCCCTTGATGTTGTCTTTTGGGTTATGACATCATGCAGTGTGATAGTGGGCTGTCATCTTTTCAGAGGAGCATACTGCCATCATGTGGAAGCTTGAATATGGAGGCAGTGTTCCTCTTGAATGCTGATACCATTTTACAGGCTATGTGATGTCATACCCTAGAAGACAACAATCTGAATATTCACCATCCCAAAAAGGAAGTTCATGTATGTCCACTCCATTGTTTGATTCTATTGATCAGCGCTTACGTGCCTTTATTACATCCACCTTCTGAAGTAGTTGTAGTTGTAGCTGTAGTATGGGTTGTCAGAAATAGCCTGTATGAATTTTCGTGTCTTTCCCCCCCCAATAACTGCAACTTCAGCGCTTGGTGGCTAGTACTGAATAAGGAAGTCTTTCTGATTAATGAGGTATGCAATAAACTTCATGAGTTGAATGGTTGGGAAATAGTTGTTTGGTTTTGGTGCTCATTGTAATTTTCAGACGCCCGCACAAACCCCTTCATTATCTTTGTTTATAACCACGTAGGCCTAGTTGACGTGTCTTTGTCCGCGTTACCTTCTGTGTGCTAGTGGAGATATGGCATGACTAACTGAAACATGACGACAGGCGCAAAGGCCATTGCTCCTGTGCGATTCCGAAATTGCGGTGCTGTGGTAATGTCGATCCGTACGATCAACCGTGATTGCATAGAGTTTCAGAGCCTAAAATGTTAACACACAGACGTGGCCGGATATAAGTAGCTGGGGTAGCCGAGTCGGTTTAATGACAAGGCTGCGGGCTGGATGACCGAAGAATTTTGGTTCGATTCCCTTTTCCAAAACGTGCAGCCCTTTGGTCATAGGTACCGGTTGCGCGTTCATTGGTGGTAAAGCTGACCTCTGGGCTCCATCGGGTGCCATGTTAATAATGCGTCGAGCTGTATCTCCTCAGCACTATATATATGCCTTCATGGCGGTCACTGTACTTCCTATAATCGAATTTGTTCGCGTAATGGCTGTTGGTCTTATATAGCAACAAAGGCATGTTCTAGTTGTGGCCGTGCTGGTATCGTTCACAATTCGCGCTCTTCTGGTGCAGTTGCAGTTACGGTTATCTTCCACCGTCTGTTTTGCACACTGGGTTAAAACTGTTACTATTTTTTGAAGGACACCGCAGCAGATGCTACGGATGCATCGCATCCTAAACGCTTATTGTGCAACCCTATAAGGAAGCTGATGAGGTTTTTGACGTAGAATACGTCTTTGTTCGCAGGTAGTTCGGGAAATCGAGCGTAACGAAATTAGGATAGATTTCAAACGGTTACTGCTACGCGTACAATAGTCGGAGGCACATGGGAACAGTATCAAGTGATAGACCATAGATGTACGCGTCGTATTTACTACGACTTATTGCGATCTTGATCTTGAGACGGCGCCGGCATGCGTAAACGCTCGAGGCAAAAATGACGCTATTCCGTGCAATTGCGGCAGTCATTACTCAGCTTTCGAGAGGCCTTACGGCTGGTCAACCGCTCAAACGATTCGTAATAACGAGTTCTACAGTACTAAAGTGCAAAAACAGTGAACTCGTAACCGTAACACAGTGCAAAAGTCGAAAAAGTAACAACAGTTTCGACCTAACTTCGAAATGTCGCAACATTTGCAAATAATATATGTAAAACGATATAAGATTCGGGTGTTGGAAGAAAGAAGACAAAATGCCAGACAAAATGAGGGACCATTGAGCGGCGCCGAGCGAGCACGGCGCTGGAGATAGCGTTGCAAAGCTGATGCGCACGGCGTCAAGGTCGGCGCTGGCACTTCCACCGGGGAGCCGGCGGTGCCTATGATGTTAACGACGTGGATTCGATCGACGATGTCGTATCCTCATCACAGGAGTCGGGTTTCACCAAAATTACAATGGTCACAGACGATAACGAGTCCATAACCGAGTGCTGGAGCGGACGTAAGCGCCGCATCGGAGGCCGCAGTGACCACACAGCCACAGTACGAGCGAGCGGCCGACTCATATCACAGACCGCTGTTGGCAATTTGTAAAAACAAATGAAATTCCTCGAAAGAAATAACATTCATTGCTAACCATTGTTTCATTACTACACACAAACGACACTGACGTATTCTACGTAACGGATGTGTCCCCGACACTGCCCTGCCCGCATTTTTTCTGTTTGTCCATTTTAATGGAGTATCGATGGAATGAAATGGTTAGGGGAAACCCTAAGTACTCGGAGAAAAACCTGTCCCGCTGCCACTTTGTCCACCAATAATCCCACATGGATCAACCCGGGATCGAACCTGAGCCTCCGCGGTGAGAGTCGGGCGACTAACCACCTGAACGTTGGCACGGCCAAACGGTTACTTAGTTACCAAGGAAAGCAGTTTCGTTACGTCACCGTATGTGTAAAAGAAAGAGACGGTAACAGCACGTCAACGTGTAGAGTATATAGGGCTACTGTGGTTTTTTTAATCTCACCAGACAAAATTTTAAGATTATGCATAGAAACATGTTCATGTTGCACGTACGTGCAGTGTGCAGGTGACGTGATGAAATCGTTGACCGTACGAATAAGGTCTTTCAGCGGTATAATCTTCATACCGAATGCCATGAAATTGACAAACCCTTCCTAGAATTAGGAATAATTTATTAATGGTGGGGGTTCTTTGGAAAAAAGGCAGAAGTTTGTACTTGTGAATTAATTATCCAGCATGCTGTTATCTTGAACTTAGCGTTTGGGCCCCGTTGATGTAGCGTTTCTGATAACCTAGATGTGCCATGTACCACTCTGCAGTGAAGAACAGTAACGTTTTCCAGATGGGTGGGCGAAAGCAGGCGTTCAAAAACTTTTTTATACTACAGAGCAAGCGAGTTAGTTATTGGGAAGGCTGTGTTGGAATATATGCGGTGAGGAACCCTCACGTTATGGAAGTCTTGCCCAGCGGACTGAACTCAGGTATTAATTGGATTGGTACAGCCCCAGGGTTGGCATCTGTGCAGGAACGGAAATGTTCATAATTGCAAAAAATCTTCATACAATAGACTGCGTTGGGAAACTGGTACGCTGTACTCTCAGTCGTAATAAAGTGATTCCTTTAAAAATAAATCATGGTATGCACTGTTCTCAACTGACTCATGGAAATTGAATTAGAAGTGGCTGATGTGATCTGGTAAAATAATTTTATGGGTCAGTTGAGAAGCATTTCCAATGGCTTATTCGAATTTGGTTTCTGTTTAAGTGGAACCATGGAAGAACTGTCAAAGTTTCCTGCAGTCACACGACATCTTCGCCCGTAATTCCGTACTGTATAAAGCGTTATGTGGTGTTTTTAACTCGATCCTGTAACAGAAGCATATAGGAGGCTTTTTTTGCCCAGTGGCCCACGCACGCTTTATGGCTTATACATGCTTTTTTTCAATTGTAGAGTTAATTAAATGAACCAGTAAACACATAAATATTGGATTCGACTCGCGCTTTCTATGGATCGTGGTTTGACGTGCTGTTTCTAATAAAAAAGTTTTCCCTGTCAACGCTATGGAGGTATGTAGGGGTAACAGAGTTGTAGCTCCATTCATTCTTAACGTCGGTACTAGACGGAGGTGAGTGGTTAACTTCACGCTCCGGCCGCTTTATGCGACGGAAAGAACTGCGGTACCCATTATATAGCAGGATGGGTGAACCTCAGGGCCGGTGTGGGCGTTCTGGAAAAGAGAAAAATCTGTTTCTCGTACCGGCATTCGAACCCCAGATGTTACCCGTTTTGTTAAGACATTAGACTGAAATTTCGTCCGGCCGGTTTAATAAAGACAAGACTTGCGATAATTTTTAAATGCGATGTGCCTTGTTTTGTGAATTGTGATATCGTTGCTGCTAGTTCAAGACAATGCCATGGAAAGTGACATAGCAGTGATGTAATTTCTTTCGTTGACCGAAAGTAATGACAATCACCGTATTTAACTGGAGGTAATTGATGTGCAGGACAGCAGGTTGTATATGCAAGAAGTTAATATCTCTCAGGAACATGTTCACAGTAGAAGCTGCTTTCTGTGCGTTGTTCTCCAGCAATTAAAATTTCGGACGAACCCATGAATTACGACCCAATATTCTAAAACGGGGGGGGGGGGGTTCAACTGTAGTACAGTAAAAAAAAATCACTTCGTTGTTCACACCATGCATTTTTACTGAATTTTTTACTAGAAAGTACTAACAGTACTGCACTTCAGCAGCGCGTATACGGTACCTGCCGTGCTCTGTGGCGTGAATTTCTGTGAATTGACACCGGCAATATGTAGGCCTACTGTACATACGCCTTACCAGCGGTGCTCCAGCTTTCGGTGTTAACTTTTCCCTGATGATGGTGGCATATATGCCACCGAGACATGTCGGTGTTAAAGTGATCCTCTAACGACTTTGTGTTGTACATTAAATTTATGCATTACTGTTCGTACTTCCTAGTCAGTAAAAAAAAAGTCACTACCTGTTAACCCCTAGGAAAGGCCGTGCCATGGCTCAGGCGGTTAGCCGCCGGCCCGGGTTCGATCCCGGGTCAGTCCACGTGGGATTTGTGGTGGACAAAGTGGCACTGGGACAAGTTTTCCCCCCGAGTTCTTCGGTTTTCCCCTGTCAGTCTCATTCCACCGGTGCTCCATTACTAGAAAAAGGACAAAAAATTATCATCTTCATCTTCATCATAGGGTTGCACAATAAGCCTCAAGGCTGCAGTGCGTCCGTAGCGTCTGCTGCGGGGCCCTTCACCACTTAAAAAAAACCCTAGGAATCATGGCATCGTAGTCGCAGGTTGAAAGTACGAGGTGAAAAGCATATTTACATCATTTCCGTCCCTTCCACTCATTGCTTTATGTTTATGACCGATAATCGCTAGGTCGTCGAACCAGTTTCCTGACCGCGAATACACGTACAGCCTGCGAATGGTTAGAGGCTGCTGTTTTGTTGGTCGTCATTCGAAGTTTCGTGTAGTTACGTAGACTCTCATTTAACAGTACCCATTTAAAGCCTCATGGTAACTCAGCACTTTGACCACACAGTGTAATTCACGCATTTCATATGAATCTCAGAGCAACCGCGGATTATTGCCGAAAACAGAATTAACCGTTAACTAGTGGAGACCTACTGTGCTCTGTGGAGTAGGATATAATTTGTATATGCGAGTAATTTATATGAATTTCAGCCACCAGAGGGTTAGAAGCAAGTGCTGTAGTACATTTTAGCCATGGCATTGTATCATTGACTCCGGAACAGGGGGTGTAGAAGTATTGTTCATTGTGAGTGAGAGCGACTACAACATTGAAGACTGAGACCCTGCAGTGCCTTGTTCTCAGCGTTGTTAGGGTTGATTACCGGTCAGTGGTCTTAGAAGTTCAGAGGTAACACACTCGCCATTCTCAAGGATTGTGTTACCGGTTAAATTAGGTCGTAAGTGGAAACTGCCGAACGCACGGACTGAAATCATTTTAGGAAGGATCTTGATGAGAGTCATCCCCTTTGTGTCTACAGTATCACAAGAATAATGTAGATACTGTGTATGTTCCGTCTAAACACAACTTTATTCTTGCAAATTACAATTAAGAGCAGCTACTTGTTTCGGCTAGCTAGGTAACCATTATCAGGCCGAATACAATGAACGTAAAAAGGGGGAATATTTACAGCTGCAGTAAGTGATTTGAGATCTCAGATTTGCGACAGTAATGTTATATACAAACATATAAAAATATATGCAGCTTCAGGAATGATAAGTTATAAAGTTAAAAATTGTTGTGTTGGGAAGTTGATTGTCACTGTGTTAAAATAAAGTGTAGTGTCTGAAGTAAATAAAAGGTGTGGTAGCGTAGGCAAATTTATGGAGAGACGGCTTTGTGTATATTCATTTTGAGATCTTGTATGTTCTGGGTCGTTGGTAACCCGTTTGAGTGTTTGTTATAGTTGCCCGAATGGTATCTTATTTGATAGATTGTTGTTAATTTTTATCTTAGATATCTCATTGTGTTGCATAAATTATAAGTAGTCACTATGCACCATCAACACTTCCAGTACAATACGGCGTAATTAGTTGTGTTGATGGTGAATGGCAGCCATTTATAAGATGTTGGAATTTATAGTGGTTCATTTTGTGTCTTCATTAATGTATAGTGACTCATTTATTCTTAGTTTTTTGGTCTTGAGCTCATCTTTATTGTATGTTTTTAGTAAAATTTTATAAGACTTACTTCAGTACTTGCGGGATCTCATGAGTCTCATTTTGTCCGTGTTAGGAAGGGAAGTAGCCTGACAGTGCCACTAATGTGGAGAACTGCTGTGTACCATGCCTGACATTTCTCTTTGTTACACACATGCTTGGCAACTTAAAGTAATCGTACCAAACCCCCTTCTGTTCCTCTTTGGAACCGTAATAGAAGAGAAGCCAGTCCGCGTGACGATTTGTTTAAACAATTGTTTTGGAATACAGTATTGATTCTTGGCTAGCTAGTTTGCCGGGATGTTTAGGGACAGGTGGTATAAGGCCATCATAGAATGCCGACTGCGGTGTTGTGGGGTTGAATGTAGGCTTCTCCTTATTCGAGTAGATGTGAAGACTATTTTGAAAGTCCTTTCGTGTCGGTATTAAGTTTTGGCGAAATACTCAGGGTATGGTAACAGATGTGGTACGCTATTAAAATGGATGATACGTGACATCAGTAGTAAGAATACGTCTGTCCATACGTAGCCACCTCATGCCAAGAGTGGGGACAGAGTGTGTATCTCTGCTGGGGTGTGTTCACGTAGGAAAACCATGCACACCGCACGGTCCTCAGGAGCACGCTGGTCTCTTGCTGCTGACAGAATAGATGTATATGCCAGCATGATGCGTGGGCGTTGAAAATCGTCACTGAAGGGGTAGTAGTGGGATTTTTAGAAGCGTTTGCAAAAGATGCGAAAAGCTGTTATCATCTTACCCATGCCTGTCTCTGCCTGTCCGTCCAAATGGAACCACTTCGCTCCCACTGGACAAATTTCCTTGTAATTTTGTTGGGGAGTTTTCTTTATTAATATCTGTCTAACAGAAGTAACAGATGTTTTGCATGAAGACGTACATACATTTGTGATAATTCACACTGTACGAGATAAGTACTAGAAGTACGGCAGAGCCTGAGGGGCCGAGGAAATAGTTGACGATGTAAGCATGATATGGCGCCACATTGATGCGATTGGCATGCCAGGTAATGAGGGAAAAACTGGAAACATGGAAATTGTATTTAATATTTATTGATTTATACTTGATTATGACGTCATATAGACGCGGTTTGTTGTGGTGTGACGTAATTATGAAGGGACATACGAGCAGTATTCGTTTGTGTTGTCGCTTTACTGACAGTTATTGATTTTCTTCTCGATTCGGTTTACATGCTGCACAATTAAGGAAAACACAAATATGCAGTTTAGTATTGAATATTTATTGCATATATACGTGGGAATAATGTGGCTGTGGCAACATATTGTGTACGAAGTGTTAAATATATGTAAAAATTAAAAAAAAATCGACGGGGCAAAACTGTGAAGTTTAACAAATCAAACCAGCGTAAACGTATAGCTGTAAGTTCTTCAAACAATTGAGCCAATAATAACAGGCCCAAATAACGGCAGTAGCATTCCGTGTAGACCTATAACGTATCTATGGTTGCGAACAATAAGAAAATATGTGGCCAAGTGGTATGACCAGCTGAGAATAGTGCAGGTTGCTGCAATCATGGGAAGGCGCTGCACCATCACGTTATACTTTATAGGTTTACTATTTGCTTTAGAAAACACGCAAATAGTTCTTAAAATTGATTTGTTTTAGTGTCTGTAGTTATACAAATACCGCCCTCGGGATTTATGTGCGACTTTGTTTCCCTCACAGGTTTCTTAAACGTGAACATAAGTGTCAGTGATAAACGGAGAGGGGGGTGGCGGGAGGAGGAAGAATTTGTAACCTGTTTCGAAAATCACTGCCTGCATTTTTACTGAAAAGGCTTAGCGTTGGGATGAGTAATCTCTGCATTACATAGGACTTCGTCTTAAGTGGTAAGGATATTTGACAACAGTGGTGCCATCTGTTTCGAAGCCTAGGATGTTGGCGCCTATGGCGTATTTCATTTTTCATCGAAAGACAAGCACTTCATCGTGGGTGCTTCGGTACAGAGGGAGACTTAATGTATCCTGAATACCGGTCACACGCATAGTCGCCTAGAGAAGCTTGTGCCAAACTAACTGGGTCACGGAACCCTTTTGAACTTGAGATATATAGACGGAACCGAGAATGGGTCTGGAAAATATATCAAAGCTAAATGAAAGAAGCTGACGTTACACCGGAAGATTTTCAGTTGTAGTGCGCCATCCTCCTGTCTGTGCGGTGTCCATTTGCTAGACAAAGAACATCATCTGTCCCTGTTTCTTACCAGCATCTTGTTTAAACGTCGTCGCGATTAAGTCTTTGTACACCACACATAGTCGAGTAGAAAGCGAGGTGTATCCGTGTAAGTGACAAACTTGGTTTGTGAACGCGAGCGGAGAAAGTTTTGCTGTGATCGAAATATTCTCACACAAGATTCTGCTGAACACATTTTAGAAAACGCGGGTTCAGGTGGACTTTGACAGTCATGAGAAGCTTGTCTCGGTAACTGGTTCGAGGGTTCGATCTAGGAGCCCCGACTTCAGAGGAATGTAATATTTTGACCACCTTCAGCTTTAGACTGGAGGAAGTAGTCAGTCGTCGAAGCGGCGCCCGAACATTGCACATTGAGTGCCTGTGGTCTGTGGATGTTTTGACCTATAGTGTGCTTATTTACTCCAGTCTCCGTGTGCTGCACATTTTAATAACCACCTGGTAATTGTGACTGACAACAACACCTGTTCACAAGTGTCAACCGGAACTGTGAGAATGTACCACACTTTCCGGAAGTGTTCGCAAAGCAGTTGCATGTTAACGAACCACAGGTGAGATGACAGGAACTTAACGCACATTAGTATTGTGTAGTTCGGAATTCATAATAAATTCATTACCTGGAAGTTGGAGTAATAATATTTAGTAATATTTAATTTTTAATGATATTTTATTTTGTGGGGGGGGGGGGGGAGTGGGGTGCAAACTGTGTGAGACGCTAATACGGAGGCTAGTCTAGAAATAAACGGAGGGAAAATGTACGCATATTGTGGCCTTGTAGATTGTGGCAACGTATAATCTTGTAGATAGATGTCGACTTTGCAGTGGAACATCTTCCTGATAGAAATGAGCAGCGGGAGAATACGGCCAGGTTATGTAGACAGGTTGCGTGAAGGGTGGTCACTCAGACCCTCGGCAGGAGGAAATATGTTCTGGCCATTATTGACGGTGGCCAGGGAATAGTGAGGAAACGGGTTTTCTAGGGCCACTGAAGGCAAGGAAGCGGGGTGTGAGGACACGGCCCTTTTTGAGGGCCCGGAAATGTCGCCAGTAGAGGAATGGGGCCTATGAAAATATGGGAAAAGGCTGTTTTTGTGGTCATTGCGGATGGGAAGTGTGAAATGAGAGAATACCCTTTCTGAGGACCCAGACAGAGGAATCTTTATCTCAGAAGGAATGAACTTTTCCTTTGAGACTTCACAATTTCCGTCAGGAGGTGGATGAGCGGCTTGCACCATCTGCTGAGAAAGAAAACCAGCGTTAGCTGTGAATCTGTCAGATGCAAACGCATTTCGAACTTCTAAAAAAGCCGCGGGAGGTGTAATGGAACTCCTGCACAATTTGCAAAAACGGTTCTTGGGACACAAGGGGATAATATGAAAAGAAGGAACTCACAAAATAGATAAAGCCTTAGGGAACCAGTTAATGCTTTAAACAAACACACGTTGTCAGTAATTCAGGGACTGTTACGTTTCAGTATCACCGTAATGTGTAATTTGTTACCTTTGATGTGTGTACTTGGTTTAGGTGTTAGTGCATGGGATAAGCCTTGTCTCTGTCTGCATGTCTTTTACATAGCGGAGTCGTGTCGTAATTAGTCACTGCTTTATGTTGGATTAGGGCCTATGTTTAATGGCTGTGTTACATCGTATTATACCTTTGGTTTTGTCATGAAAGAGTACTTAAAACATTGTTCGTAGATAGTTCGACATGCATGCACGCGCGCACACACACTGATTTTTCTTTTATATTACTGCGTGTTTCAGCTTGTTTCTCGGTTTCAGGAGTCACACGTTTTGTGTGGACTGTTGGTTCAGTGTTAAGCGTCTTTTCGACACAAGTTGCGGAGTTAGTTATGTGTGCCTCGGTTTACAGATTTACACTAGTGTTTACCCATTATATTTGTTGTCGTTGGTTGTTGCTGTGAGTGAAAAATAAATTTTTTGCTGTGGCTGTAGCGGGCCCAGGCTTCTAGATCTCTACATCGAATGCAGTCAGACACACGCGCGCGCGCGCGCACGCACACGCACGCACGCACCACACACAGACACACCCGTCAGGACTTGTTTGCACGAGTGATGAGCTCGTGGCAGAAGTCACTACATACACGACACACGACAAACAGGAGATGAACATCCATGCTCTCAGCGGGATTCGAACCCGTAATTCTAGCAATCGAGCGATCGCAGACGTAGTGCCTTGAACTGCACGGCCACCGGCATCGGCAGAAAATATGTTATACGGGAATAAGAGCAACGTAATATATGCTTTATTAAGTGTACTTTTACATGTAGCTCAATACTTTTAGCAGCTGTAGGCCGAAATAGGCTGAAATTGACGCATGCATAATTGAGAGTAATAACACAGTGCCCCTGCTTTGAAACTGACTGCCCTTGAAACGTGCAAAGGTATACGTAGCGAAAACTGCTTTAACACTTCTTAGTTTGGAAGTAATGTTTTACGGCATTGTCAGTTCTGCAGTTGTGAGTCTCCACAATGCGCCATAGTAGTACGCATTTAGCTTCCAGGAGGGATGTCAGGTCTGTTCTGTCACAAAGCAACACATAAAATTGCGGATGAATATTTATGCCTCGAATAGAGGTCGAAGTCGCGACCCCAGCGTGAGCCTCTTAGCCCGCTTAGGCACTAAGATCGACATCGCTCCCAGTTCAGTCATCATATCGTGTGTTGCACAGAGGCAAGACGTTCCCAGAACAAGGACGCGCGTCCTTCATTATGCCTTTTGGTGAGTCGCCTTGTGGGCTGTCACACTTTCTCGTTTCTTCTGAAGTAGTCGACTGCCATCTTTGAAGAAGCGTAACGCTTTAATTAAGGTGTCGGCGCTGTTGTTGCTCGAATACTGGTTGTCAGTCATTTCCGTTTTCAAGCTATTAGACTCGCTGATGACGTGAACGTAATGTCACCACCCATAGTCGAAATGTTCCACCGACTGTTGTCAAATTGCACTAGTGTCCAATAAAATATTCTCGGACTAGCAGCCGCGTCAGTTGGTTTGAATGGCGAGTAAACCAGCATTTCAAGAACGGTCTCTGTCCCTGCAGAGATGGTCCTCGAAACAGTGGTTTACTCGCCATTCCACCACATGACGCAGTTGCTAGCCCGAGAATATTTTATTGAATTCAGTCGCCGTTACAGCTTTAAATTGTATACGCACTGGCGTGTTCGAGTAGTCGTGATACTGCAATGACATATGAACAGATGCTGTTTCTGTTTCTGGTTCTGTGTGGCTGTTGTGTTCGTTTCCGAACCCTTGATCGTCCAGCACGTAGCCTAGACTGCGTTATTCCGGCTTCTTATTTGTAGTTTGGAGCTAATAAATGAGACGAGGTGCTGTCTTTTTATTGATAAATGATATCCCGTTGTGATTAATATGTAAATAATGAGCACAATGAGAATACAGTTCAAAATAACTGTTTTACTATAAAAACAATACATTTTGTTCTTATGAAAGTGCACTTGCAGAAGAATGTGTATTGTTTTCGTAAAAGTAGTTGCTGTAGACTGTATTCTCATTGTGTTGATAATGTATGGGTTTCTTCCATCACTCGTCTGCATTGGTATAGGCTTGATGTATATGTTTATCGTGAACGCATGCCACATTAAGTGCAGAGGGTTATTGGTACATAATGGAGAAATATTGTTAAAGAAGGAACAAATTTTGCACCCTCGTGGTATCTGTTGTCAGATTGTCACAACATTAGTTGTGATTAAGGATGTGTACCTGTAGATTACAGTGGCGTGTCAGGACTCGGGAAATTTCGGAGGTGACTGATGGCAGTTTTTACTTTCGTTGCCGTTCCTTCGTAATGCGGTAAATAAAGAGACCGTGGTGCTATTCATTGAATTTTCGGGAGGTGCAATGTGTGGCTTCATTTTTGCTTGTTCGTCACTCACTCTGTCTTGCCAGTATGTCGCTTGTTGGGTATCATGCCATGGTTTCTGCTTACTGATCCACAGCCTTGTCTACTCGTATGGCAAGTGTCGGGGAATGACCGAGATTTCGACAGGTTCGTTTGAGCTGTTTGGTTTATGTATTTGCATCGCTCTGTTTCAGCATCGGAGTCAGAAATTCCAGTGAAACTATCTCTGTCACGTGTTTTGTTTCTGTTTAATTTTTTAACAGCGGATTTCGCCGCCAGTAGGGTTTGGAATACTGTGAATACACGAGCAATAAATTAAATTACACGTAATTGTTCTGTGTTTGAAAGTGTAGTACTTTACTCTCATTAACTTAATTAAGTTTCCTGAAATGTTCGTATTGTTTGGTAGTTGAACACAGTGCCTCGCTGGAGTTTGTATTAAGCTTTAATGTTCAAAGTGATCATGTGCGTACATGGAACATACAGAATTCGTTGTGAAGAAATTTAATTTCACATTCTCTTTTAGAAAATGAAGAAATACACGTGTCAGTGTCCATATGTCTGGGAAACTAATATTTACGAAAGCAAGTTGAATCAGAAATTATTTTTCGAATTTAATTTTATGGATGTTTACTCATTCTGGGATTCGGATCGTCTTTTGCGGAATTTGTAATATGGTGGAAAGAATTTCTTGTATAGGACAGAAAGCCGAGCCGACTGCTGTTACATAACCTACGTACTGCGTGTATCGAGCTTCAGGTGCGTGCGAGTGGAATGCTGGCTGAGGTGAGCTTGCTACATTTTGGACAGCTTTCAGGTTTTCATACACACAAGATAGGCAGCGCAAGTGTAACATAACATCTTGGACATCCCAACGCCAGAACTCACTCACTCACTCACTCACTCACTCACTCACTCACTCACTCACTCACTCACTCACTCACTCCATGGAGCAGAGTCCTTCTTGAAAAGCTAACAGGTCCGCAGGTAGTCAAGAAATTCCGCGCATTTTGTGGAACCCGAAGGTTCAGTACCGCATTCACAACAGCCCGCCACCTGTCCCTATCCTGAGCAAGTAACCCTGACCTATGCAGGCTCCTCACATTCCACGTACCAAATCTCACATCCATTATCCGTCGCTTGGGTCGTATAACCAGTGAATTAGTCCAGGTCCGAGGCTTTGTAAGGTGTTTCGTAACGTGAAATTTTTACGGCGAGGAGTTTTTAGCACCCTGCCCAACTCCAAGCTGGAGGACTACCCCTTGTCGGCTGTCCGCGGCTGCTTATTCAATGTATTCGCAGCTACCCTCCATAAGAGGAGGCCGTTCCTCCATCCGCAAACTGAGGACGCTCCATGCCGTGGTGACAGGGGACCACTTAACACGGTCCAAACGCCAGAAAGGTTTCTTAAAACGTGAGGAAGAGGATCGAACGTATGAAATTGTCGGTGATTCCGGACCACGCAGGAAACGGAATCACTCGTAGCTTGTGTGATACATTTGCGTATGATGTAGTGTTATGATTTACTTTTAATAGTGGTAATTATGTCAGCTTTTTGTGCGTTATATTTATTTGTGGCATGTTTAATGACGTCACTAGCTCAGATATCATAACGTCCAGCGGAACCATTGCTTGTCTGTTCATGCTCTATTTAACGGCGCTTTGAGTTGCCGAGATTATTGAACATCAAATTCAAGACTTTAGAAGTTCGAAAGTAAGATTGTGAATATAATCAAGGATGCACAAATATGGGTGTCTAAATTTTGTACATTGGCGCCTCTTGTTTATAGGTTCTGATTATGGAAGTTGCCTCTTGTCATCCTTCTGGCGCCTAGAATTTTGAGACGCCTTCTAGATTTTTGGAAACTTTTGGATCCCTGCGATATGTTACTGCGACGTTGCTACATGAGACGGGTATAGACGCAGTGTGGCTGTTGGTATCTGACGAAGTCTTTGGTAGGTATCGGCTTGTCTTAAAACAGATGAAGACTTGAACGCCTGTGGCAGTGATCCTGTGCTACAGTGTTTGTTGTGACTGCTGGCCCTTTTTGAGTTGACAGATGCTGGATGTATGTGCGAGTACATGAGGAGACTTGCTTTCGCCATGTATGGCAAAACAAGACTCACTAGTTTGCTTGAACAGCAGGGGTTGCCAGATTCCATTTCATCGCTGATGGCAGAGCCATGTTGAAATTTGTTTTAACCAAACTAATTCCATGCATCGGAATCTTTGGGAAGCTTTTACTGTATAAGCTCATAGCGGCAGTAAGTGCTCCATTTTTTTATGGACACGGTTTATTACCGTGTTCATAACAGCCCGCCATTCAAGTCCACATTCTTACACCGTGTGTCCGTACGATGCATCTGAATATTATCTTCCCGTGAACCCTTAATCTCCGAGGTGGTTCCTTCCCCACAATTTTTCATTTAGATTTTCCTCGGTGCATGTTCCGTTGCCTTCTTACCATATCCGCCTTGCTTTGATAATCCTAATGATACATATTCATTTCTGCAAATTATTAAGGTCTGGGCACTTTTCGTCATGAACCTGGTACTTCCTGTCTCGTAGGTACGGACATTTTCACCAGCACCCTGTTCTCGAACACCCTAAGACAGCGTTGCTTTCGTAATTTGTCCGAAGATCCACAACCATACAGAAGACACGTTCCAAAGCATCTACGCAAGTTTGAGGCCGTGTGTAACAAGTCGTAGCATGTTTATTCGTCCTGTATAGTGCATCTAACCTTCTGCATGACAAGCTCAAAGACCGCCTCTTGTCTATTTTTGCGGCTTCAGATTCGATGTACTGGTATTTGCAGGTTCCTTGCTGTACCTGGACGCATTTTCCTCCGGCCGCAACTAGCGGACGCGTAATGCCATGATAGCAAGGGCGAAGGATATTGTATATTTTTGTTGTGTTGCCCCTACTTTCAATTGAAGACTATTTAACGATGCTGTTTGAACTACAGAGGTTACTTATATGTGTCGAATATGTTACGAACATCGTGAATTGTGTGACGTGGTTGGTCCGATAGAAGGTTCTTCCGCTCTTATGGAACTAACGAAGACTTCTATAAAATACTTCTGGGTGAGGATAGCTGGTTCTAAAGAGTTGTGAACAGGCTACGTTCTGATTGCAGGGCACGTGTTGTATCATGTTACCTTGCTCAGTGTGTAACTGTTGTTATGGCTAATCGTTGTTTTAATTTATCATATACTTATTTTGTTCGTTGTACGTATTTTGTAGCTCTTCGGTTCAAAAACGGGGAACCAGGTGGGCGTTGGCGTACAGAAATAACTTTGCTGTAGTTCGGTGGCAGATAAAAGGACGTGTTCTGTAGGTGATTCAGGTTGTCAGTGAGGACGTAATTTGGACAGAAGTCGTGGGCACTGGCAAGTGTTGGAAATTTTTGAATAACTGACTAATTAATGAGCTACTAGCTCCGTGGTATGACAGGCGAAAGGTCAGCTTCGCAAATATAAAAATTTGGGATTGATGCTTTACACTCATCAACCGTAATCTTGTCTATTTCGTGACATTCATTCCACGAATTCACATGGCTGCTTTCCAAGAGATTTCGCCGCTAAAATAGCGTTAAAGGATGCTGACGTGTCAAGAGCATGTGGTACGGGACGTTTATTTACGAAGTTATGAATAGAACCTGAATCTGAATTTACATTTTCATTGTTCCATCTGTTTTGAATGCCTTATGTATTTTTATATTTTTTATGCTTCTGTAATTTCCACTTTACGTACATTGAGGTTTTGTTGTGTACGTTAGGTATGAACTGCAGTGGATTGTACATGTGAGTTATTTTAAGACGTAATTCATTTTATAACTATTATTTTTCCGTATCCAACCCAAATACTGAACATCAGGATTTACAAAACAGTAACGCCTTTATTCTGTGTGCGTGCGAAACGCTCTGTTCTAATTTTGTAGGAGTGACACCTGTTTGAGAGGAAGGTACTGAGAAAAATACTTAGACATAAGAAGGATGGAACAAGCTACAGTGGCTGACCATACGACTGAAATGTGAGAGAAGAAATAGACAGGTGGCACTGAGGTGAATCGCTGGGGCTTTACGAATTTATTAAGGTAGTTTTCAAGGCGGGAAATGAATGTAACTGACTTAGAATTTGTCAAATTGCAAGCTTATGGGCCCGTAATAAAGCCTAATTTGCATGAGGCTATAAATTTGCTTTTGCATGTAGACATATCCCATAAACTGTTACACAGTTTTTGTTAAAATTTGCTATGTAAGACAGCTCTTTTGTCCGTTTTTCAATGATCTTGATCCACAATAAAGCCTGCTGTGTATATGTACACAAACACACACACACACACACTTGTGAATTGAGTGAGCTCTCACACACTGTTTTGAAATTCGATAAGGAAGACTTCCACCAAACGATGTCAGGAAATTCAGATTTCAGGAATATTGATTAATAATGAGTTTTTAATTGTATCAGTTCCGTTACGTTCAATCAGTTATATAAACACACACTGCTTTGTCTAAGACAACACTTTTTAATTGATTGTTAACGCGGTGTGTTTCGATCGATGTCGATCATTATCGGGGTTGTTATATAAATCGGCACAACTTACTAGCTGTGTGAGATGATCTTACCATCATAATTTTATTGTAATATATACCTTGTGTTATTTGAAGGATCTCACAAATAGGAACATTTTATCTTGCTTTTTACGAAATTGTAGAACACCTTTGATGATGAACGATATCGATAAAAACATAGGCCTATAGCGTTAAAAAGTGTTGTGTTAGACGGAGTAGTGTGTATTTATATAACTGATTTACGTAATTTACATAAGGCTATGAATGGACTTTCAGGTACTCCTTAAATCGTTTTATGGACTTTGTTAAAATTCTTAAAATTCAATGTAGGGAGTCTTTGTTAAAAGTTGTGCGCATTGCTGTTATCTGGAATATTGTACCGAAAGAAATTTCATTTTATATAAGGGATGCATGAAGTTTTTCCATGCACCCCATAAGTGGTCTTGGAGACTTTGCTGAAATACAGTGTCCATTAAAAGTTCTCGAAGTATTTCATTCTTCATACAGCCTAGCTTACATAAGGCCATAAATGGACTCTACCACTGTAGATCACAAAGTTGGCACAGACCTTGTTTAAATTTTAGATAGGAGACTCACTAAAACTTACCAGGCATTTCCAATTTTGAAGCAGAGTGATCCATAATAAAGGTCCAGTTGACTTCATACATGGATGACCGTAACGTGTGTGTAAAAGATGGATAAGTTATTGGACTGTTGGTAATTTTGTGTACAGCGTTATTCAGTATACCCTTTTCAATCGCTTTGTCCAAAACTGCGGGTTGTCATGCTGTGTAAACACAAGGTACAGAGATATTTCCACTTGAAAGAAATTTTATTGCATGCACAGAGAAAGTTGCACGAAATAAAAATGTAGTAAGGGTTTTAAGATCCCTTTCATCTGTATCGGACAGACTGTTTGTGAAATAGGAGTATCTCACATGTCCTTTCCGGCAGGGGCAAGATATTTTCTCTTTTCCAGAATCATTCAGACTGGCTTTAGGGGCCACTCAGCTTCCTGTTCTATGGTGTCAGGGTTATTACCCGCGCGTAAATCGGCCGGGGCGTAAAGTTGACCACTGACCCGCATCTGGTGCCCAGGTTAAGAATGAGTGGAGTTAGACACCTGTTCCTCTTATGCCTTCATGGCATGGACAGGGGCAACTTTTATTCCCTCATGAGGCTTCATATCCCCCCCGCCCCGGCGGTACATACGTGCCCCCAGTTAAAGCTGTTACCTCAGACGAGGGGATATTGGCCTGTGTGATGTACGTATATAGTGGAACGTGTAGTGCGAGTGAAGGCTACTTCTCACTAAATTAAGAGCAACTGTATTGTACCAAGGAGTGGGTTCTCTCTTTAATAACAGGTGCAAGCGGAACATGTTTCAGATAAAACTTGCACGCGTGCTTGTATTTATATTTTATGAGATGAGACCTGTTTTAGAGGTCTGATAACATTAGATTTATGCGTGGAGAAAGACTGGGCGCTGAAAGCTGCGTGTTTACACCTTTGCAGGAAGTAACATGTTTTATGTCAGTGAACTTAATATAGCCTCTGAATTCCTCGTAATTGTAGCAGTAAAATTATAAGGCTACCGACTGAAGAAACTAACACCGAAGGAGCAATACACTGTGATAGCATTATACTCAAGGTTGTTACCCTCATAAGAGTGACATTTCATGATTGTTCCTTCTGGTAGGGTTTTGGTTGCTGTTGTAAAAGCAGCCACGCGTCACTGAGCTCGTTGTTAAAGGTCCACGTTCGCCTTTCTGCGGTGATTATGCTATGTAGAATTTTCTGAATGATCACTACCGAGATTCAGGCACTTAGTGCGAGTACATGGATGGCCTGTGTCGTGAGGCTTTCATTGCGACACAGCTCGATGAAGGCTCTGTTGACAGCTGAGAACCGACGTTTCAGAGATCGTGTCTCCATCATCAGAGTTCTGCTATATCAGAAACACAAGCGTAACTTGGCTAATGATGGGCGGGGGGGGGGGGGCAAAACCGGCCATGGGTATTAGGAACTTTATTTTACAACGGCGTCAAATTTGAAACTTGGGAAAATTGGTCCCATAAAACGCAAGTTTTTTCGTTTTGTGTGATCTGCCCATTTTCTATATGCCGTTATCCAATTCAGGAACCAAGTAAAGTGTTCTTAGGTTGAAAAAATATTGGGGGGGGGGATTGCCCCCGCCCCCCCCCCCCCCCCAAGTTACGGGTATTATCAGAAATGCCGGTTGATTTGACAACTTGTCGTGGCTGTCAACGCGACAAGATTTTATTGACCTTGGATGGTCCTTTAAGTCAGTGATAGTGAGAATTTTCAGTGCATCGTGCCAGTAGTGTGCGCATTGGCCGAGGATTAAAGGGTAAATAAAATAACCACCATCTAATTTAGTTAAACATTGTACACTGTTTAGGCTTACGTGCTGGCCAAGTATTAACGTTAAGCAGTCGAACATATTGGCACCTTGTGTCATCATCGTGTGCTTTGCCTCTGTTTTTATCTTTGAACTTCCACGACTGTGGCACGCTTAAAATCCCTTCTCCACGCACTTTTATCTATTATTACTAATTTAATGCGTGTATGTTAGTTGTTAGTACCAGATAACATGATGTTCGGGAGGAATCATAACAGGAAATACGGCTGGCTGAAACCTTGATGGTGAGATGACCTGTAGACAACACCGGTTGCCGAAACGTGTGGTGGTTGTTGAGCGTGTGTTGTGACTACTACTGTGTAATTAACCCCTTGTAGTTTAGTGGTTACAATACGTACCATTGTGTTTAACTCTAAGCAGTGCCTTTTTCGCACAGAGTGTATGTGTATGTTTCATGTGACTCTCAGGATAGACTGCGTTAATCGGTTGGGCCTTATAATGGAGAATGTGGGTGTGTGATGTGCGGTAAGAACTGAAGTTTCGTGCGTAATTTAGATTCATTTTGGCGCTGAAAGGGTTAATTAACGCCTGTAGATTACCGTCAGTGTGGAGACGAATGTAAGATTTAGAACCCTATCTCAGTTACGCTGCGTATAAAGGATAATTTCTCCTCGTCTTCTTCCTGTCTTCGTGCACTGGACATTCACGTGCCTATGACTGTTGACTGTTGACTGTTCCTGTCCTCTGTAAAACAGTTGTGGCTTTCCTTTTTTTGTATGTGTTCGAGTTCACCAGTGAGTTATTTTGGCTTGCAGTGTTCCCCCTTTCTTTCTGTACACACCTGACCGTACCAACTGTTTCACGATATGGCGTCCTAAAATTTCAAGTAACTGTAACTGTATAATGATGTAGGGGAAACGGAGGTAAGATGGCATGCTGCTGAAATAACTAACTAGCTAGCTCATTCCGTGGAGCAGAGTCATTCCTCAGCTATTCAAGAAATTCGCCCCATTTTATGCAAGAGGGAGGTTCATTACCGTATTCACAAGAGCCCGCCATTTGTCCCTACCGTGAGCCAATCTATCCAGTCCCTGCCCCGATCCCACTTCTTGAAGATCCATTGTAATATTATCCTACCATTTACGCCTAGGTCTTCCAGGTGGTCTCTTTCCCTCAGATTTCCCCACCAAAACCCTGTGTGCACCTTTCTTCTTCCCCATACGTGTCACATGCCTCGTCCGTCCCATTATTCCTCATTTGATCACCCGGCTAATATTTGGTGCGAAGTACGAATCATGAAGCTCCTCGTTACGTAGTCTTTGCCACTCCCCTAAGTAGTCAGTGTTTTGGGCGCGTGTGTCTATAGTTCTGCTGATTTCTGTTGACAGATGTGCGAGTATGCAGAATATTTATTTTCTGACAATGCCACTATAACACATAAGCGATAAATGGAACATAGCATGGCGTCTGAAGGTTCGGTTAGTACGTGCATTAGTGCAGGAGTCATATGATGCTTTGTACGTTGCCTTAGTATTTGGGCGTACTTTGTAAATGTTAAATGCACTTTCTGGCTTCTCCCGTCATGTGAGCAAAGTTACGAAGTAAAAGTAAAGTCCGCCTTAGGTCAGGCCGTGAAGGCGCAGGTGGGGTGGGTGGTTAATGCCACGCCCCTGCCGCTTTAACCCTGGGAAAGGAAGGTACGAAATGTGCCAAGTAGTTGTACAGGCCTAAGATAGAGGGCCCAAATATCGCGCACTTACAATACGGACGCGCTGTAAACGTGATGCGTGGAGAGTGGCGGCGTAGCAGGTGCATGGCGAGAATGCTTTTTTAACCAAGGACAAGGAAGCTGTCCAGACGGCCGCACTGATCTTGCTTTCTCTAAGCTATCATTGAGCTTGGGGGGGGGGGGGGGCCGCCTGGATAAGTTTCTTGTTGGTTAAAATTGCGTACTGTGTGGTATAGTTTTTCATCATCGCTTGTCTTTTCGTAACAGGTCTTTACTGTTAATAATGGTACTGAATACTCCTGACGGTTTAAGTGAACTTGTAGGCGAATATTTTAACCAACCATTGACGCCGTGACAGGTGCAGGAAAAGACGCGCAGAGTTGCATGTGCACCAGGTATCGTCTGCCGGGGGGCGTGCGAAACATCGCGTGATTTAAACATGGCGGCTGCCACAAAGAAAGGAACTCTGATTAACCAGTTGAACCTTACACGACTAGATTGCCTGTTACATGCATCGCAAACAGTGATCTGTACGGTATCAATTAATGCAGCGATGTTAATACGGCAGCACCATCACAGCGAGGTCTTTGATAACTCTTTGTGGCACACTTCTGCAGGTAATCTCCCACCCAGGCACCTGTCTAGTAATTTCGCCCGTAAGACGATGTTGTGGAGGTTGTCACAGTCACTGACCGACAGCAGCAGCTTCCAAGAATGTGACGGTTGGTTATATTAGGAGCTTGGCGGTGGCTGGGTCCTTTACCTAAATTGATTACTATAGCTGATGAAAAAAGCAACCAACAAATGCACTGTACTTACTTATTCAACTTTTTACTCTGCTTTTCCCCGACATGTTTCGGCGTAGCAAGACGCCATCCTTAGGGGGTCGTATATAATTAAGACATTATTTTCCTCAGGCGATGTTTTCCACACATGTGAAATTGTTAAAATATAGCATTTACACACATAACACACTGTTTTCCAATATTAATTTGATGACAGTTCTTGGATTACAACACATAACTATATGGTCCGATGTGAATAGCACATTATTAACTGTGAGTGCAGTGGCACCCCATTAAATAATAAGAATGTCTACAAGATTATTAAAATGTAACACAGCACATTGTCACAAAACTATAAAATGTTAAAAGTATGGTATACAATGAGAATAATAAGGCACCATCACGAGTTAACTAAAGTGAAAAAAAAAAAGAAAAAAAAGTGAAAAAAAAATGATTACTATAGCTGTTTGTGTTAAATGTGTCATTTCGCCCCGGTTTCCCCTATCGATGGTCTTTTAACTTCATAACGTTGAGGGCGCGCGCGCGCGCGCGTGTGTGTGTGTGTGTGTGTGTGTGAGATATATTTTGCAACGCCGTTACTGTCTCATGCTGTAACGTCGATGGTGGATGGCTGAATGATGAATTGGGTAGGATTTTTAAAGACCCAGCCTTACCCAGATATGTGTTCAGCTCACTATTTGGTAATTTCTGAAATATTATTATTATTTACTTCGTAATCTAAAATATCACCGATCTCGGTGGCCGCCTGGTCTAAGGCGTAGGTCTGCGGCCGCTTGATTCGTGGGATTGCGGATTCGAATCCCGCCGAGGGCATGGATGTTCGTCTTTTATGTTTGTTGTGTAGGGGTCGTTCTCTGCGAGGGGCTGATCAGTCGTTGAGGGGAGTCCTACTAAAATTCACCACGACGCATGGTTTTCTTCTGGAGTTCTGTCTCCGGTCTTTTCCAAACTTTAACAAGAATTGGACTGAGCGGTCAAACGTCCCTCCCCGGCTGCTTTATTGCCCCAGAAAGAGCTTTCGATGCCCAATTGGTAGGCATGTTAGATGGGCCCCGGGGTCGGTCTGTACGCCGTGGCCAACACAAAAGTATCCTATCGCGACGGGGACCGGTCCCTTGAATCTTCGATCGTCAGGCCCGTAGGCTACTGTACAGCTGAGCTGTGACACGGTGTTTTGAAAGGTTTGCCAGTGTAACCCTTTAAAGACGAAGCGTATCTGTTTTATATAAGGACTCAGTGCGTACCGCGCTGTAAACACTCTCCACTTCGGTTATAAAAACCGGTCTCTTACTGTGTTATAAGGCAAAAGTTGCTGTTTGTTCTGAGATCCGTACAAAACATATAAACGCAATGTGGGCACCACGCAGAATTTTTTAATGTTAAACCTGGTCGTATGTAAAGTTACCGCTAGGCTTTAAAAGGTTAAGCAACTTAAATAGAGAAACACTGATATTTTTATTATAGAAGCGTTTTTTTTTTGTTTTACCAATTAGCCGACTGACACCTAGAAGTGACTTCACTTTCGCCCTTCAGACCGTGCTGGTCATGCAGCTGAAATGCATATAAAGTTACGTAAACTCTTTTCACCAGGTTGGCATATGTGCGATACCGGGTCGTTGAGAGTTAAATTTGTGAGGACCACATGCGTATGTAAGCTTCCTCGGTAGTTTTCTGGCTGTTGTCCAACCCTAAATTGTACTCTACAGCTCTCCATTCGATGCTACATTATCTTGACAGTTGACAGAGGGTCGTTCAGTGAGGCGTCAAACAATCACCATCCATGGAGGGCATCACTGTTGTGTGTTCCTCCTGTAGGCCTATATGTAATGAGCCTAACAGATGTTTCCAGACCACTTCTTTGTACCTCAGTTCATTAATCCCCCACTTATGTCGTTTCGACTTACGTTCCGCACTTAACGTCATTTGTCCCCAGCCCCAGTGTATTAAGCCAAACGCGCACGTTCTTAGGTATGATAATGAAGTTGTCTTCGAATTGCTGAACTTTCAAGATCAGGAGATCGTACTGGACTATCTTTTTGAAGTTCCGAAGCAAAGCACCTTTGAAGAAGCTGAGGAACCAGAGTCCAAGGAGAGGACCGTGACGGTTTTGAAGTTGCCTTCAGGGACTGGTGCATCGCCACCTGCTTCGGTTGGACATCCAAATGACCAACCTACAGTTGAACAGGAATTGCCTTCGCCTTAAATTGTCATTTGTCAGTTTTCTTATTTTGTGTAAATTTTTCGTAAATATAAACATGTTTCTTGGTCATAACATATTATCCGGAACCATCCTCCCCATTTTAACATTGCGTTTGTGACAAACTCGGTCTCGAATTAAGTCGTGTAGACTAACTTCGCCGGTCTCGGAACAATTTACGACATAACTTGGGGGGGATTACTGTAGTTACTTTATATTGATCTTTTGCTAAGTACAAGTAGTCATGAATTATAAACTGAAAATTTCACTGACGTAAAGTGCTGTACGTAATTTGTAAAGTGATAATCAGGTTTTGAACAGCTATAATATGCTGCTGTTATTGTTATAGGTGATGTCCAAACTGTTTTGAACCGATAGTATTAAGAGAACTGTGAGTTGCTAAAGATAAGGGCTGTAGTGTTATTTTAGAGACTTGCCATGATAATCTTATTGACAGGCCATCTGTGAAAATGAACATGGGACGCGCCAAAAAATACCGGAATTAATAGTCATACCGTCTGGCGAACTGTTTTTTTGGATGTCTGCATTATCGTTTTTCCTAAACACAAAACTTGTCTGTTGTTATTTATATATACCTACATGTCGATTTTTCGTTTTTGCTGAACATTGTACTCTTTTTGCTCATATCGCTTTTATGCGTGCATGAAGCGCACGTGAAATACGTATTTAAAGTATTCGTAATAAAACCAATGGTATCAATCGATTTGAAGTTTTATATCGGTATTGGAGAAGTTTATTTCGATATCGAATTGTATAGGACTTCTTAAATTATGCATGTAAAAGCTAAAGGTAAATTTCGCCCTGTAACCTGCCATGAAGACACAAGGGGGCAGTAGATGTATAGGTCTGCTTCTTCAGCCACGGCGGTAGATGGGGGTGGGTAGTCAACGGCACGCCCTGGCCGCTTTACCCCCGGGAATGACCCGCTATCCATTGTACCGAAGGTTGGGTAGATCCCAGGGCCTGTCTGGACGGGTGTGGAAAATGTCGTCCCCGCCGGGATTCGATCCCCGGACGGTCAGCCCTAGAGAGTCCCTATACTGACTGCGCTATCCCGGCACACAAATTACGAATGTACCTGTACGTAATTAAATTCAGCATTACATGTTTTATATTGTATGAACATTTTTGTAGTTAAATATAATAATTGTAATTGTAATTAGAACTGTTAAACTGTTCAATTCAGGCGTGCCAATTTTCTGTGGCTTTTATTTGCATTTAAAAAACTCGTAATTATTAATGGCGTAGTTCTTTCTATGGAATGACCAACCGAAGAGTGTCTCCAATAGCGTGTATTGGACGGTGTTCCTACCTTTCAGTACGTCCGATTAAACGAGTTACCAAGAGAGGAAGTGCTATTTCGGTACATCGAATCCGTATCGACACCCCATACTTCTTGCCTGTATACTTTTATGCCTGGTCTGTTGATTTAGCAATTGTTGCAGACAGGCATATTATGCAGTCCTCTCTTTGCCTTGTTAGTGGACACCCCTGATCGTAATGATGTTACCAGACCTTGAACCTGCAGTGAAATAATGCATAGACACCCCACCTCCTTTTTCTGTGCTGTAATTCTCCTATAAAATAGAAACTTCCATTGCATAATTAATGTACGGCTGAAGTGTACTTGTACAGTTTCCATTTTGCTCTGTTTGTTTAGCAAAGGAAAAGTGGTTACGATTAATGTATGAAACCCGATGAACGTTGTACCACGTCTGTTGCTGTCAGCTAAATTATTCAGTCCGTTAAAAGAATCAAGACCCCTCTTAACACAGGACCTCAGACATATAAAACGGTGTTAACTTTTCCGTGCAGAGCAAGCAAGCTGTGATTTGGCCTTCAGATGTTCAGACCTTTATTCGAATCTCAAGGAACTCCAGTTTCTTGTGTCGCGGTGCTTTTGTTTGAGAGCTGTTCATGCACAGTGAACATGACAGCGTGGAGACGGCTGGAGTTTGAACATCTTGCATGTAGTTGCTGTTGGAGATGGGTTAACGTAGCGTAATTGAAATGACATTTTTTGCTGTTAGAGTTTGATCCCTTAAATAGCTGTCACCAGTAGGTCTGTTGCTAGCAACATGGTTAATTCCTTCAGACGGGTAGGAAATTTGCGAAATATGCCGTTGGTATCCAGTCACTCAGATTGTGTTCGAAGGATAAGGGACAAGGGTGAGGTTCCCACGTGAAACGGCTAACTTACCTCTTAAACGAATGGTTCCATCCATGTACGTAATGTCCTGCATAATCACGCAAAGTTTATTTTTCTTAGTAACTGCTGCATTGATCTTTCCTTAAGCATTTCTGTGTGAAAGAAAATACCTTTAAATATCATATTTGAGTTCGAATTGTAGGATGGCGTGTTCTGTAGTTGGAATTATCTTATTTTCTTGTTGGAATCTGGGAATACCAAAATGTTCGACGTTTCGATGACTGTCATCACACATTGCACTTCGTAATTATTTGTCACAGGCAATGTTCCCTCTAAGCTGCGCGGGTGCGCGGCCGCGCAGTAACTGAAATGCTGCCGCGCACACCGAGTTGTTGCCGCACAGTTGGGATTTTTCACTTGTCATTGTAAATATTCTTATTATGCATATTTCAAAAAATTTTTAAAGTGCCACGCAGTCGTCAGGTCGGAAAAAATTTTCTGCTCAGAGCAGCAGCAGCTCCGCGCACCTGTAAAAAAATTAGAGGGATCGTTGGTCACAGGTCTTATGCACCAGCTGCTGACGGTGTTTATTTTCTGGGTGAGAAAATATCAATACTATAAAGATACCCATAAATTCAGACAGTAGGTTGAAATTACCGCAAAGATAAATGGGAATATGTTCGTTCCTCGTCACCACCGGAATGCAGGGCAAATTGTCACATGTACCTGATGAAGTCGTATAAACGGTATTAAAGTGTCAGTATCTCAGAAACGTGATGAAGAAATCAGATTTTTATTCTAGGATAAAAATTACGTGAAGGCAATTTAATGTATAATTTAAAGTTTTCACGGCGACTGAATTCAATAAAATATTCTCGGGTTAGCAGCCCCATCAGATGGTTGAACAGCGAGTAAATTAACGTTTTGATGGTTCTTGAAACGTTCGTTTACTCACCGTTCACTCATGTGATAGGACTGCTAGCCTGAGAAACTCTAATTGAAGACAAAAGTACACAGTTGTCATTCAGTCAGGACGTTTTGTCTTCTGTCTCGCGCCCAGACACGTCGAATTTAAAATACACGAAACTGTATTTCTCGCTGTTTTGTATGGGTGTGAAACCTGGGTCCGCCTTCTAAAGGAGGAACACGAAACGTGGGTATTCGAAAACGGAGTTCCCAGGAAAACATGTGGCCGAAGGAGGCATATATATTTGATATACACACCGTGTCGGAAGGCAACTCTCTTCGCATCTTACCAGCCAATGTCATTAATTATAAAATCGAACAGTAATGAAATATGTAATAGATGTGACGTGGGTATTTCTCGTTCTAACGAGCCCAACACAGCAGTTTCTTCCTTTTCTGTTTCTAGCTGAAGACGGTGACAGGTGTACTCTCCGTAAGCTTTTATTTTTTAAATCTGACGCGCTGGATCGTATCTAAAGTATCAGTTACGTCTGTGACTACACAATCATCAGAATAATTTAAAACCGAATAAAATATTTCTCCGTACAACCAAGTACGTGCCTTTTTTTCACAGAGTAGACCTACGTTAGAATAAAACTCTCGTCATTTTCGCAACGAGGGCTTATCGCGGAAAAAGTGGAACATGGTATGAAATATGGAGCTCATTAAGATATGCTGCTTTCATTCGAAGCCGTGTTCGGTGTGGTGGAATGAATTTTTAGAGAAATACGGCCTACAGTAAAACATTTTTGCCTATGGAATGTGATGTGTATGGTACAATCAGCATTGTAACAACACATCCTATCCGAATCTCAGTAGACTAAATAAACGTTAATACTGACGAGGCATGGGGAATGACCAGGAGCTCTCACGGTAAACATATTTATCCTGTTGAAGTATCCGTATTAATGACTGAATTATTTTCTAAGAAAAATATCGGTTTGTATCTGACAACGCCGACACAATTCATTTTATCAGAGAACACACATCGAAAGTTCCGCGAGAAAAGAAAACCGTTGATTGCAGTATACAGGGGATTGCTGCTGAGCTGGATTTAATGTCGCTTTGCGTTTATTGAGGTCGTGCGATCGCTTTGTTGTATAACCGAACATCACACCGTATGCCTAATAATACTGTTAGCTAGTGACACTTCATTTCAATTACCATGCATTTGTGTAGTGAATGGGGCTATAATTATCGACGGAATGTTAATGGATATCCCCTTAACATAACAGTAAAACAAACATGTTTTTGTCATCGTTGTAACGGTGGTTGTTACGGTTGAGTTGGTAGTGGTACGGCAGAAGTTGTTCGGAAACAAAATTATGCGTATCCACGGGATGATTGTAGCGTACGTAAATACATAATATTAAATGGCTGTACCTCCTAAACGGAATGATGTATCCCAACAATTCTTGCACCGGTTGGAAGCCGATAAACTGCCACGTAGTTACTTTCCTTTTACATTTTTATAGTGGCCTGAGGATGACGACAAAGTGTTTTCGAAACGCGTAGTCTTATTGTTTTTAATAAACATCAAACAAGTTACGAAGACGCTGTTTATTGTATTTGTATGATATACCACTTAGTTATTGATTTCGGTATAAGCACTGTTTTGCAATCTAGGAGACACTTACGGAACACTTGTCCTTAAGAAGTGAAGAGGACCAGCGGCAAAGGTATATCGAATTTGTTGTTCCAGTTCATTAAATCCACAGGATGTTTTTCAGCAGGTTGCGATTATCCTCCTTTCATGCCAGCCTCATATCTGATAATTCCATGCGGTGGTCACAGTCCTGAAGAAAGAGTTCCTGTACGAAGTGGGGTTTATATTGATATCTGGCACGAGGTGGCTGTGAGTGGGCTTTTAAATGGTGCAAGATTTGTAGCAGTCTAGCTTTCCTTTTAGGAAACACAACCATTTAACATTATGCATTTACTTATGTGTGTACCTTACAATCACCCCGTGCGTGCACGTTGTCTGTAGGGTATAAACAGAAATATCTACAGGAATGTTCTTTATCGTAGCTGCTGTTGCAAGTATCAGCAATAAACACGCCCTAGAACAGTGCAGTGAATCGTAAATGACTGAAGAAATAACGAAATTCAACTCCGTAATTAGCTGCAGTCTGATGTGTTTTCTGCCTACAGGCTAGGTGGTTTTCTTCATTATATTCTGCATGTTTTAAGTCAATTTGAAGAATAATAATGAATTGTATTTTGTAGGTCACTTCTTGTCAGCTCTTGTCAGCTACATGAGTATGATGGATCTCATCACTTGCAAACGTCGAAGGGAATAGTTGTCAGCTGTTATGGGTGCCTAAATGGGGTCCCTAGTGAGAAGCGAATTTGTCATGTAGGTTAGTACCTGTAGCTGTGCATGATATTCCAGATTATGTTGCAGTGCTAGACAAGGAGGATGCAATAACTGCACCACGTGACTTCATATACAGAAGATGAGGGTATTTCTTGTCTGGCGTTCGATGTAGATTGCGTTAAGGACTGTTCTGTATGCATGCTCAGATTAATTAGCTGATTGATTTTTTGATAATATTTGATAGGCGATAGTAACTTTTTACACTCCGGTGAGTTTGCTTTGTTTCCTTTCACTTATATTACTATCCATTACTAGTCTCATTGCCAACAAAAATGAACGAAACAACCAAAAGACATGTCAGTTGCCGCTGTTTATTTAGATCCACGTATTCCGTCGCAAAGTTGGGTACATTGGTCTACTGGCTGCAAGTGTACACAACTCATTCCAAGCGATGTGCTATTTTATATATTCCGTAACTAATTATGGTACAATTTTAGGTGGTTCAGGTATAGCCTAAATGAGTCTGACACAGTAGTGTGTTGTTATGACCGTTGTCATTGCAGTGTACATGCATAGGAAACTTCACAACAATCGAGACTTGACTGGGAGATGAGTAGTAACGATTTTTGTCATACATGTGCGACATGGCTGCTTGAACTTCCATTATGCACGAAAGAAGGTAGAGAGAGGACCCATGATTCATTGTTTCTCAGGGCGTAATTCCGAAAATATCTTCGCCCCTCATCGCGAAGCAGTCCGGAAGCAGCTAGGTGCACATACACGTTGCATTCCCCGCCTCGTACACTGCAGGCGGCGTGCAGGGTGCTGAAAATAGCATACAGCGATAGTTAAAAAAAACAGACTATCGCTATAGGGTGCTGGGTGCATAGTTCATTTGGTACAGACGCAGGGTAAGGATGTACTCCTTTAGTGTGTTACCTAATTAGTATTCGTCAGTTTTGTCGTGCCAGTTAATTATGTGAAGCCCTTTGTAATGCTCTTCGCTGCCTGCTTAACCCAACATGCCTGTGGGCGTAGAAGTAAACATAAAGATGCCCTTATCACGCCGCGAAGACATATGGGGGAGTAGGGATGTAGCTCCACTCATTCTTAACATCGGCAGCGGATGGAGCTTCACGTCCCAGCTGATTTGTCACCAGAGAAAGAGCCAGGGTACCCTCTAAGTAGGAAGCTGAGTGGGCTGCAGGGCCGAGAACATTTTTTTGTCCGTGTTGGGAATCGAACCACCATTCCTCGGTCGTGAAATCCAGACGTCGTACATTAGTATAACGTACATGTCAGTGTGGCAGTATTCTGATGCGATCTGAGCTGTATTGAGATGGTGATGCCATGTGGCGATATGTGATTTGGGTGCTTGCTTTATTATTACTTAACGACGCTGTTCAGCTGCAGATATTTAACACCGACTGACGTGAGGGGATAATTATGTAAGCTGGGATACCTCAGTCGGTATAGCGACTAGCGAGGATTCGGGGTCTGTACCCGCCCGGCACATTGTCCAGACCGGCCCTGAAGCCACCCACTCTCTTGCCCAGTTGGTACCGGGGACGCTTTCCCCGTGGATGAAGAGGTTGAGGCGTGACGCAGACCATCACTTGCCGAGATTAATTTTGTGCTTCATTTCATGGCGCTGTCAGTTGCTAAGATTCTCTAGCGTCGGTGGTGGATGAAGGAAATATGAGTACTGAGCATTGTCTGAAAATATGTGGAGTTCAGCTCTCTAGGGCTCTGACGATGGTATATGACTCGCTGATCTTTTTTGGACTTTGTCCATCGACAAATTTTTTAATGAAGCACTACATTTCGGAAGGTGGCTGTGGTTCCGTCTTCAGGGAAAGAAAGCACCTAATATGGTGTAACCCATAAAAAGAAATGTTATCAGTCACTGGATCCGATGACTGAGAATAGTTCTATGCAAGAGGTTCACCAGATTAGGTGTTTTATTTGCCTGAAGATGGAAGTAGAGGCGGCTTCCGAAACATAGCGCCTCATTAAAAGATGAAACGACGGGCAAAAGCCAAAACAGGTGATTATGTCAATATGTGGAGTTATACTTCCACTTCCCCATACGTCTGGAGCAGTTGACAACAAAGAACAAAAGGAGAAATTGATGCCTTGTCGCCGCTGTTGCTTCGTTTGCTGCTAGACAACAACTTGTGTTCCTTGCTGTTGCTAATAGCAGTTCAGTACGATATACAGGCCTATGTACGTCATGGCTAGGTATTGATTAATAGGCACGTTGTATATTTATTTTGTAATTCACATCACCGAGGTATACGTCGTGGTTAAATATTGATTAATAGGATGGTTATGTGTTTTGTAGTTTACATGTTACACGTTTGGTGTGGGGCTTTCGTAGACGATGGAAAGGGCTTGTGTTGGTTCTAAAAATCAGAGTGTATCAACACTTGTTCTGGCTGAAGTGTGTAAATTTTCTTCTCGTGTGTCGCACAGCGCAGAAAATAAACACCAACAATTAACCGCGACGTGCTTTTTTCCCCCACTTGAGTCTTCTATTCCAGGGACCATCTCTCCCTTGAGTGCTACTTTTTGAGGACTTACAAATGGAACAGCTAGTGCCTGTAAGTACAGGATACAGCCCTAGTAGAAATTCTCAAGCGGGAATGATGTGCTTCCTAATACATAGTGTGGTAAAAATCAGTTGGTTTTGGCGAAGTAGATCTTCAAATTGTGTTGATGTTCGAATCACCAGCAGTCAAGTGTGTACTTAATTAAACGTTTTATAAAATGAAAGCACTGTAACTAACACGATGATAGGCTAGTAGTCGCTGTCTTTCACATAATTCCCGTCGTTTGTTGAACCCGAAGGTTCATTAGCGTGTTCACAAGAATACCGCTACTGATTCATATCCTGAGCCAGATGATGCAGTCCATACCCATCCCATCCGATATCCGTAAGCCCTATTTTAATGTTATACCCAAACGTACGCCTGTTTCTTCTAGTTAGTCTCTTTCCTTTAGGTTTCCCTCCCAACACTGTATGCTTCTCATTTCTGAATTCTTAATGCGTGCCACATTCCCCGCGCATTTGATAATCCTTGATTTGATCAGTTTAATAACATTTGGCGAGAGGTTTAAGTAACGAAGATCTTCACAGCTGAAGCAGGTGAAACTCCGTGTTACTTCCTCCGTCCTGTCATTAGCACCCTATTCTCAAACACGCTTGGCCTGTGTTCATCCCTAAATGTAAGACCAGTTTCAAACCCATACCAAACGAGGAGCAGATTTATAGTTCTGAAAATTTTAAGCTCTGCATTTTTACACAACAGACCGGAATGAGAAGGGTTCTGAACTGAATGGCAGGACCTTTGTCCTCAGGTAATACGCCCTAATATCTTTGTGGATGCAGTTCTATTTTGTTACTGTCGTTCCCAAATACTTGAACTTTGCCACATTTTCGAACGATTTACTGGCTGTCTTTGTGTTGTGATTTTGCTCTGCATTTTAGTACAAGGCTATGACCGTATCCAGTTATCTGTCGATTTACTCGTAGACCAACCTCACCGGTTTTCTTGGACGTTGCTAATGCCAAATCGTAAAGAAAAGTTAAAGGGCAATGGGTAAAATCGTATCAGACATATGTTTGCCTTTACGCCGTTCACTGAACCTTCCATTAAGCACATTTTAATTAAAGTGCTAGTTATTTGGGCGTACAATATTATTGAGAATGTTACGTATTCCAGTGTTCATTCAGTGTCTTATCAGTAGCTGATGTGGTGCGTCGAAATTCATACTGACGATTGCCTGTAATTGAGTTCGTATATGGAGTAAGCCTTGGGAGAAGAACGTTAGATAAAATTGTAGTTGATAACAGATATGCCTCGATTATTTCTGCAATGGTATAATGTCGAATAAAATTGATAAGCACGATGTGGGGGTGCACAGACAATGACGTATAATTTAGGAAGTACGAAGCACATTGTCTATTGTCAGAGTTCTCATCTGTTGCTGAGACAAACTTTCTATTAAGGTATCTTTAAACAGTTAGTGTAAGACGAGTATTCATAAAATATGAACTTGCGGTGACCAGTACTAAGCACGATGTGGGGGTGCACAGACAATGAAGTATAATTTAGGAAGTACGAAGCACATTGTCCATTGTCAGAGTTCTCATCTGTTGCTGAGACAAACTTTCTATTAAGGCATCTTTAAACAGTTAGTGTAAGACGAGTATTCATAAAATATGAACTTGCGGTGACCAGTACTCCAGCGAAATGAATCCGATGATTCGGCAACTGCAGAACAGAATTTTACACGACGAATTTTGCAGCTTTCTGTGTGCATTGTCTCTTCGGTAAATGCAGGAGACATCGCAAATCTACCCGTAAAGAATTTGATTACTGAGTCAAGTAAGGTCTCTCTAATAATATAATATTTGAATTTTATTAACGTAAAAACTCATAGGAAAATAGGGCATCCTAAAACAGATGCTACACGAGTAAACGTCGTGAGAACCCCACTTACTGCTTGTACGTGTGTGGTGTGTGTCACAAGTCTCGTTCAGAAAGTCGTCAGTTTTTGCTTCAAGATCATCGTCTTCATTGTCGTCACACAAAATCTGTTCTTTACTCACTCGCCTTTTTCGATGTCATAATATCCAGCTGGCCCTTTAACTTCGTTTTGCAGGTCCTCATGTTTTTGTTCGGAGTTTCCATCCGAGGTTCGCATTTTTTGTATAAACTGTGTTTCTGTTGTTTCTGAACGAAGGGCGCTGGCATGATGGTGTTTGCACCACCTTTGAATTTTGATATTTAATAATAATTTATCAAGTCAAACAATAAAAAATCTACAAAAATAAAACTAAATTTCCTACAGTTCCCACAATTTTAGTCTAGGGATTTTATGTAAATAAAATTCGTGTTACTGTCTTATCAGGCATTGATCAGTAAACAAGTCTGGTCACTTTAGTTATCGGGAATAACCGTCAACTTACTAAAACCCCTGCCGGCGCTCTTGTTCTGAAACACCTTTCTGTTCCTGTCTTATGAAATTTTCTTCTGTGGTGTTCGGTGAGAACTTTGAGTTCTGTTTATCTTTGCTTGTTTCTGTAGGCCTCGGTAATCGAGCAACAGTTTCAGCCGTCACTGTCAGTGGGCAAGGACCCAGACGATGAATCCCTGCATCCCAGGGGCATGAAGGCCGAAAGGACCGCGTTATATAACTGACAAACACCTGAAGCCGATACATAATGTCTAGAGCGTTTGCTGTTAGTCATCTATATTTGCCGTCCCTGTAGCAGAAACTTCTGCTTCCTTGCAACATTGCTGTTGCAAGAAAACCTGCTGAATGTGAGGATTTAAGGAGCGAATTCCATTCACCTAAAACCCAGAAATCGCTTTTTTTATCGAGGCTACTCGGGAGAATGCGTTGTTGCAAATACCATCTAGGTCACAGTTCTCATCATATGTCTGGCGTTCGTAAATATAATATTCCCTGTAAAATGCAGATTATTGTGGTCCCTAGGATGTGACATCCAAGGGTTAAAATCTCTGTGATGAGTGCGGAGGGCCAGAGATCATCATAGTGGCATCTTTTCTGCAAAACTGATGGGGCGGTAGACTTACATGGCTGTTGTGATTGTCCAGTATTAAATCAGTGTGCTTTCTGGCTCAGGTTTCACAGTTCGCAGCAGATGTTGTAGCCAGGCTAAGAACAGGTCCCCATTAGTCCATCCAGATTTAGAACAGCTGTTGATTGCGCCTGGTCTGCGTTTGGGTACTTGCTTATGCGTACTTATTTTAGCGCGCAGAGTAGTTAAAGAATAAAGGTTGTTTGGGATATTCCTGAGGTGTGTGGATTTACACCGACCGAATGTGGGATGTTTTATTAGGCAGTTTCGCAAAATTTTGAAAATCGACTACTAGATTCGCCATGTCCGTCCATCCGTCCTCACGGAACAACGCAGCTGTCACTGGACGGATTTCAATGAAATTTGAAATTTTGAGGATTTTTTGAAAACCTATCGAGAAAATTCAAGTTTGACTAAAATCTGACAAGAATAACGGGTACTTTACATGAAGGCGTTTGTACATTTATGACAGTATCTCACTGTGTTCTTCTTAGAATGGGAAGTGTTGGAGACAAAAGTTGTAGAGAAAATCAAAACCCACGTTTTATATTCAATAACTTTTTCTCGAAAGTCATGCCATTTATGAAGTAATGTGGAAAAATATAGTGGAACCGGACTGGCCACAGATGGGGATAAAATACAGCGCATGCGCCTTGCATGCTGAATAAATAAGGCTACATACACACACTCAGAATATGTAATACTTACTGCTTTTCCACGGCAACAGTTGTTACGCCAACGCGCGTTAGTGTTAAGTTTATATGTACATTGCCTCGCTTGTTGCTGTGTACGAACTGGGCACATTGTATTCCAGAGCAGACTGTGTTTGTCTTTGCGTTAGTTGTTATTTTCGTTTTCTGTGGGTGGGAAGGCCGATCCGAGTGGCCGCGCGGTTTAAGTCGTGGGTTTGCGGCCGCTGGCTTGCTGGGATTCCGGGTTCGAATTCCGCCAGGGGCATGGATGTGTGTCATTTGTGAGTGTTGTATGTTGTCAGGTAGAGGTTTCTGCGTCAGGCTGATCACTCGTCCAGAGTCCTACCGGCTGTGGTGTGTCTGAGTGTGATCGTGAATCCTCAATAATTGGGAGACCCTGGGCCACTAGGGGCTGTTGCACCATGGGGGAAAAATGGGGAATTTTTTTCTGAATTTGGACTTATTTTATGCCTGAGAAACTACGTTAACAAGTTGTTGATATATTTATGTTCAGACGTCGTGTAATGCTTGCATTAAGAACATTGCCTGTGGTGTTTTATCATCTGCTTAATGTTTGAAGTGTTCGTATCATACATGACTGGTCGGTCTGGCGTGACCATTTCTAACGTTGATCTTTTCCAACATTATAAGAATACTGTTGTTTACAGTTCGTATAAAAATCCCTCGTCCTCTTTAACAAGTGCCTGCTCACGTAGGCCCATACTAATTGTAACTGTAGGCATAGCAACCCAGACTCTAATTTTTATTCAGTAGATTTAACGATTTCGCCATTATCAGTGATGTATGTTTCAGCGTCACAGTAAATCTGAATCATCGATTGCAACCGGGAAGGTGTACTTCAAACTTAATGCAAAGTACGGAGACTTTCTGTCGCCGCCAGACTTTCAGCGTTGTAATGTTACTAACGCAATGTGCCGATTAGATAAAACTGAAAGCAGAATGCCTTGAACTGAAGTGCAAACGTCAAGCCTATCCGAGAATGTGCGCACTGGTTCTCCTGGGGGAAGGCGCGTTATTAGTGTGTGGTATTGAGTGTTTCTGCCAAAACGCCATCAGTGTCCATTTGATAGTGACTTGTACAAGGAAATCCAAGCCTCGTTACGGGGATCGAATTCTTGTCTGTGGTTTGTGACCGGTTGCCTCAGTCAGTAAGTATGTAATAGAGATTGGTGCATGATTGGAATGTTGTATGAAAGTGGGCTGTATTATGCCCATAAATGCGGTTTAAAGTTAAATTGGTAGAAGCGTTAAATTGGCCGCTTGAAGGGATGGACGTGTGTACTACACTAAAGAATTCATACGTATGTCATAATGTATATGTGTGATGACCTCACGCAGTGTATTTACGAAATAACAGCCGTTGTTGAATGCGGAGAAATGTTGGCTTACACCATGAGCCACAAACCTGATGTACCTACTTGCGTATGCGTGAAGTTTAATTGCCGAGTGCGATCTAGATACGTCTGACACTTCGCAGAAGACGAAATTGAAACATCAGTGTTTTTTTTTAAAGCAGTAAAATTCCACGTAAGCGACTGCCATGTCGTTAGTCTGTTCCGGTGTACTGTGCTGACAGGAGCCCTTAATATGACATTGAAGCCAAGCAGTGGTGATCTGAGAACAGTTCCACAGAGGTCGTCAGCTGCCCCTCCTCCCATATATATATAAAATCTGTGTGTGTGTATATATGTATATGTATATCAAGTGTATAGTTATGTTCGCTGTTAAGCGAAGCAACAGCCAGCTGCGGTAAAGTATCTTTTTCGTGTGCGGTCTAAGGTGTGGGTCTGCGGCCGTTCGCTTGCTGGGGTTATGGGTTCGAATTCTCCCGGGGTCATGGATGTCTGTCTCCTGTGAGTTTTGTGTGTTGTCAGGTAGAGGTCTCTGCGACGGGCTGATCACTCATCCAGAGGAGTAATACCGAGTGTGGTGTGTCTTGAGTGTGACCGTGAAGCCTCAATAATGAGGAGGCCCTGGCCCACCAGGGGCTGTTGCGTCATGGAAGGAAAACGATTAAGAAATATTTCCAATTACCTTTACCTGCAGCTAAATTTGTTTGTTATGGTAGGCCTACGTGATGCCTGTTGCTTTACAGTGCCTGAAGCGTTCTTCCTTAGCAACAAATGGAGGTTCAGGAATGCATGGGGCTGTTGATTCCTCATTGCTTTCCCTTTTGTTTCATAATTGCGGAAGTGATCTGAAGCGAGTCTTTGTACGTATGAGTTTGTTTGATATTCCTGGTAAACACGATTTAGTTAAATGGCACTTTGTTCGTGGAGACCACTGGTTACTCCAGGAACTACATTTTCTTGTGCGGTATTGTTTTAGGTATAGTAACTGAGTGCTTCGGTGTAATAATTATTTTATTTGCCAACGATGGTTGGCTCCTACTTATTCCGGAAGTTTCTGACTTATGTCTTGGCTTGGATTTTAACCAACCTGAGGGTCGATACACCTTATACGGCACGACACGACGCGACAAAAACCAGCGTGCATTCACATCTACCGTCAGTTAACAGACAGGCAAAATATTGTCTTGTCTCAATCCCAGCAACGCTGACTTTGTCGTTAGCTGTCGGTGACGGACTGTTGTGAATTCGAGCATATGAAAACCATACAAGAATATTTTTTCGTGTCGTGTCATGTCATGCCTTTTCGTGCCGTGTAATGTGAGTCGACCCTGACACGTTTTCCCCCTCCCATCTAAGCAAATGTTAGCTAATAATGTGCCATGACACAGTCCATATCCCTTGCTGGTGCTAATTGTTAACGACGTTTTCAATCACTCCACCTTAAATTATTCGTTAAAGTAAGAATCAGCAGAATTGCTATGATGACAACAAAAGTACGTTGAATTAAGCAAGGTCGCAGTGTGACTCGTCACTCTGGTCATCAGGTATACGCTGTTTGCAGTTGTGAATATTGGCCCTGTGTCTGGGCAAACGTTCCTTCTGTCACGTTCAGCTCAGTCGGACGACCATGTATCACGCCGCGGTACTGCTTTGGGAAATGGTTGCAGTTCTACCAGCAGATGAACATGAGTTGACAGTTTCAGATAAATTCCATAAGATACACGATTTGATCCCAGCAGTGCTGCAGTAACAGTTGAATTTGGGAATTCTGGCACATATTTTAAAATTGTGGCTGTGTTTCAGCAGTCGGTCATATCGATTCCTGAGGCGTGTTTCGTAAAAGTTGAAGTGATATTGGTTATTAATGTGCGCCACAGTGACTGAGGTTAGTTAAAACGCAGTGGTGGCAATACAACACCTGATTTAACTCTGCAGAACTGGGTTTTACCGCAGTGTTTTATCGGTTTCATGTAGATTCTCAGAACAGTCAGAAGTTGTTTTCATAAATAACATTGGTCAGTTTATTTTTGTAATTGAAGCGCAGTATGTGTATCTTGAGGTAGAACACAATTTACCAATGTTATAGAAGTGCTATACGTTCTTGCCTGCTTCCATTTCTTTCCGACGTGAGAGGACACACGTACTTTATGTCAATACTAGGCGCATATGGTGTTGTTGAAACAGTAGGACAAACGTTAATGCGAGACGCAACGCAAGTTAATTATTTTTCTTTTATCTCCCGGGAAATATGTTAGCAACATAGCGTCGGACTTGTACGAAAGAGCGTAGAATATTCATCCTTGCAATACACGTATGTTGGCCATTAAGAATAGAGGCGTACTGCTGTAGAATATAACGTGTGTTTTTTTATATGTGAATTGGAGGTATTTTTAAAATGAAGGAAATAATGCAGCTTTTCTTATTAGGCTGACCGACCGTTACGTGTTTTTTGAGTATGTGAGTTGACGTCGCTGTCAATTGCCAAGATTATATAGCGTCGGTGATAGATGACTGAATCAGTATGGAGCATTGATAGAATGATACGGACAAACAAAGACTGAAATACCCGGGGAAGACCTGTGTCAGTGTTACTTTGTCCACTGCAGATTACTGTTCTGTGACAAAACGTGGGGCTTCCGCGGTGAGAGGCCGGCGACTAACGGCCTGAGTCAGTGCACGGCCTGACCGTTATGAGCATCAGTTAGTAGGCCTATGTGGTATTTCGGTCATCTGTTTTTGACTTCACTCCCTTCTGTACGGTGGTACAGAAGTGTTAAAATCACACGTCATATCTGCTTATTTAAAGGTGCCGAAGAACTAAAGCGTGAATATAAACAGCATGGAAGTCGGGATTTCTTACTGGTTGTTGGTCTGTGGTTTCTGCTTTGGTGGGTGGATGTGAAATCTGTTTTTGCCATTCATGGGTCTGCAGTCTGTTTATAAGGTAACTTTCCTTTATTTTGTTCGAATTGCGTGACTGAAATTCGCTAGCAATTAACGATAAGGAACAGACCAGTTTAAAAGAACAGTTGGTGTGCAAGTTTATGAATATTCAGCGAACAGGAAAAGATAGATATTTGCGTCAGAGAGTTTAGTGTGCTCGTATTTTGTTGCGGCTCGTTCTGAGGGGCGTAGTGCAGTCCGACCCACCGCAGACAGAAGTGCTCCCTTCTTCAGGTGCAGTCTTTGTATTGCGCAGTGTTTCTTTTGCCGTAGTTGACCTGTTCACGATGACTGACCTGTCGGATAGCTTAAGGTAATTTACAGCCCTGAAGGTTTTCTGTACCAAGCCAAAATCCTTTAGGCTACTGACTGCACAACGTGCGTCCTACGCCTGTAGAGTTTTCTTAGAGGTTTGAGACCTTTATTTGGAAACTTTTATTTCAGTTTATGAGTAGGCACAGCTAAATATTATTTCCAGGCGTACAGATGGATTGCTTGTTGTGAGTTACTTCATGGTCTCTTTTTCCCCTTTCAGTGTTCCTCAATATAAAAACGGTTAGTATCAAAACTGCCGTCGCTTCGAGGAAGGAAGGAGAGCTTAAGTAGTTTGAGTGTGACGGAGCTAAAATAATAGAGAAATTGGGAAAGTTACGTAACTTTATCTTCATATTTGGTACTATTTGCATATTGTTTTTAGGATAGTTTTGCCAGATTTATCGAGAATTTTACATACTCGTAGAAATGTACAATAGACTCTTGTTCAAGTACATTATCTTTCTTTGAACCAGGGCGCAAACATGGAACTGTCAGTTTCTGTCAGGATACAGTTTTTTGAGCTGCTGGAGTGTGAAGTAGTAACGGAGAACATGCGGGTCTTCGTGCAATATTTACATTCGTAACGTAAATTCTGCGGTATTAAGACCTCTGCTATAGGTCACAGAAAGTTCTTGAACAGGTCGGTTCATGAATACGGCATTTATTATCATTTGCAGAACTGATTGCACCGATTACTGTGTATAATGGACATCCGAATTTTGCGTTAAACACCTGTTAAACACGAAGTGATAATTAAAACAATACATTAATATGCCAGAGCTACTTTTATGCTACGCATATAGGAAGTTAATTCCCTCTGATACAGTAAATGGTGTAAATATTGTCCATACCAATATTCTATCATGTTGGACTTTAATTGGGAATTAATACATTAACCAAGTTATGCAGGTAACAAAATACATTCAAAAATAAGTAAAAACTACGTGTTTCGGCACCGAGTCGCCATCATCAGGGAGTTATCTAAACAAAGGAATGTAAGGCCAGCAAGCCGATGTAGGTATTGTGTCGCCTTCATTAAAATGATTAAAACTAAATTCCAAATGCACAAGATCAGCAGTCATAAAGCCACATTATTATAAATTTAAAATATTTTAAGAAAATTTTGTTTTTAAGTGAGATGTTCCAGGCAGAAGTTTCAAGCTGTTTCCGCTCTTTGTGAAGCATGTATACAAACATCTCTCTCGGTCTGTTGTGATCTGAAGGTACCTCGTCCCGCTAGAGACTGTATGACGTGTATCGCGTTAGGTGGTGTGGTGTACTCGTAAGAAAAAAAATTGTAAATGTCGGACTTTGTCCATTGTGTGAGACATATTTGATGATCTGGAAGTTTCGTTAGTGGGTTATGCTTTCGTCTTCGCGTAAATTGTTATTTTCATATGACTAGTGTGATTTAATATTGTATAGTTAATATTGTACATCTGTGCAGTTGTTTATTATTTTTATACAGGTTTATGAATCAGCAACTATTGCACAATTATTTTTCTCTCTCTAACATGTTTCGGCTGCACTCATTCAGCCATCATCAGGGAGCACATTTTCTTAAACAACAAGCAGTATTCGTCAAATCGGTGAATGGTAGATCGGTTTTACATCTGTTATGGCAGTCGTCATTATGTGGTGTTTATCAGCTCATAAGGGGCTATACGATGAATGACGATATTTGGGAATGAACTCGCGAGTCTTTTGTTGTGTGTGTCATATACTCTTCCGACAGCGTGCAGTATCTAGAGGACATTCGTATATTGACTCATTGTCACAGGCCTCCAGAGAATGAGTTGGCTTCGTCTCTGTCATACTGACAAGGAAAAGAGACATTAAAACTAATAGACCGTAGAGTTCAATTCTACTCGGTCCTTTTTAAATTCAGTTACCCAGTCAGTAGCGTTGATAACGGTCTCCCCCCTCCCCCCATTCTTATTAGCGGACTTACTCCCAGATCTCATAACAGGGTCCAGAATACTGCCTCCTACCAGAAGAATGGAATGCAGTCGGAAAGAACCCACGATAAATAGTAGTCTTCTGTACGTTTGGGGGCCCCCTTGACCCACGGATCCCACGTGCGTCGCGGGATCTGCTGGGACCGTATCTACGCCACTGGTGACGCTACATAATCTGCTCAGGAAAAATGGGGTATTTTAGTGGTAACTGATGTTGGTCTTGTTGAAGAATAAGAATCAGACGAACGATTAGGCCGATCCCAGTGGCCGCGCGTTCAAAGGCGTAGGTCTGCGGCCGAGCGCTTGCTGGGATCGTGGGTTCGAATCCCACCGGGGGCATGGATGTTTGTCCCTTGTACAGCGTTTCTATTGTTAGGTAGAGGTCTCTGCGACGGGCCGATCCCACGTCCAGAGGAGTCTTACCAACTGTGGTGTGTGCTTGAGTGTGATTGAAATCACAAAAACCACCGTTACCTACTGTGAACAAGTAGGTAGAAGAGGGAAGGACTACGAAACGAAACGAACGATTAGCGGACGAACATTCCCCAGCCAGTACGCTGTTACGTTGTGATATTCGTCTGAAGAACGCGTAATAACAGGTGTAGGTCTGTAGAGCGTATTGTCTGTATTATGTGGCGCCTGAATTGAATAACTCTTCTGTAGTTAACGCATGGGTTACTTGCAGAGGATGAGGGAATGGACGTCTTCTTTATAATGGTCACGTCCTGTTTCGACACGCTGTGCCTGCCTTTGAAATTAATTTCTATTGCCGCATATAATCTCCACGTTCGGTTGGTTCTGAAGTGAGTCGTGGTTGCCAGATTAAATTACTCGGATTTAAAGAACGAAAGGGTAGCATGAGAAGTGGTACTTAAAGATACAGTGATCATTTGTTCTCTCGTTTGACGTTCAGCGAAAAGTATTGTAAACTAGTGACTCTGTGATTGAGGTGATTATTGAGGTCGGTAATCTGAGAAACCGAGAACAAGAAGTTCTCACCCGTTTTTTCAGTACTTTAGATGGTACAAGTTTTCATTTTAAGAAGGATTCCGGTACCTTTCTGGCTTGAAAGCGAGAACTGTAAACATATATATTGTTTTAGTGTTTGGTATTCAGCGAAAAACAAGTCTAAATTAGTGGTTCCATGATTTATGCGATAATAAGCAAGTTGACAGTCCTCCAGTAGATGAAATTAACTCGTGGCTTTGAGAGTAAGTAAACGATCGATGAAAGGGGCTGTGGAGCAGAGCGTGAATGTGGCGGCACTTTATATACTGGGCAGGCAACTAGTTAGATTTCAATGCAATGTGCTCGCGCACACACACACACACACACGCATTTCACATCCTTCCTGACATGAACACTTACTGCGTTACGTCTTAAGACGACGTAAATAAACGTCAATATTTATGCGTGATTTCAGGCTTACGCCACGATGTGGATGAGATCTGCACTCTTGTGGGATATTACGCAGCGTTAAATGATAGCTCTGTACCGACGTTTCGGGACAACCTATCGGTCCCATCCTCAAGGGTTATGAAGTTCCTGACCCTTGAATATGGGACCGATTGGTTGTCCCGAAACGTCGATACAGAGCTACCACTCAGCGCTGGGTGATATCCCAGAAGAGTGCAGACTTCCATATTTATGCTTGGAAGTTTCTTGCGGGTGTCAGAGTAACAACATTGAGTTGACAGAGTAATACGCCATTTTCCCATGTCAGAAGATCACTAGTTTGCTCTGGATTGTTTTGTCGGTAATCATACTGCAGCGAATTGTGCTGTGAGTAAGAGTGTTTTGATTAACTAAAATTACAGTAGCCGTACACTTTCATATTTTAACCGAACTTGTTTTTGCAAGTTTTTTTTTTCTCGTAATGCATTTCTTACATGGGGAAATGAATGCCTTTCCTCCAAGCAGTTATATATTGTACAAACTCTATCATTCATTTTCTGCGGATAGTTTTGCCGTCTTTATTTATACATATCTTGAAATCTAACGTAATGCAAAATATCATTTTTGGGTGTGTTGACAGTGAGTTGGATGATTAATGACAGCGATACTTTACACAGATATCCCTGCCGTGGGTGCTGTTCAGACACTTGTGATGGTGAAGCCCACAGTTACAGGCATGTGGAGTGGTTCATTGTACCTAGAATGCACATCACAAATTCTGTTCAACCATCTAATTATGTTTTTATTCTCTTTATAGGTAAGCTGAAAGCTACAGTGTCTACCGTCAAGGTGAAACGTAAGTTAGTCTCTGTTTCACTACTGCTCTGTTATTTTATTTAACCCTTTAAAGACGAAGCATATGTGTTTTATATATGAGGAGCTAGTTCGTACCGCGCGGTAAACACTCTCCGTCTCGGTTGCAAAAACCGGTCAGTTAATGCTGTATAGGAAAGTAAGTGCTGTTGGTTCTGAGATCCGTACAGAACACATAAACGCAATGTGGGAACCACGTAGAATTTTGTAATGTTAAACCTGGTCGTATGTAAAGTTACCGCTAGGCTTTAAAAGGTTAAGTAAGTAGCCATATATTACGGCATTTTACTTATTGCGTGCAGGCAGGCATTGCATTTTTTTTCGTATCGTTAGCGACGAAGGAAACCGCAAAAAGAGTGGATGGAATTTTAAACAGGGATTATTTGGTCACAATTTGCGTAGGAACTGCCTTCTAAAACGCGTTATTGAAGAAAAGATAGTGGGAAGGATAGAAGTGACGGGAAAACGAGGAAGAAGACTTAAGCAGCTACTGGATGATTTTACGGAAATAAGAGGATACTGGAAATTGAAAGACGAAACACTAGATCGCACTCTGTGGAGAACTCGTTTTGGAAGAGGCTATGGACCTGTCGTATGACAGACAATAGTATGAATGAATGAATGAATGAATGAATGAATGAATGAATGAATGAATGAATGAGTGAATGAATGAGTGAATGAATGAATGAGGGAATTAATTTTGTTCGGGTGTGAAGTATATAGGTTGTTGGTTTTTATTGCTGTACACCTTCCGTGCAGTTGTTTATTATACAAATTTATTAATCGACCAACTACTGCACAATTAATTCATAATCTCCAACATGTTTCGGAAGCAGTTATTCGCCCATCATCGGAGAGAATGCTTTTCTCAGACAACAAGCAGCGTATGATACATTAGTGAATGACTATTATCACATATATTATGAATAATCACTATCTACACTAGATTTAGCAGGTAAGATTTTTAAGATACGATAGTGATTATTCATAATATATGATAGTAATCAGTCATTCACTAATGTATCATACGCTGCTTGTTGTCTAAGCAAAACATTCTCCCTGATGATGGCCCAATAGTTGCGGCCGAAACATGTTGGAGATTATGAATTAATTGTGCAGTAGTTGGTTGATTAATAAATTTGTGTAAAGGTTGTTGGTTGTTATTGTTTCTGAATATTTTCTCGTCATCAAATCCACAGTCAGCTGGGTACTGGAATTTGGTTTATCTTGATATAATAGTTAATCCATTTATATTTTAACTACACATACGCACTCTTATGGCTTCAAAATTGAATTAGGATGTGTTACAGTATTGGTGTAGATATTAGAAATTTTAGTACATTTTTGTATTGACGACGTACATTTAAGGTGTTTAGAATTTAATTAAGGTTTCTGATTGAGATTTGATGTTTGTGCATCCACTCTTAATGCTCAAGTGGTACTGAACATACATTTGTGAGGAAATTTAACGGTATACCCTAATCGCATACCGGGTACTCGACTTATGGATCACTGAAGAAGGAATCTGTGCATCGCGATCTTGCATCTAAACAACGACGCCGTCCATAAACGTGTGGATTCAGTAGCTGTATTTTCAGACTGTCGCTCTAGGGTGTACAGGATATGACGCTGGATGAGAGCATTATGATTAATTACTATTTGGTTACGGTTTGGAGAGAAAAGGGTCGTAACATACCACACACAGGTAGTTGCTTTTGAACGTGAAATTGTTATCCCCGCAAGCCACATTATGGACCTGTAGTTATGTAGGCTGTATATGCAGGGCTTAGGCCTTCACTCTTCTGGGCTCATACGCGGCGTAGGTTGGTACTTGGTTGTCGATGTTTTGGGACATTTTGTCGGTCCCATCTTCAAGGGTCAAATAGTCCAAAATGCTGTTTGACCCTTTTAGATGGGACTCATTATTTGTCCCGAAACGTCGGTAACCAACTACCAACCTACACCGCGGCGTAACATCTCAGAAGAACGAAGGCCTCAAGCACATCGCGGCGGAAGCTTGAAATCTCGCATATTTCCAGGGCTGCCTAAATCATAGAACTGGCCTTGGCGTAGTGACAGGGTATGCTGCCAGTCACTGAGAGTAGCTATACTGTACTGTCGGGCAGGGTATGTGAAGAATACATAAAGTGGGTACGTTTACTGTGGTGGTATTACGGCTGGCATGAAATTACACAGTAAACATGTCGAGTGCCCTCCAGTGTAATGATCTTTCATAAAAATCTTTGAGTTTGTTCAAAAGCAGTTGTTGGGGATAATCAAGGCACAGGGGCACGAATGGACTTGCCGTAGGCCTGTCTCAAACACTTCGCAGCACCCCTCTGTGGTATGTTTTGTTACAAATTTCCCATACACCCCTCTTTTCCATATGGAAATTCTTATAACCACGCTGGACAGATGTGATATGTTACTAAATGTTGTAGTCCCATCCTTGCAATCCACAGTTGGATGTGCCAAATGGAAGGGAATTTGAAGTAGAAATTAGTAACCGAAGTCGTCATAGTTCACTTGATTCTCACTCAGATGATAGGCGATAACTGAAGGCGTAATGGAAGGTACTGTAGTCGGGCTTTCGTCTGTTCCTGTATTGTGATTCAGGTTGCGTCACATTGTCTGTCTCTGTTGAACTTATGAACCGATCGTGATGTACTCTGAGACTTGTTCTGCGGTTGTCTCAAGGCCGGTCAGCGAGCGTAGCGCGTCGCAGTAAGCTGTGTGTTATTTAGCTGTATCCTGTGCTGCAGTTGTTTAGTGACAGTCATTGAACACAACATTATGTTAAAAATAAGAGGAGGGACAAACGAGATTTTGAAACCAGGCGGGGTGACATGTCGGAGGTCGTCCGGTGTAAGGTGCCAGTGTTGTCAGGGATTTTCTGTGGCTATCTTCAGTTCCTGATTGTAAATCCCTGAGAAAAAAAAATTGGAAGTTCTCACAATCATTTTCAGTCTGGCCTTAATTTGTCATCGTGTCATTCGATTCCTAAAACCACAGTAGTCGCTACATGGATGTTAAACAAGCATTCGATTAGGTGTCTTTACAGGAATTTTATGGTCCTGTCAGTACCGTGGTGCTTTCGCAACATCATTTATACCTCGCCGTGCCTACGTTTATGACCGTATTGAGCCCTGAATTACCTGTGAACCAATTAACGAGAATAGAGTATCGAAATTGCCTTGAGCAAGCGTGGTCCAGTGTCAGTCACACATCTCACGTGCAGTGTCTCTTTCCGACCATCTGCACGATTGTTGAAATGTGTAGGGTCTGTTGTGTACCAGATCATCTGCGTGATTCATCGGGTAGATCCATTTTCTAGTGTTTCTAGTGTCATTTTATAGTGTTTTCGTGGTTTGTCATTAATTGTCGAAAGCGAACTTTGTGATAGAATATTAAACTACACCACACATTAATCTTTCTCAGTGATCACAGTTTCCATTCATTGGATTGGTATTCAGGTTCTCCTTCATTTTCGCCAAAAGATTAACGTTTTAAGAATTAATCCTTTATTGCAGAAGGGTACCTAAGTCCCATTTTGAACAGAATAATTTTGCCATGGATTTTGAATGTAGGGGCGTAAACACATGTAGTCCGTTGTGAAAAATCCAGCTTGTTCAGAGCCTAGTGTGTTGTAGAAACCCAAGCAATTGACGTAGGCACCATTCTGCACAAAATGTCTTGTTAACTTGCCGTATTGGATGCGTAAACGTAGCATTGGGAAGATTGTTTGTCCAGAAAGCAATGAGAATCATTGTGCATTCTGACAGATTGGTTGCCGTAGATGTCGGCTAAATGCGAAACGCTCAGCTGCCGCTAGCTCCTGCACGAGAGGCGTTTTTGGCCAACGGTTGAGGAAGACCCGGCAGCCCGTAGCAGTACAGTGCGAGTAACGGCAGCAAGATAATATGCATTGTACTGGAGAAATCATTGAGAACGATGATTGTATTTATCACAGAAAGATCCTAAATCTCCGTTTATGTTATTTACTTTTTGGCTGTTATAATATCATTCACACAGCATACAGCCTAAGTGCAGTGTGATTAAAACAACAAGCACTGTACGTAGATCAGTAAACAGGTTGTTTAAAGGGGTGACTTTTTTTTTTTTCGTGAGGTCCGTATAAGTCTACATGTTGCATTTAGTATTTCCGGTTGCCGTGCCCTTGTTAAGACATGCGTAGCGAAGGAAGTCAGACCAAATGCAAAGTAGGTATGGTAAGGAATCATATCGTAGCCTTGTCCTTCTATAGGAAACAAAAGTATTTTCTAGTTTTTCTTAAAATTTGCTGATAGTGACTTAGATAGCTTTCTGCAATAACACATTCAGTCGTAAAATTAAACTTGCAGACTTCACTTACGCTGTTTGTAGATGTCGTGTCTGCCCTCAGCCATTCCAGTACCCTATGATCCGGCAGTACTGTGTAAGACTTTCGCATATCGATTCATTAGACCTGCTTCACTGGCAGAAATTTTGTTTCCGGCTGGTTAGTAGACCAGGATAGGGTTGCACCGTCAGTCGCGACTGGTATATGATCATCATTTGTCGTCTGGTCATATTGGTGGTTTGAGGTAAATATGTCTTGGTTGTAACGTTATGCTTAGTTTTGTTTGATGTTGACCGTTGGCCTCTAGCTTGCGCGACAGACGGAGTGTGGATGCGAGTGGGGTGGGGGGGGTGCGGAAGAAGAGATATAGCAGGTTTCATCATTGTCTGCGCCCACCAGCTACATAATTACTAGTGGGTGGTTTGCAAGTTGCCAATAAGTCATTCCGTTCTTTAAGGCCCAGTGGTTGCTGTGTGTGTAACATCACGTTTAACATAAAAATAGTACATTCTGTAACAAATGATGGACTGTTACGATCGAAGCATGTAGCTGTTCTTAAATAAAGGCATGTTGTTGTGTTGGACGGAATGTTAAAATATTTGTTACCGAACCTTCTAGAAACAACGGGATGATCTCGATAAAATTAAAAATGGTACGTTCTGCCCGCGGAGTGCGTTTGTGTGTTTTGTGTGAGTCTCAGAACAACCAACCATTATTTCCCTGTACAGCATTAACTAACTGGGTTTTATAATCGACAAAATATGTTTACTGCGCGGTACGAACTGCATCTTTATATATAATTCAAGTTAATCTTAGTATTTAGAGGGTTTTAAGTAGATGCTGATAGCTTGGGCACAGAGTTTGTAAGAGGGGCGATATTTCTACACCTCCTCTACCAGGTATATGAGAAACCGATACGAACACACTGTGACTGAAAATACGTCCAGATTATGGCGTTGCAACGTCACGGAAGCAGGAAACACTACCCGTGTTCCTTGGTGCACGTGTTAATTGACCTGCTCAGGTTGGTGGCTGACCCTCCGCATTGCACCTACGTCAGTCGATGCTATCAGCAAACTGACCCACGCATACATAGAGAAATACGTTGTGAGATAGAAGTAAGTCGAGGTTTCTACGCAGTCTGAACTTCGCTGCTTCTTTAAAAATAACAGTACCGTACTTAGTAATCAATCAAGTAGCCACCACATTGTTCTTACGACGGCGCCGTCAAATTCACGCTATCACGCTCCATTCGCCATGTAGGAAGGAACCGCCCCACACGCATAATCCTTCATGGCATATGAGACCTGTATGGGAACCCACGTCATAATAATGCTTTTTACAAAATCTCTCAACCTAAATGCTTTCTGTTCTATGACTTAATGACATGCAGCGGTAGGAACACGCAAGCCTCCCAAAAGGGGCGTGAATTTTCTTCTTCTTTCATCTCTTGTAGCCTGCGGTCTTGCGGTCGCAGCCTTAATCCGCAAGGAATACGTTTGCGTGTTAAAGGTCTGTGTGCGCTATTGATCAAACACATCACGGTCTTGCTGTGCCTTGCCTGCTCTTGTGGCTATATTCTCTCAACCAGGAAAGAAATTCAGTGGCTCACGATTGTGTTTTACTCTCATTATAGCACCTTTTGAGACTTAGGTTTCTGAGATCCTAGGGTGGGATGCTCACGTAGTCGTCTTAGGCCTTATGTATGTCTTTCGCCATGTCACTTTGGATGAGGCCTAACTAGAGCATGGCGTAGCAAGGAACACGTTCTATACTTTGAGGAGAACCTATTGACATTTTGATAGTCCGCCAGTACGCATAAAATCAAAGCTGGCGAATGCGTCGATATCCATCTTGTGATATATAATGAATGGACACTTGTGTTCAGATTTTCTGGCTGTTGTATGTCACGGGCCGTGAAGTCATGTAATGATGTTAGACATATTTGCGCACTGATACGTTGACTCTTTCTCGTACGTTACTGTAGCGTAAGTCAAATGCATTAACTGGCGAATAAATGCACTTGAAACATGTAGAGACTGAGTTGGAATTCCGTTTGTGCTTTAACAGCAGTCATCGTGACTAGTAATGCCGTTACATGGCTTGCGAAGCTGCTTAGCGTCAGAATGCGGTGTTGCATACGCCAGTGGCATTCATTGCTGCTACGAATTATTATTTCAGTTACGAATATCTTTTCCAGAAGAGACAAATTCTTGTTTCTCCGCTAGTGCTGCACCTAGAATCGACTGAATTGCACAGCAAATGTGGCGTGCTTGAATCATGAATAGACTGCGAACGAATTTAGCCATGGATCTCAGTTAAAGTTTTAATAGTGACTAACACTATTTAAACTTTATGAACACTTCACTGACTCGTGAATTGCGTTTCCTTGCGTGTTTATTAATCTCCCTACCGAAATGTGTCTTACATAAAAGTTGTATCTTGTCCTTTGCGTCGATCTGCCTGCCTGCCTACCTACCTACCTGCCTGCCTGCCTGCCTGTCTGTCCGTCTGCTCTCTTTATACCTGTCAGTCTGCGTATCTCTCTGTCTGTCTGTCTATTTATCTGTCTGTCTGTGTATCTACCCGCCACTCACCTCACCCAACAGCTTACCTGCCTGTTTGTTCACGAGTATACATGTCGTATACAGATTATTTTTAGGATGATCCATATGAAGAGAAATTGGTGCGAATTCCATTTATTTTTGACCGACACGGCCGAGCGTTTAATTTGCTAGGCAACCGTGACAGCTGTGCTTCATGCCGTAATACGAGTAGTGTTCTTGTTGCCTAATCCGTGGGCGAATACGATTGCGCACGTGTACATATACGCGCTCCCTCTGTGCACTTTGAGAAATGAAATGGCAATACAAGCAGGCTGTAGCAGGAACCAGATGTCGGAAACACAGGTAACCTGGAGGCAGAAGCCTGTAAAGTGCGCCGTATAGTGTCGAGACATGCTATAGATCCGTAGAAGTTCCAGTATATATACTTAGATAGATACACACGCAAACAACGTAATTCTCTGTAACATGGTGTTAAACGTTGGTCGGCCTCACACAAGTACGTAACATGAACTCAGCTCAGTAAATTATACGTTTGTTCTGTTCTTATCCTTTATACTTTAGGGCGTATCATTAATCTGAGTGACGGCTGTATTCTGCCTGTTAAAATGTACTTTAATTCTTACGTCGTATGAACTCGGCGGATTAGTCTGTTACATTGTGCGGGGTGTAGAACAACATTTTGTCGTAGGACTAATCGAACGCTTGGTGTCCGGCTGTGTACTGTGCGCCACACACTGTACAGAGCTTTTGTATTCACCCATGTAAGCCTCATGTTACTCAATTCGCTATACAAATGGAAATGCGTAATTGGTAGTCCAGCTAGCGGAGTGGGAAGTTCTGTGGCGTAGCTGTGCCAGCCGTAGACGTCCCCTGCCATAGCATTCAGCCGCCTTTGGGGCCCTGTTCGTAGACCTCAAACGGACAGTCATGGAATGAAATAGGGTGGGGGAAATAGTGCTGCTAGTTTCGACTGCCTTATGTGCGTGTAGGCATGTGTTTGTGTACAGACATATACGAGGGGTATTCGCTGTCTCCATTCTGTGAAAGTATCAGACGCAAAGCTTTCAAGGCGACTGCAAGTAAAGGATTTTTAATTTCCTTGAACGACCAGACATCATACTTAATGAGGTAACACAGGTCTCGGGACGTTGTATTTCGATCCCGAATTGATTGGTGGTCACCTGAAAAGGTTTTGCCACGTTATTTGTAGTTTTTTAAAAGCGGTATTTGTTGGCTGATTACGAGTAACGTGGTAGTTAGGCGTGTTTGTTTCTTGGCGGAAGGTATTTTTTCTGAAAACACTGGGGGTTGGTGGCGCATCATCATGATGCACAGTCGCCTTGTACGGTCAAACACGTGGTCTCTTTCCGACGAATGGGCTACCATAAACTTTGCCTGTGTAAATGTTCTGTGATAGCAGATCCGTAATGGGTAATTTCTTTGTTATCAGGGACGTAGAGTGGCATGATTTTGACATTCGCCCTTTTCCAGTCTCTGTCTGTATGGTGCTGTCTGTTGGTAGTATTTAATTGAAAAAATTTTTTTTTCTATATTACGTTGAGATCCAAGTCTCATCATCAGATAATACTGCTCCTCCCAAAGGGTCTCACTCTTCCAACGATTTTGCTGAAATGTTTGGGAATTTTTATTGTGTTTTTGACAAATGAAATACTTACGCCACGAAGCGAATTAAGTGTCATTATTTGACACGAAGTTGCTGCTGAATTGTATAATGATACTATCCATACCACTCACTGTGCAGAGCGAACAGATGGGGTATTTAGTTGTCCGACTTCCTGTGCCGTCATTTTAGCTGAATTAATGGTGACAGATTCAAGGTGGACAAGAACATTTTTGCTAAATACCCTGCAGTAATTTTTTCGACGGTAGGCGTAACGTTTCTGATGGAAATTCCTTCAGCGGACACTGAACTGTCTGCAACGCGGTAGTCGCTATGAAACGTACAACCCCAGCTTATAGCATACTTTTCCGTTCCTAAACTCTTTTTATTCGTGATTGCATTTTTGCTAGCGTATCTAGCTATTTGCCCGTGGTACAACCCATCTAGTTATTTCAGACATCGTGTGCGCGTGTGAGGTTAGCGTGTATAAGTACGTATAATGTAATACATCAGTATAGTATTATTGAACAGTTTTGCCTTATTTGTCCTCATTATGTGGCATTTACACGTAATGGAGTTGGGGGACTTTTTCTTTCTCTTAGTACCCACTAACAATAATTAGGATAAGTATGACCCTAATTTAATGAAACATTATTGGAACAAATTATATAACTTTTTCTCGGGATTGTTTGCGTAACGTTGGCGCATATATGTAGAGATCACGCCTGCCTTAGTACTTACTAGAAGGAAGTGTAATTTAAGAAAAATTATTGGAGAGCAGTTTCTATTCTTTTTTGTACCGATTGCATAAGTGGACGCATAATAAATAAGTCAGTTCGTCCATTCTCGTGTATTTCGTTTCTCAAAGCACAGGCTTTATTGAATTTCTCAGAAACCGTTTGCTCTAACACGTTTTTGTACCTTAGTAAGTTAAAGTCTAATTAAAGTATTTCATTTATATTTGAAAATGTTTTCCGTATAGCGTATATTTAACGAAGTACAAGGAAACGCAGTGGCACTGTATCTGATTTCTGCTAACATGTGACAGCTTCGTTAAAATACAGAAATAAGACCAGTAGTTTGTGCGGAAGCTCAAAGAAATAATTTGTGAACTGCGCTGAAGCACCCCGTCCACTTGTTCCATCTTTTGCATGGCAAAATTCTCGACCCAGAACTTTGTGTAACGACTGCTGTGTTGCAATAGACGTCAAAGACCTCGCGTGCCGAGGACGCTAAAAATGATAACGGTTCTGTTTAGCATATGTTTGTGTGGCGACAGTTGCGGAAGCATGTATAAGGTCCTGAACGTGCTTTGGTCTCGCGTCTGCCGTGTCTTCTGTACCTGTACGTACATGAAGAATCCAGTGTTGGAGTTTGTTATAAGCGGATTATCGGAAATTCCCATTATTTTGAAAAGGGCAGAGAGGGGCGAGTAAAATTGGATGTTAAACATACATTGCAATCCCTTGGTGTGTGTTGATGTCACACTTGTCAGTATTTGTTCTGTATTATGACGAATCGTGCCAGTAGGCCTGCAGTATAATGCAGACCTTTTTCACCTGTCGTTTCATGATCGCCTGCATTAAATTTGCTTGTTGTCTAGACGTTGTCACGTGTCTATCCACGATAGCCTTGGTGTTAACGCTGCGTAGCGACAAGAAACCTTGAGGGTGTAAATTATAGAAGGCAAGTCTCTAGCCTTTTTGATACATAGGTCTGTAATGTGTACATAACTAGGTCTACCTTCTACAGCATTCTTTCAAGAGCAGCCTCTGTTTATGTACATATAAAAGTCGTAATACATACAGGAAGAATTTTATAAACACTTATTTAACCCTTTAAAGACGGAACGTATGTGTTTTATTTAAGGACTCAGTGCGTACCGCGCTGTAAACACTCTCCACTTCGGTTATAAAAACCAGTCTGTTAATGTTTTAGAAGGCAAAAGTTGCTGTTTGTTCTGAGATCCGTACAAAACACATAAATGTACTGTGAGGACCACGTAGAATTTTTGAATGTTAAACCGGGTAGTGCGTAAAGTTACCGCTAGGCTTTAAAAGGTTAATTAAAATTGACGCGTACAATGCATCTGCATTGGTCGTCCGTGCTTCACCCTGTTGATATATCTGTCCTGGACGCGTTCCTTGTGCGTGGTTTGGTGCGTAATGTCGAAGTCTTCCATTTGCCGTTACATTAGGAATCGGGAGAGAGTAACAGCACAAAACTAGTGTGGAAAACGTAGTGCTCGTATTGCGTTCAGTTTGTTGTTCCGTCAGTCTGGTTAATTTTGTAGCAAGCATGCCGTTCTGCTTAGGTAACCTAGGTGCAAGATATCCAGTCAACCCCGTGTAGATTACGAAAGGGACACGATGAAATACGCAGTCTTATTGTATCATCTCCATTACTGAAATGGACATTTTATTCTGCCATCGTCATTATTGAAATAGGCATTTGTATTGTGTAATATCCATTCTATTCCTGTTTGCTTTCATCCTCAAGTAATAGGCTGCACTGGTCACAGGTTCTGATGGTCTCGGCGTCTTCGTCCACAAGACAAGTGCTTCTTCTTTACTCAGTGTTATTAGGGTGACCACAACAGAGTTGCTGAAATGGACGGGGTGTGTTGCAGGTTTACATGGAAAGATAAAATTAAAAAAAGGTATAGTTATCCTCGTGTACGCCATGAAGGCATGTGGGTAAGTGGAGCTTCAGTCACTCTTAGCCTCCGTACTAAATGCAGGGGAGTGGGCAACTTTACGCCCTGGCCGCTTCGCCTCAGGGTAAGGACTCCCGGTACCCAGTGAAGAGGAAGCTTGCCGTAGGATGTAGAGGTTACATAAGACAGTACGTGGTTCTCCGGCCCCAAGAAATTAATGGTATTCTGTACCATCTTTGTCTTCAGATTTGTTGGGCCAGTGAAAGTTGCGTCGTCGTTAGAAGACTGACAGGTTACTTGCACGCATGCGTGCATACATATATGCGTACATACATACATGCGTAGATACATACGCACACATACATACATACATACGTACATACATACATACATACATACATACACATACATACATACATATATACATACATACATACATACATACATACATACATACATACATACATACATACATACATACATACATACATTCTTACATACATACATACATACATACACACACACACAAATATAGAGAAAGTGTATACCGAAGAAGTTTTGTATTTCTGTTGGTTGTTAATGTGAAGGAAATTCTGTTTTGGTAGCTAATTTGAAATAACTTTAAAGTGTGCGTTGAAATTGATTAGCGGAATTCAAAGGTGCATAGAGGAACACATAACCATACAAAGTTGAACAAAGACTTCATTTGCAGTCCTTTAAGTAAGTAGACCTACTAGTAACGTTTTTTCAGCATAGGTTAGGCGGGAATTATATAATGCTATTTAACAAAACGATTAAATCACATTGAAGTAGATATACGTTTCTAACCCGCAATCCCAGTGGCCGCGCGGTCTAAGGCGTGGGTCTTAGGCCGCTGCTAGCTGGGATAGCGGGTTCGAATCCCGCCGGGGGCATGGATATCTGTCTGTTGTGAATGTCGTGTGTTGTCAGGTAGAGGTCTCTGCGTCGGGCTGATCATTCGTCCAGAGGAGTCCCACCGAGTGTGGTGTGTCTGAGTGTGATCGTGAAGCCTCGATAATGAGGCGGCCCTGGCACACTGGGGGCTGTTACGCTGTGGAAAAAAAATCCGTTTTGAAGATACCTCGATCAAATGTGATGGGGGAATTCAAAGGGGGATGGGTGCTTTCTGGTGGTTTCCGTCAGGCTTTGGTCTTATGCGCTATTTGCCAGATATATGCTGTACGAACGCGTGTGTCTCAACCAATAATGGAGCTGAAAGCATTCGATGTATACGAAGCACCTGGTATCATTTAGGCTGTTTTGTATGTGTAGGACCTCAGCAAGGTGGATTAGCGTAGCTACTTTCTTGCACATTCGAACATTCGATATCTTGTCATGAGTCCTGCGGAGGGGATGACCCGAGAGGGGACACGAGTTTGGTAGACCAAAGAAGAGATGGAAGGTGCAGTTTAGTTTGCCTCAGAAACGAACTCCGGCACATGAGCCGGGATAGCCCAGTTGGTATAGTGATTCGGCTGGGGAACCGAGGAATCATAGTGTGATTTCCGGCAGGGGTAAGAAATTTCTCTTCAAATTTCGAGACCCGCTCTGGGGCCCACCCAGCCTCTGCACGTCTAGCGACCGGGTCGTGAATATAACTCCTTACTTCCACCCAGAACCGATTTGAGGATGAGTTCGACTATACCTCTACTCCCCCCATCTCTCTTAATTTTTTGCACAGGGACATCTTAAGTTCTGCCCAATTCTTGCTAGGGAAGGAGGACGAGATGGTGGTGGTGGTGGCGGCGGCGGCGGCGGCGGCGGTGGGGGTGGTGGCGGCGGTGGCGGTGGCGGTGGTGGTGGTGGTGAATATCAGGTCATTATGCATTACTGGGGATTCTTTATCGTATTTCTTATTTCATGTTGTGCCGTAAGGTTCATTAAATAAACAATTTATCAAGAAATTCATCAATTATACGAGACTCGGCAGTTATAACACCGTAAAACTGGCGTACTCGGCTTTAGGCCCTCACTAATTTGCATTTATTTATTACTGTGCCGTAACTATTTCCAGAATCCTAACGACAGCGGTGGACTTCACGGAATCAGAACGGAGCCAAATCCTAGAAGCGAAGTCTTGGGTATAGACACCCACAGCGTAATGTTGCAGTGCATTTTCTCTCGAACTTCGGGGTGTCTTGGCCAGCACACCTGTTTTATCTTTGAAATATCCGCGAATCGGCTGTCGGCGGTAGGTTGATTCATTGATAGAGAGTCGTCGTCATTTTCTTCATTTTCCTGACGAAGACACCGGAATTGTGCCTGGAAGTAGGTTCTGCCACTTCTTTCCAAGTCCTTCTCTTGCTGTTTATGTTGATTAGTACAACCGAACTCCACAGGGTAGTGTTTAGTACCCAAATGTCTGTTCGGCAGGTCCTGGGTTCATATCACTGCCGATCATTCGTTCCGAATTTTTGCGTGTTTTTCTTTATCTCCGCCACGCAAAGGTTATTGTACAGTTTCTCTCGGACGTTAGGCAAAACTGCGAGCCGCCCTGGCGATCGAGGCAATTTGCGTAGATTTTCGACTGGTGTAACGTCTTGCAGAAATCTCCCCGTAGTAGCTGCCGTGAAGTGTACCACGAACACCGTCCGTCTTCTGAACCAGTGAGTCTTAACAATAATAGGCGTTTGTTTTGGTGCTGCAACCGGGCGTTGATGTGTGCTGGTAGCATACTTGCTTTGTGTTCCGAAAGAGTTTCGGGCTCGATCCTCAACCCGCAAGCCAGCTATGTTGAATTATGTTTTTTGCAGTTTTTATGACATCCTGCACACAAATGCTGGGATAATGCATTACAAGACACGCAGTGTACATATAAACATAACATTGAGGCTCGTTCGCGTAACCATTGTTGCCATGCAAAAGCAATAAGTATCAGATTTTCTGAGTGTGTGTCTAGCCTTAGTTATCCAGCATGCAAAGCGCATGCGCCGTGTTATATTGGCATCTGTGGCCTGTCTGGGTCTATCATATTTTTCCACGCTATGTCAAAAGTGGCACGATTTTCAGGAAAAAGTTCTTGGGCATAAAACGTATGTTTCGAATTCCTCTACAACGTTTATCTGAAACATTTCTGATTCTACGAAGAATTGAGCGAGATGTTATCAGAAATGTACATAGGTCTTCATGCAAAGTACCCGTTATTTATGTGAGATTTTAATGAAACTTGAATTTTCTCGACAGGTGTTCGAAGAATGCTCAGATATTAAATTTCATGAAAATCTCTCCCGTGGTAGCCGAGTTATAGCGTGCGGACGGACAGACGAAGCTAATAGCAGCGACAGGCAGTGTGCAGCTGACTCACTTCACGTTGTCACTGTGCAAAACACAGGACGCACTACAGCGTTTGAAATTTAAGTTGTTGGCATTTTTGTGCTCAAATTGTAAGCTTGGACTCTCGAAGTGCGTAAAGAGGAGATCGTTGAACAGCAACGTGTTTTCGTGTTAATGCGAGACGCATCGTCACCTTGCGACACGCGTCAAATGGTAGCGCCCCCCTGCTGAATGCACGCACACATAATTTATTGTGCTTGCGAGGTGAATTTCACGCACGCGCGCTCGCTCGCGTGTTTTTGTTTGTATGTATGTACATAAATTCATACGCCTGGGCGGAGGCTAGATCGTGGGAATTAAATGTTTGCACCAGGTAGGCGTTTGTCCTATCTCTGCAGTGGCTGTTGCGGGGGGGAGGGGCCACATTAACAGGGTTGTAATACACCCTTGTAATAATAGTGTCACAAAATGCTTGGAAAGAACACAGCCTTATCACGGCGTTTCTCGATTAAAA